>VDFB02353493.1:382347376-382947376 GCA_007258455.2 Sequoia sempervirens | reverse complement strand
CTTATACAGGGCAGCCAAGCATCACCACCCATGAAACTCCCATGGCATGTTTTCCATTTCTACTAAAGACCGTAAAAGTGTGGGGCGGCTTCAGAATGATCGTTCTTACACCAACAAATAGATTAAAGGATTTTGGAAAATTTTAGCACATGGGTTCTAGTAAGGACTTTCCGTTCGTGGAGATTGACCCATATGGCAAGAGTCCCCTTTTGGATCCATCTTGTCGGAATCAACCATGTGATACTAGCGTTTCTTCCAATACCCACATTTATATCTCAGCTGGAAATACTCTTGGCTTTAGAGTGTTACCGGTTGAGTCGTTCCCTTGGGTGAGTACTTTTTCCCCAAGGCAGACCCTCTAGGATAAACAAAATCAAGCAAAGACAAAATTCGTAACTCGATCAATCTTTGACAACTCAAAGAAAGAGAATATACGCAATGATGCTCTACTCACACTCGCACAAGATGTTTAATTTTAAACCCAAATCGAAGTGTGTATGGGCAATTATTCACGCAACTTAATGTCACCAAAAGCTTTTTGATTCTCAAGATCACCGTGAGGCGCGAGAGAAGCGCATACGTCTTTTGATGATATTACTTTGTGTAAATAATTACAAAACAATAAAGGCACACATTCATTTTATCCTTCAAAGCAATGATTTGATTCGTTTTAAAACACCAATGTCAAATGTGAAGTTGCTTGTTCAATTTTAGCCCAAATTGAAATCTAGTAGGTGTCTAAGTTTCAATTTTAACCTTTTGCAATGAAAAATTGAAGTGTTCTTTTTAAGAGCCCAAAAAGAGGTGTGAGTTGATTTGAAATAGAAAAATAAAGCATGAAATGGAAGCTCTAGATTAAGCATTAAAAAATGCTTTTGTCAATTTCAAATTTTCATGCTTAATTCTCTTACTCCAATCTACTTGTGTCCTTTGGTTCCAATGTGAGAGCAAAATTACCATCCTCCCCTACTGCCAACCTACAAATATTTCAAAACAATCACAAATAAGAAGTATGATAATCAATGATAAAAAACAATTTTTAAAAAATATTAAGCTTGTCAAAACAAGAAATGATCCTATAAGAGATAAAGAAATAAAAATGAAAAAAAAATCACAACAAGCATTAAAAAATGCTTTTGTAAATTTTAAATTTGATGTTTAATTCTTTGACTTTGTCTTTGCTTGACTCTAATGCTCGATTTTATTGTCAACCTTTGAATCTTGAGACGCCAATAACTGCTAATGTTTGCTGGGAGTTTGGAGACAACACGCCACTCACCATAACACTGATTTGACAACAGGGTGTTTAATTTTCAAATCTGCCAATGCCGATACAAAGGCCTACAGAGGAATTAATAATGACGTAGCATCAACTGAAAAAAATGTTGTCGCTGCTAGATCACAACTTGCTAGTCACGTTTGGAAAGAAACAATGCCTTGAGAAGATCTGATAAGTTTTCTCGGCTAGCTGAAAACACACTTCAATGTATTACATAGACTCATAGCCGTGTTAGTTATCCCCTCGATTTGCCAACTTCAAATACCCATCTACAAATTTGTACACAGTACTAAGCTGGGATAAAGATCACAGAATCACGAGCTGAAGGCTTATATATTTTCCTAGATATCTCTTCGAACTGCTTACATAGGGCACATCGCCGCTTAGGAAAGTTTAATGAACTCTAAGAAATAGACGCAAGCTGATTGTTTCCTTGAATCTCGTCATGGCGTTACACAGCTACCAACTTCGAGAATTTCTTAATATCAATCATGAATGTGAATGTGTTACTACTGTCGGTTCCTAAAACACCGTCCAAACCCATGAAAAAAAAGAAGAGAAGCAGCTAGATTTTAATAATCGACAAATCCTATAATGACGTTTCGAATCCCAACTTACACTACTGGACACCGCCTCCTATCTTAGCCACTACGCTGGATTAATTGACTCGCATAACCATCAATTCTCACCCTTCAAAAAAAAAAATCAACATAAAGCTTAGTCAGACTTTCAAGACCAAATTAAATACCCAAACACTCCCGTCTACACAAACCAGTGTTCTGTAAAATCATCAACTATCCAAGATTTCTTAGCAATCAAAGCAGTCTACCAGGATACATCTCCCAGAATCGAAGTTTGATATGGGACTGATTTATTAGCCCTCCTTCTAGCGCCACATGTGAGTACCTATTAAAATCTACAAACACTAAACTTCAAACATGGGTTAGTACCTACAAATTCCTCAAGAATACTCCTATGAAATACCTTGTAAATGCTTCAAAATGCAACAAATGACAAGAGAAAACTAAAAGCATCATGAAAACAATTAACAAGTACCTATTCCATAGTGGATTGGTGTCAAATGTGCAAATGACCCTTTCCCAATCCTTGCTCAAAAGCTAAAATGATGAGATGCAATGGAGATAAAGAGAAAAATTAGTTCTCAAACCAAGAGAGTAACTTTGCATGTAAAATGTGGATGAGTTGATGGAGATTAAGGCCTTTATTTATAGATTTTCTTGATGAGAGATTGGCCAAATGGGTGAATGTGGGACTAAATGTAAGCCAATGAAAGGAGTCCACTTGTCAAGTTGCCATTGGTTGAAGGATGTGCAAGATTTGGGAAATGTGCCCAAGAGAGGGAGTTTCAAATTCAAATTTGTGCCATAAATTTTGAGAGGAGGACATGAAAATGGGAAATTAATGCAATGTTGGAGAGGACAAGTCAACTTGTCCTCATTTTCAAACTTGAGGGAATATTCCCCATAAATGCCATGTTGAAAGAAAATAAGGGATTTAATAAATCAATAAATTGATTTATTTGTGCAAGTGGCATTATCTAGAGGATGTGATGGGTGATTAGGTTAGGCTAATTAGGATTAGGTTAGCTTAATGATGATTAGGATGATTTTGACTTTTATGATTTAAATATTTGATTTATTTAAATCAGAAAAGGATGGAAAATGCATTATGATTTAATTAAATGAATGTTTGATTTATTTGATTAAAAGGTTAATGATATTTTTTATATAATTTTAAATTAATGACCTTAGGAGATGGAGATTAATGAGATTACCTGATGAATGGATGAAGGTGAATTTGATTAATTAAATGAGCGGATGCATGTGAAGCCTGGTTTACTTGATGAATGCATAATGCTAATTTTGCATGTCTACAACACCCCCTTACCTTAGAAAAATCAAACCCGACGATGCTATTCCACCTCATCCATCCACTTTCCACCCACTTGGTGGTTGTCTGTAGTGTCGATGGGGGAATTTCTATCAAGGACGCAAGCGCGGCGCACGAACTTCTGCATGGCGCACTGTCATCTTGATAGGATTCCACCTTTGGAATCTATAGAGACGTCATACTTCTCCATTGGCAATGAAGTGTAACGCCCCTATGCCCTTGACCGACCTTAAACGGCTCTTTTGGGCTCCCATTCAACTTTAAAAGACTATCCTTCACATCTACTTGATCTTCTTCACACTTCTTCAATCTCACTTCACAGTTCTACACACTTTCTTGAGCATTTCACAACATTTTCCACTATTATTGAAGCTCCAAGGTGACACTCTGCTAGTTTCACAAGTTCTCTCATCATTGCGGAAATGTTAGCATCTATAAGCTTGCGAGCTCACATCTCCCTTCGCATGCTTGAGGGAATCTTGTTGGGGAGGTGATATCCATTTTACTTAGCATCGTTATTTGATTTTTGTAGCATATTGTTGTTAGCATTGCTTGGTATTCTTCCTTTCAGTTCTTTATTTATCATACTTACTCTATTGTGGCTATCTTGGTTGTCCATGGAGGTGGGAACACTGAAACGGGAGTTTAATTGCAACAAGCCCCAAAACAGCTTGAACATTTTTCCTTGTTCTATTGTGTGTAGGTACTTTGTTCACATGGAGCTTGCGGGAGGCTGGACCAACCGTGAGTTTTATTTCTATCACCCTTGATCGTTATTTTATATTTAATCAATCTATCCTTTAGTTAAAGTAGTCTTCTTGTTATTTTAGTAGTTTAGTTGTTTTATGTTTTTGTCATTGATAAAAATGTACTTATCAGGTAGTTAATGAATTCCTTGTTAATTTTTTACTGTACTTCGTACTCCTTGTCTGTATGGACGCCAGCACCCAACTGGGATGCCAACACGCCGCACTATCATCCATCTTTTGCATTGGAGTCCTTTGGCAGAGAGCTACCTAAGTTACAGTCTAGACTCGGGAATTTTCTCACCTAGTTTCCAATAATCTCAAGTTGACAAAAGGACAGTGGCAGATCAATTGCCCTTCCTTTTCACCCTCTCAAACATTAATCTTACTTTAAACAATCCTTAGCGTGAGGTAGATCAGGGAAGTTGATTGTTCTAGACCCTACCGTGACCTGGGGTCTTGAGTAGTTGGTCCCCCTCCTCTACAATAACATACTTTAACCCAAGCAATACTATAGGGCCAAGACAAGCAAAAGGTTAACATAGGTGGGGCCTTATAGTTTAGAAATTCATTATGGGGGTTGATAGTCTTGTTTACCATCATTGAAAGAGAAATTATGTAGGTTCAAACATTATTGGAACATGGAAGGGAGAATAACTTATGGATGGATGAAACCAATTTGGTCATTTGTTGGATTTTTAAAGATTAACCTTAGATTGACATTTTTATTAATATATTAAATGTACTTGACTAGTTATAGTGGATTCTAGAGAGCATTTACTAATCTAACTATATTTTCCCCCCTTTTGGGGTTTTTACAGATCAAATCTTGTGTCTCTCATTTTTAAGTTTTTTCTTCTAGTTATATGTTTTCTATTGTTGTGGTTGTAGTATTGTATTTCTTGTTTTGTATTCACTTGAAAGGTGTGTTAGAATGTCAAGAGTAGTTTATAAATCATTCCATTAGGAACCTAAAAAGTGAATACTTTGCATACCCCTTGAAATCTCACCATAAGAAAAGTGTACATCAAGAACATATACCAAGAGAGGAATAATATTTTGAATTAACCAACCAAACAAGAAGACTCTATAGTCAATAAGGGAGGTAGTCAATTTTGATACCAGAGTATGCAATAAAAGAAATTTTATAATAACAAGGATCAATATCAATTTAGGAAAGAAAAATGAAAGACAATGTGCAAATAAAATTAACTTTATAGCATCTATAAGCTTAATTACCAAAACCACCAATCCACTCCTCATTGAGAAGTAAGGAAAAACTAAAAAATGTAATTTTCATATTCTATGTAAGTACCTTTTGTAAGAAAAAAAATTCTCAAATTGAAGAGCTTTGCTTATAAAATACTTTAGATAGTTTAAATCCCCAAGGTTAATAAGAGATATGATTAAAATACACAAAAACAATTTACTAAACTTAAGTTTTAAAATAGTTTCAATCAAATTCTTTAATAACTTAAAATAAAGTATTGTAAATTTTACAAAATATTTAGCTAAAACATTTAAAAAACCAATTTGTCTCACAAACAAATAACATATTAACCTCCAAATTCTATTGACTTTAATTTTTAGTTTAACAATTTTAAAATAAATATATCAAAAATATTTTTAAAATGAAACATAATTAGTGTCATTCACATTTGCTTATTTTTTGCTTGTAATTTTTTAAAGTAATACGATCTTTCTCAAAAAAGTAAAGTTTGTGACATAACTGATATTTCTAAAATAACAATTTACAAATAAGTTGTTTGTTTTCTATATTCAATGTAATGGATATAATGCTTAAAAAATGTCAAAGTAGAAATCAATTCCTCAATAGCTATGCAACAAAAAAAAATATGTTTTATCATATAGTTATATAAAAAAATTAGTAAAATACATGATCTCAAAGCATTCAAGTATACATTACATAGTGTGAAATACTTTTCCAATTGACATTTTGTATTTGTGAGGCACACCATGGTGCTGAAGAATTTAATACAAAATTTGCATCCTATGTTTCCACTTTTTTTATGCTAAGAAGCCCAACTTTTCACCATTCTTTTTTGCCAAGCGAATCAAGCCTTGCCTTTGTTTGGCATCAGCTCCTATTGATTTACAAAATTCCGTTATCACCTGTTTCATAATAAGAAAGTATATGAGGACAACTTGTTTTTATAAATACTTTTAAGAAAATCAATAAATTGTCTTATTAACAACTTAGTTATATATAAATGAAACAAACAACCAAAATAAATGATAAAAGTAAAGAAGATGTAATTAAAAAGAAATCATTGTATTGAAGAATCATTACAATATAGCTTGAGACATCCTAGAGTTTACAAATAGTTAAATCCTTAATATATTAAGGGTAAATCATCAAAAAAAATCACATCTTAAAGAGCTAAAATCAATGTGAAAAAATTCTTATATTTTCTAAAAATATTAGATTTTTGGATGTGGGTGTAAGACTGAGAAGGGACTTGTAATGTTTTATAATTAATAATTTGATGTGGGTGTAATATTGAGAACAGACATGTAATAGATTATATTTAATTAGGTGAATAGTAATGAATTTGGTTGATGTTATAATGAACATTTAATTGATCTCATAGTAATTCGATCAATAGTTTATTACTTTGAGTCAAATTTAAGGTCTTTAAGCTCTCCCTAAAGAGAAAAGATCTCTAAGCACTTTTCTCTTAAAAAAGAGACTTCCTTCAAGAGGGAAGGATAATCAATAGGAAAGCTCTCAATCTAAAGATTTAAAAGGTAAATAATATATGTATTTGTATATCTAGATGTGTATCCGTATAGATATATGTATATCTATATGTATGGTTATATGTATATGTGTGTACATATATGAATGTACGTACAATACATATATGCATATTTAAATATACATATATATGTATGTGTATATATTTGTATATATATACATGTGTATTTGTATATATACTTATATACACATATAAATTTATATGATATGTGCATATATATGTATATATACATATATACACACATTGAATGTTAAAAGAACCATTCATACTTTGTGAATCTCTTGCATATAAAAATATATCAATATAAATTAATTATGTGTTGAAAAATAAACTGAAACCATAAATTAATAATGTTCAAAAAAATATTAATAAAAACACAATTAAATCTTTCAAGTTATGTGATTTCTATTTAAATGCATATCAAATAAAACATTCAAATTCAGAAAAAACAAATTTTGAAAAATAATAATAATGATGACTATAAAATAATAAGATTTGCTATTTTAATCAAATGAATTGAAACAATTTATTTAACAAATATAAATAATCTATTCATATTTATAGAAGATAGAATTTAATAAACTATTATCTATAAAATAAAGAATCAATATTAATTAATTTAAATTAAAAAACCCAGATTAATACTGAAACACGGCAGTATCTGTCCACAACATACCGGATACACATTTAACAATAAATATTAATTAAGTAATATTTACAGTTAAATGTTTTCATAGAATAGGGTGGCATTGAGTATCCAGATTCCATACAGTTCTACGCTGAAACACAGAATAAAAACCAGTGAAAAGAAAATGTTGAATCTAAATTACCTGTGAATGCAAGGCAATGGCTTTTCCCCTCAAAGAGTTGAACGTCTTCTTACCCACAATATTTCTGACAACCACCACCACAGGCGCAAATAATCCCTTCCCTTCGTTCACATTCTTCATCAGCGGCTTAACCACAAAGGGCCTCGAACTCCTCACCTTCCCAAACGAAACCCACTTCACCTGAACACTTCCCTCTCCTCTACCACAACAAGAGGACGTCATAAAGCTATTGCCTCTCAAAGCCGTGCCTGTAAAAGCAGCAGCCGCCATTCTTTTTTCTAAAACTCAATTATGGCCCTCAAATGGATTCGAACCGGAGACCTCCAGGTAAAGTTTTCTGGGAATTGGGCAGACGGGAAGATGAAGAAAGAAAGAGGGTCTTAGCAGAAACAGTCAATGGAATGTATATTTTCTATTACAACAAATGTGAGGCTAATTTTGGTGTGGGGAAAATATGAGGATAGTTTAGCTTCGGAATTATATCTGTCCATTCCGCGTGGCCAATTATAGTACGTACATTTGTCGGCCACATCACCGTCAGTTTGTTCTCTACCGCCCATGTGCTTGGAGCTCATCTTGGAAGATGTAGATTCCTAATTGTGATTGGCATGCTCTCGCACGTGGCTGAATTGCTTGTTCCGCAAAGGGGAAGCGTGTGAACGTGTGGAATGACAGTTATAACAGCATTTGAACACGGTTGAGGCAAATACAAAGGTCTCCCATGTGATTCTTGACTGAATTGTGTTGAGGAAAAGAATTGTCAACACAAGCCTTTTTACCAAGTAGTTGATCAAAGAGGGAAGTTGGTAGGTATGTAAGAAAATGAATGACTTACACTAAAATTCTATAGCAGAAGAGGGTCTGGTAGTTGAGCATCTTAATTTCGCGCTTCTCAAAATCTTATGTAGAAATTTAAAAAAATTCTTTTTACAACAGCTTGTACATCAACATGCTTTTTGTCAAGGTGTCCAAAAGATCCCCAAAAAAAGTGAGACAAATGCTTGTACACCAAATCATGTTTTATTAGTGCATTGATGTGGCATCACATGATTTGTTGCTTTTTAGATCTAAGGAATACATATTATTCAATTATTGGTAGTTATCATCAACACTAACAACTTTAAAGTCACAACTATTGGTTCAATATGTTAAAAATATTGGGCATTAAATCAACAAATGCTATAACAACTATTGGAATATGCTCAACTATTGGTTCCTTTCCCCTAGCCCAATTTAGGTTTAATTTAAATAATAAATTAATAATTGAATTTAGAATTAAATTAATGGAGTATGTATTGATGTAGGATGATGTATTGTTTTGATTTAATCGATAAATAGAATTAAAATTTTGATTTTGGGTTTGAAATCTTGATTTTGTGACAAATTTCTCTTTGATATTGAAATCTTGTGAGACTAGGCCACACTACAACTTAGTTTGAGACAATTTTCTTGCAACACAACAAGTCCATTTGCCACAAGTTTGTTTATTATTGATGTAACCTGTTATGCCACATTCTTGCCTTTTGTACATGTCAAATAAAATACTATGCTAAAAAGCATTGAGGAGTTTGTTGTTTGGCTAGAGGGAAGGCCATGAACTTCCTTGCTTGTAGTCAAATCCCTTAAAAGCAATGAACAAGATTCGTAGACACTCCACACAATCAATGTATAATATTCATCATGCAAATGCTTTATGATATGAGATTTCGCAACTATCTAACAAGAACTAATGACCTAGAAATATCTATAAATACACAATCTTAGTTGCTCAACATGAGGATTATGGAGCATCATCCAATGAGGTAACAATTAGATTTTTGGAAATTCATCTTTGGGAATGAAAGATTTGAAATTAGTAGACTAGGTTGTGTGAAGGACAAGGTTGAATATGTAGCCTAGTCCAAGCTAAAAAAAGACCTATGGGATCAAATCAATCCTAACTAAAAAAAATTTGGTTGATGAATTTAAGATTGAGGTCAAATTATGTACTAAAAAAATTGAGCTCTACAATACTATCCTTAGGATAATGACCAAAGTGTTGTAAAAGTGAAAGATCCTTATATTTCCCCTACTTTGATGTGCATGCGGAGCTACATGAATCATGCATGCAAAGTAGAATATGCAATAAATAAAATACCAACCATATCTAAAATATAGTTTTTGGATGACACCTCACATTCTTTTGTGTAAGTTTGTAAAGATTATATCCTCATAACTTACTGAATTTGTTAGTTGTAACAACAAATGTTTAGCCTTGATGGCACAAAAACATATGATCATTAAAGATTGAATTTTCTATTATTGATAAGTATCCAATGATGACAAACCACATGTCTCCCCTAGGAAGAAAGAGATCCAATGGCAGATGTGGAAGAAAATCCAACTCCATGATGAAATGAGAAGGAAGAAGTCTCATAAAGGAAATCTCATAAAAGGAATCAAGTGCCTCCAAGGAAGTTTCACCAAAATCGAGATCACCAATCAAAGTGGAAACAATGGAATGAGGAGACTCAAGAATATCCTCCAAAGAAGATTATGCAAAGAGGAGAGTGACCCCCTCAAGCATGTCCTCCAAACCTGTAGAAGGGGCCAAGTCTGCAATACTTGAAACAAAGTCATCCTAAATCACAAATCTAGAAAATTGAATATATCTTACTCTATTGAATTCCTCGCAGTAACTATCAACTCTAATGAAGCGAGAGATGATGGAGCCACACAAAGAAGAGACAAATTCAACCAACCACCATAGCCATCATGTGAATTAATACCCACTCGAGAATCAGGGGAATTAGGAACATAAGAATCATCATCATGATGGAAGTGGGAGAAGGTATACACCTTTGACTGATGATCAGCCAAGCCTATAGCAATGAGCTCTCTTGTCTTCTTACGAATGAAAACTAATTTAGATGTAAACTCAACTATATTGCCATCCTATACAATGTGGTAAATTGAGAGAAGATTATGGGACATCTCAGGAATATAAAGAGCATTAGTTACATACCTTATACCCAAATCAGCATTACACATACTAGCAACATGAATAGCATTATTGTTGGTAGTCAAGACCTCATCAAAGGGTGGTGCTCTAAGTGACCCTAGAATAATATGATCAAAAGAGAAAGCTATATGTTCTGAATCGCCCCAAACAATAATCCATCAATCGGGTCTATCAACATGAGTGGTAATTAAAGCATGACCCTTACCCTTCAAATCTATAGTAGCAATCCCTGTAATCCCAGTGTGAGAAGTTTCCTCATGTGTGGTAGAAGAAGAATGTGAACTAGTGGATGAAGAAGGAATGGGAATATGATTATCCTAAGGATTTTTTTTAACTCATGGATTTCCTTCTTGTAGCAAACTTGTTCACTATGCCCAATCCCCTTACAAAAAGTACATTTGGGTTTCTCCTTCTTAGGTTTATCCTCTTTAGAAGAGGTGGTGAAAGTCTCAATAGATCCTTTCTTAGGTTTGTTCTTGTTCTTCCCTTAACCCTTAGGTGGATTGGTAATCAAGGCATGAAACTTAGAAGAGACATCATGTTGACTAAGTTTGGATTGTTCCCTAGTCAATCTCTCACAAAAGGTCTCAAATGATGGCATGAAAAAACTATCACCTAACCCATCCATAGTGAATAAAAGGAAGTGGAAAAATATGCAAATGCACCTTTCAACTTAGACAAAATCAAGAATATACATTCCTTGTCAGTTTTCTCTTTCCCACATCCCACTAACTAAGTATGCAAAGACTTAAACTTCACCAAATAATCCTCAATAGTAGGAAATGAATCGGTAGAAAGAGATGTCAATTCTACTTCTAATTGCAAGGCTCTTACATCACTGACAGAACCAAAGAGATCCTTATACGTGATAAAGCTCTTAAAATTTTGCAAAATTCAGAGAAAACCATAATTTGAGCCATGGTTTTTGAGTTCTATAGTCAAAATGGGCCAAAGGTCTAGTCATAAACCATAATTTCATAAGTATCCCATTTTAAAACCCTTAGATATTATGACCTCGCAATGACCTGCTCCTACCAGTTGTCGGTTATGTAAGTCATAACTTAGGATTTTAAGCACGTCTGGTTACCAGCCCCTTTGGTTAGGAAGGTCGGTCTCTCTACACATAGTCTCGTGCCAAAATTTTATATAGTTGGGCGAAATATTTTTAATGGGCTTAAGTTGTCATCCCAAAGGGTCTTATCATCGTCAGCCTAGTCATGGCCCCTTTTATTATTAACGTTTAAGTGGGTCCAGGAGTAGGAACCGTTGGATCTAAAGATTGAATCCTCGCCACCCATCACACACTGCACAGGCATTAATGAAGAGTCATCCTAAAGTGTGTGAGTTTCGCAAGATGTTGATGTGTGTCCTTGTTGTATGAAGCCCAACCCTTGTATCGGTGCTCGATAACCGATGGCGGTGAAATCGACGTCTATAATGATGGATTAATATTTAATCATGGTCGTTCATCGCACACCTCATGGTACACAATTAATGCCTGCCAAACAACTTGCGAGGTGCGCAAAAAGGTGACATGTGGTGTCCTAGACCACAGTGTAGACTTTGGTGGATTCCGTGGAATGAGTGACTTGGCACCCAGTCAACATCTTCTCATTGGTTAAGAGATGACGAGCCATAATATTGGGTTTTCAAACTCGGTTTGACCACTTTTCGGTTGCTCGATCTTCCATCTCATTCTGAGATTCACGATTGATATTCAAAATTCAAATCATGCATGTGATAGCCATTTTTGTTCAACAACCATTGAAGCATTAACGACGTTCTCTCTTCAGAAATGATCGAATCAAGTCGTTGTGCATGCGAGGAATTAATTCCTAGCCATTATGAGGAACGATTCGTTGATCTCCTAGTACCAGGGTGATTAATGTTGAAGTAATTGTGAATAAATATTCAACAAGCTCCCTTCGGGTGTATTTTACTCTAAGTATCAGCCCGCGCATCGCAAGAAATCCACTTGGATTTTTGTCAAAATTCACTTCCCCTCCACGTGTCTGCTCTGCGCACCCCGAGGGTTTCCCTTCCTTTACATCTCGGGAATCCCCGCTATATTTCTACATGTCGTAGCTGCAGGCCATTTTTAATTGTTCTTTTTTTGCTGCCTCATCGTGCTCTGCTCGAGTGCCACGAAGCTCTCACTCTCAAAGAATTTGGCGGGCCCCACAATTGTTGTCTATGATGCACTCTTGCTATGTGTCTACTCTTCGTAAATCTTTCAAAGAGAGGATGAAGTAATGACCGCGGGCAGTGAAATGCTGCCACGCGTCTCTTTTTTGCGCCCAGCCGATGATCGCTTCCTCCACTTTTGGATAATTCTCTGCCCACTCAACACGTGTAGCCTTGGCGCAAGTCTTCAGCAGTGAGAGATAAAGGTTCACACAGGAAATGAAATGCTACCACATGCCTATTCGGCAGATCTTGTATTCGGGCGATGAATCAGGCGAACCAAATGTTGCGATTGGCCACTGCATGTCATAATCATTTGCATGGGATGGTGACACTTGTCCGTTTAACCTTACCGAGACCACCGCCATCATTTGCAAGAGATGCACCTAAGCCTGGAATGACCAAATGCTTGGTTTCGAATCTTTTATATTGCAACGGCTTGGGGAATATTCTTATTTCTGCATCATTGCTAGGGATTGTGATCTTTTATGTTGCTACTCTCCGAAGCGGTGGGATTTTTCTGCTATATATACTTTTCTTTGCTGTGAGAAAAGGGTCCAAAATTTTGAAGGAACATTGGTTTTAGGAAAAGATGCCTAGTCTTTATTACTGTTTTATTTTATTGCAAAAGACTTTCAGACTGTGCCAATTGTTCGGCCTTTCTGTTCTTTCTTGCTATTTGACTAAACTGTAAACTGTGTTGCTATTGTCTGGATATTCCATTTGAGAACTTCTATCTATATTGAATGCAAGTTTGTTGATCTAGATCATGTCTAATGACTCTTCTTGGTAGTAGGAATGTATGCAATGTTGTTTTATGTCAATGAATGGATTGTCTATGCTCTAATTTTTAGTTTCTACTTTTCTGGAACACTACAAATACCAATCAGGCCCTTCGATCTATGATTTATCGTTCCTATCATTAAGTCTTGGCGCATCGCCTTAGGTTAGACTTTATTTTATTATATTTGTTTCCTTTTCCAAAACCCCATTATAGAAGAAGTAAGCTTCTCTAAAAACCCGGAGGTCACTCAATTTAGTGCAAAAGGTCCCCCATAAACTGAGTTTCCCATAAGACACTATTACCTTGTCAAATTTTGGCATCAACAGTTTGTTCTTTCTCTGGAACACCCGGTGGGACAGAGCTTAAATGAATTTGCGCTTTGGAAGGGTGTATGAGCCATCGGCCTATAACTATATCCCAAACTGCAAGTAACCCCATTTTACTAGTACCTCCACTAAGAACAGTGTAGGCTGCAAATCAGTTAGTAATCGTTCCACTCCCACCACCCGTTCCTCTAACCATGTTTCCATCCGCCAACATAAACTACATGGCATGGGAGGCCGAAAGTCCCCTAGCAGCCCTAGTAGCACCTGTTGTCTGCGGTGCTATCCCGGTTTCAACTATGAAAGCTACACCCAAGTTTACCAAAGATGGCTCAAGAACACTTGCAGAACATCTGCAAGATGTGGCGAACATGTGTCTGGTGCACGGGATCATAGCGCAGAATGTAGCTCTAAGGCTTCTTGACGTGTCTTTTAAAGGCAAGGCACTGGATTGGTACTGAACACTGTCACCTAGCACTATTCGCACCTAGGACGAGCTTGGAGATCCGTTCTATGAGAAGTTCTCAAATGATGAAGATCGCTCTTCATTGTATTATCAACTATCTATAATAAAACGTGCTCCCCAAGAGGCTATGACAAACTTCAATGGCTGATTCCACACGAATTGGCAGAGGATCCCTATTACTATACGCCTGACTCCTGAGTTGGCATTTATATTTTATCTGAAGTCCATCAATCCCAACATTTCCATGATGATCAAATCTTTGGGAGGAGCTACTCTACCAGATGCTTACGATGTTGTCGTCAAGGCCGAGAATCATTTGATAGATTGCAGAAAGTTGCCTCATCGGCCTATCATGCCGATATTTCCTGAAATATCGATACTCGCACAAGAAGTCATGTCAACTAGCACGCCTGCAACTCCCTAGTCAATGTACACATATGCGGCAGCGCCACAAAATGTCGCCTCTACATTCGGTTCTTCCAAAGATGAAATGAGCGATCTTAAAGAAATGTTGCAGACTATGGAAAATGACATAACCACCCTTAAGCGAAACCAATCAACGCCTCTAAAGCCTACCTATCAGAACTATCAAGGTGAACGTCCCTCATATCAACAGAATCAGTACCAAGGTAGTTCCCACGCTAATCCACCAGCTCCGATAGTCAACCAAATGGTGTCGGTGCCTACTCCGCTGATGAGCGCTTCACCAAGCTCAATTAGGGAATTAACCGCGGGGCAGAACAACCTCATTGATGACATCAATTTGTGGTGCTTCCCTTGCAGTGATGCGCATATGCCCTGAAACTTTCCGTGTAGCAACTTACAACAAAAGGTGGCGAAGCAACGCAGCCAAGGCGTGACGCCAGACCACAGAGGTTATGCATATTCCTCGCCACAAATGGAGAGTGCAGTTCTTACCGTGCAAATGCAAGGGATGTCTCTAGAATAGGAATTTGACATCGCTCCTGATCACACGCTCTTCTCATGGATGGAGGAAGAAGAAACAGTGTTTGCTAATGACACGTCCATATCCAAAACACTACAAGTGCAATCTGAATATAACACTCGCTCAAAGAGGAGATTTACCGGCGAGACAGTTGTTCCGCATCTAGGCAACCCGCAACTTAAAGGTGTTTCTAATGAAATACCTGACACTTTCGTTGTGCCGTTGACATCTCAACCGCGGAAGGAAATTATCATAATAAGAGCAAAGGAGCAAAAACCTCCAAGTTTGCCACCTTTTAATGTGGTAGAAAAATTGAATAAATCGTCTGCTAATGTGTCTCTATGGGACATTCTAGCTATCCTAGAGCAAAAAACACTATTACAGAAGGCGCTTCAAGAAGAGGTCAGTGCAACACCAATAGAGTAGTTAGTCAATGTAGAGGCAGTTAATCCACTATCTCTGACTAAAGTCCTTACGAACAACACAAAAGAATCCCTTGTCGAAGTTAGAGATAAGTTGAAGCCCCAACCCTTCTTCTTAACTCTCATTATAGGGAAGAAGTTATTGCACAATGCTATGATTGATTTTAGCACTAGCACCATTGTTATGCCTAAGCAAATAGTCGAAGCTTTACGACTCAGCTATGAACCTATGAAAAGGGGAGTAATGCAGCTTGATGGGAACAAGGTTGAAACCACAGGTGTCATCAAGGCACTTCCTTTAACTCTATTTGCTTGCCCTAGTATCACATTATAGCCAGACACTGTGATCATAGATGTTCCTCCCATGTTCGGCCTCTGTCTATCCCGAGAATTTACTTCAAAGGTGGGCGGATACCTGTCCCTGCATTGGTAACATCTGATTCTCAAAACCAAGCATGGCACAAAAATGAAGATAGAATCAAAGGCTTTACATTATAAACATGTAGTGGATGAATCCCTGATCAATTTTGAAGTCGCGCATACCTCTATCACCAAGCAAGAAATGTATTGTGTTGAATTACTAGAGAAAGAAAAGGTGACTGGAGACCAAGATGATCAAGAAGATGCTCTATTAAGTAAACACATGGACAATGACCCTTTCGGCAATTATCATGCTACAGGATTGGGCACCTATGTAATTTGTGATGAAGACCAGGTGCTCCCGAAGGCTACCAAAGAGTTTGAAGGTGTCCAAGCACCTGAGCTATGGAAGTTGTACTTTGAAGGAGCAAGATGTAAAGTAGGCGCTAGAGCGGGGATATGTTTAATATCCCCACAAAATGAAAAAATACTAAGGTATTTCCACTTCCAGTTCACTTGTTTGAACAATGAAGTCGAATATGAAGGATTAGCTCAAGGTTTGAGCCTTGCGGAGCGAATGGGCATTAAGCAATTAATGGTGTTCAGAGATTTTGAACTAGTATTCAACCAAGTTTGGGGGATTTCCACATCAAGGAATGTCCATATGAGATCCTATCGGCACCGAGTCTGGGACATGGTTGAGAGTTTTGAATCCTTCAACATCCATATGGTTCCCCAAGAACGAAATGGTGACGCAGACCGCATGGTTGTGATTGGTGCTCAATTTGATCTTGCCTCTGACCTTATACATAACAAAAACTCTATATGAGTAATAGTCCGATCGGCGATTCCTGACAATGATCAAAGTTGGTAGGTTTTTGAAAGTGATGAAGTTATTGCCTCGTTCATCCAGCAGTTGAGGGAATTCACCGATCAACTTCAACCAAAGATTGTCAAGGCTTATGAAGGAAAAATCATGCAGCTCAAATCCAACAAGCTTCTGAAAGGATTGGTTACTCTAAAAAAAAATTGATTGTGATGATGCAAGAAATGATAGATGGAAGTTTGTGGCAGACAAAATTGATTACGTAGACCTTCGGGTCTCAGATGGCAAAAACCTTCGAGTTGGGAAAGATGTCTTGTACCATGATAAAGAAAGGCTCATCAATTTTTGCCAGAAATATGGAGTAGTGGCCTAGTCCTATGATGATTTGGAGGGGTACGATCCTGACATCATCCAGCACACGATCAAGTTGACAAAAGGTGCAAAACTAGTTCGACAAAAGCAAAGGCCAGTAAACCCCAAAATTGAAGCGTTAATGGCACAAGAGCTAACCAAGCTAATTGAGTCACTGATTGTATTCTCAATCAAGCATAGTACTTGGGTATCCAATCTGGTCCCGGTCTAAAAGAAGAATGGAGATATTCGCTTGTGTGTGGACTTTCGAGACCTAAACAGAGCATCCCTAAAGGATCATTATCCACTACCTTCTATGGATTCAATCCTACAAACGCTAGCAGGATCAAAAATGTTTTCTCTGTTGGACGGCTTCTCTAGTTACTGTTATCACTTGGATTTGCACCCTTGTTGAACCTGATGCTCAACACCTCAGTGTAACATGGGAAGACCTCTAAAGCTGTGGGTCAATTGTAAACAGAGGTCAACCTCTGGAGAAGGTCAGCTTCCTATGGTGGTAGTATCACCTAAACTACTGATCTTGTGAGGAAAAGGGAGAAAGGAATGCATAAAAATAAAACTTAAATCCTATGGTGATACACCAAATTTTAATAAGAAGACATACAACACAGTTTACACACACAATTTCAATCAATGACAAAAGCTTTGTCATACACAACTCAATCACATATGTTTTCTACATAAACATTTCATGAGAAGGTTCATATGGCTATACTCCTAGAAGGAAGAAATGACTTCACAGCTAGAGAGTACTGCATTTTGAACACATCTCACAACCTGCAAAAATACATATTGCTCTACAGAAAGGTGCTGAAATAAGACATAACCACAAGGAATCATACAGTTTCACAAGCAGTTTCATCAATTATATGAATGCACACAATCTAATAGAGGGATTCAAAAGGTAAATCGCTTATACTCATTGATTTCAATCTGAACACTGATATGCATGCCTGTCATGAGTTACAAAACAAAGCCTCTCTTCTGCAAAGAACTCCACAAGTTACAAAGGTAGAAAATTACTAGGTAAGAACTATCTACAAAAAGGAAAAAATGCCATATATATGAGAACCAAAAGTGTTGCCCCTTTGTTTTTTTAGGGTTTACAAAATATCAGCCTCCAGAAAAGAATTTTCCCTTAGATCTTTTTTATGAAATTAATGCTATATCCTCGTGTCCATGTCGGTGACAGATCACCCTCAAGAATGGTCTTCTTGATCTTTTGCAACCACAACATTAAATTCAGGCCTCTCTGTCCACCTTCGAACCTCCTTTCCGAGCTACTCCATCGCCTTTGATCTCAGGAAAAGTCTGTGTCATTTGTGCTTTGTTGATCTTGTTCACAGGGGGAGTCAAAAAGTCAAACGGTTGATGGTTCACCTTTCGTTCCCTCTGATTGGTTGAACGTATGCCACGCAAGATCTCAGACGGTCAAAGGTCATTCAGCCAAAATCACATGTCGGTGAGACACTGGTCGTGTCTCCTCCCCGATTCTATCATACTCTATAGCAACATCGGCATAGCACACATCTATTGGGAAGACTTCACAGCGTGCGGCAAAAGTCTTACTGATGTCCAAGATGGTCGCCTAGACTGTCGCTGTCGGCCAGAGGTCATAGCGAGTGTAAGCCATTCGGCCAAAAGTCTCGGCAAGCCTCAAGAGTTATATCACTATCATATAAACCATCGGCAAGACAAAAATTCATTGGCAAGAGGTCATAGCAGATTTTATTAGCCATACTGATATCCTTTTTCATCGTTGAGACCTCACTTGTCGGTAGGACATCATACCGAGTGCAAATCTTTCGCTTGGAGTCTCCCCGATCTCAAGTTGGTGAACTGTTGTCAACAAGAGCTTCCTTGTCGGCAAGAGATTACACCAAGGGTCCTTTTGTTTCAGCGAAAGATCACTTCATTTCGGGGAGACATTGCTTTGGTTGGTGAGACCCCATGCCGAACTCACAACTTTCGTTGAGACTTCCACGTGTTAGTAGGACATCTCCCTGACACCACCATCCTATATCGAAGGCGCCATCCTTTTCTCCCTGTTGACATCTCTTTTCGCTAAGACCTTCGTTAGTCGCCGAGACATCTCCCTGAGCTCCTATTTCTTCGGCGAGACCCCCGGCCTTCGGTGAGACATTACGCCGATATCAATCCCTCTTAGCGAGACTTTCGCTAGTCGTTGAGACATCATGCCGAAGAAAAAAAACATTCGGCGACCTAAGAACACTTCGACAGGACACTAGCAAGTCGGTGAGATGTTACACCGAGGGCATTTTGCCTTTACCGAGACTTCAACCGTTCGGCCAGACCTCATGGCGAATGTAAAACTTTCTCTTCGATGATGGCCTGGTGAACAACTGTCAAGGATACTTTCCTCTGTCGGGGAGAGATAGAAAACTCATGGTGACCAAAATGTCCCAACAACCTGAGGACTCTGAATGAATATAGCACAACAGCCAGTCGGCAAGACAACTGGAGGGTCTCAGTGACTTTATCTCTAGGGAATTTTGTGCCAAATCTAATCAAGGCATGCTTTCTAATAGAATTCCTTGTGAAATAGCATCAGATGAAGACCTTCCCAATGAAAACCGAACACCTGCACGCTGGGCTCAACCCTTACGGGAGCCACATTTAATCCACGTGCCAAATTTAAAACATAATTTCCCCTGATTGATCCCGTAGGTGAAAATTGGGTAACAGTTACAATTAGATCCAAGTTAAGAAGGAGGATCAACACAAGACTACATTCACTACAAAGTGGGGAACATTTGCATATACTAAAATTCCTTTCAGTTTATCCAACGTAGGGGCAACATTCCAGCTGGCGATGGACATTGCTTTCAGCGAGCTAATCAATAAGTTTATTCTAATATATTTAGATGATCTTACTGTGTTTTCTAAATCTAAGGATGATCATTTCGACCACTTAGAAATAGTTTTTCAAAAGTGCCAGGAGTTCAGAGTTTCCCTTAATCCAAAAAAATGTGTATTTGGAGTGTCACAAGGCAAGTTGTTAGGACACGTGGTATCCAAAGAAGGAGTTTCAATCGATCTTGAGCAGGTGAAAGCTATCAAGGAACTTCCCCTTCCGATGAACAAGAAAGGCGTTCAGTCCTTCCTAAGAAAGGTAAATTTTGTTAGCAAGTTTATTTATGACTTTGCGGGAATAATCAAGCCGATCACCCTCATTCTTAAAAAGGATCAAGCATTCAAGTGGACAACTGAAGCTCAGGAAGCCTTTGAAAAAGTCAAGGATGTTATTTCCGCAGCCCCGGTACTAGATAATCCAGATTTATCTAAGGATTTTCTAATGTATGCATTTAGTAGCAAGTCCAATATTGCTACTATCTTAACCCAAAAGGATAATGAAGGAAAAGGAGAACATCTAGTGGCATTCTACTCCCGGACCTTGAAGGAATATGAGATGAATTATAATTTCGTCGAAAGATAAGCCTTTGCAATAGTGAAGGGACTTAAAAAATTTTGCCATCTAATCTCCTGCAACAAAGTGTTTTTTTTATGTTGTGCATTCCAATGTGCGCGAATATATCATGGAGGGAGAAATCACAAAAAAAAAGAGCTAATTAGATCACCAAGATCCTTGAATATGAAATTGAGGTCAAACCTACTAAAACTGTATGAGGAAAAGAACTGTGAGAATACATGGTGCAGGACGAAGAGATACCTGTCGAAGAAGAGCAACCGAAGCTTGTTCTCATAAGTGAGCCAGAATCTGAGGGTTGCAGGCTAATAGATAGAATAAGGTTTATGCAAACAGGAAAGTATCCGCTAGGTCTTTCCCCCCAAAAGAGGAGATACTATCGGCTGTAAAATTGTAGATATGCGCTAGTGGCAGGGGTCATTTTTAAAAGGAATTTGAATGGTCTCCTCCTACGATGCGTTACTGCAGAGCAAGCAAAGAGAATCCTTGACATGTTCCACAACAGCACTACGGGAAGACACTTCTCCACTAAGACCACCACCATCAAAATCATGTGCGCAGGTTACTATTGGCCCACACTTTTCAACGATTCCTACTCTATGGTAAAATCTTGCAAAAAATGCCAATTCTTTACAAACAGAAGGAAGAATTCTGCAATGCCTCTCAAACCTATAGTGGCGGACGAACCGTTTGCACAATGGGGCCTAGATTTCATCGGGATGATTAATCCCACTTCCAACATTGGGCACAAGTGGATTCTGACTACCACAGATTACTTCACAAGGTGGACAGAGGCCATTCCGCTTAAAAACGCAACAAAGACAAAGATAGTGGATTTCCTCGAAGAGCTGGTGACATGGTTCGGTCCTCTGAAGAATATCATTTCCAATAATTCCAGAGCTTTCCTAGATGCAAAGGTATGTCACTTTGCATTAACAAATGGCATATTCCTTAAGACATCATCAAATTACTACCCGCAGAGAAACGACCTAGCGGAGTCAACGAATAAGAACCTAGTTCGACTCCTTAAAAGAATTGGTTCGGAACACCAGAGAGAATGGCATAAAAACCTCTGAGCGGTGCTTTGGGAAAACTGCATAACTCCTAAGCAAGTCCTTAAGACTTCGCCTTATGAGTTGGTATACGGGAAAGAGGCACTGTTGCCTATATCTATGGAGATTCTGGCGCTTCAACTGTTGAAATCCCTCGAGATAGAACAAAATGTCGCCATGGAGATTCGGCTTGCCAAACTATTAGAAGTACAAGAAAAAGGGGAGAATTCCCTAATATCCATGACAAACCGCCAACAAGTGGTCAAGCGATGGTTTGACAAGAAGGCTTTTGACCAAGGCCTAAAGTGCGGAGACTTAGTATTGAAATATGATAAAAGGGTTGTTAAGCCAAGTCAGCATGGGAAATTTGATAGCCTATGGGAGGGCCCCTTTAAAATCATTCGGTGCAAAGAGCATAACGCTTTCGAGTTAGAAAGTATGGAACAGGAACCCTTGGGAATTCTGATCAATGGGATTCATCTTAAGTTGTTCCATTTAGTGCCAAATTTTATTTTTGTACATATGTAAATAATGCTTTTATTTTATTTCCCTTTGTGTTGGCCAGTCTTTTTTGAAATTGGTTCATGTTTCAGCGGAAACAACCCGTAATTGCAGAGAGTAGAGCAACGGAATTGCTTTATAGTTAAAAATACACCCATGTGCAAAGGAAATGAACGCTAATAAAATAGCCCATACAATAGATATGCAGAATGGAAGAGAGAGCCATGGATTTTTATAAAAGAATATATGTCGATTTATATATATTCTTTCATTTTTTACATTGCAAAAATGGCTGAGGGAGCCATAATTCAAAAAGCATATGATTATATGAGCTATTCTTTCATATATTTTATATTTATAGCCTTTTTCAGGCTTATATACAAAAACTGTAAAGCAGGTGGTGTATTCAACAATAGAAAACAAAGAAACTGGGGGGCATTTTATCCAAGAGTAGGGAGGCATTTTATCCAAGAGCACGGGAGGCAGAAATTGATGCATCTATGGTAGTGTCTACCACTTCTTCTATGGCATTCCTACCGCATCTTCATCAGCAGGTTCTTCGGCAGCAAAAGTAGAATCATTTGGCACAACCGTCATTGGCGGAGGGAACACCAAGGTCCTGAAGTCAGTGTACCAATCTATGTCATAGAATGGTATTATGTTGTAGCTACGGAATAGAAAGTGCAAGGCCAGGGTAACCCTCTGTCGATGCTTGTCGCGTGTCTAGAGGTGAAACTTGCTAAGAAATGATAGCCATATAACGACCGCTTCTTCCTCAATGTAGCGACGAAGATTACTGGCTATTGGCAGGCCTACCCCATATGTAGCATGAGAGACAATCTCACCTAGGCCATCCAAGTACTTTTTTGGAAAAATTTCCTTGACCAGCTTCAAAATTAGAGGCCTGGGGATACCAATGTCTAACATCGACGCAACAAAGTGCAAGCAGATATCAATGTTCACACGATATTTTTCCTCATACTCTATACAATCCCTACCCAGAACCCATTTTATGGCTACCAAAACCAAGGAGTGTTTACTCTTGGTCATTCTCTTCAATCGCCTAGTGGAAATCTCTCCCAGAAAAGTTGTCTATGACTTGTAAGAAGTTAACCTAATGGGAGTATCCATGGTACTGACACAATGCTTCTACCTTCTTAACTAACACTCAAGCTTGCCTACTACCTAGCCTATGTGAAAACTCGCTCGTTGAAGCTAAAGACTATGCCAATGACCTATTGTTGATTCTGCTCAAATGCTAAGTGTGATTTCTTCACTACTTAGCGCCCTATTTATAGAAAAAATAGAAAAAGCATGTTAATTCATTTTGAGAAAACAACAAATGAATTCTTGCCGCCTCAAAATGGTAAGTAATTCATTTTGCACAAGCCGAGGAATTAACAGTACATGCCAAATTAAATGAAAAAAGCAGACTTTCCTCTACCACCTTGAGAAAAGATAGCTACATATTGCATGAAAAAGTTTAAGGCTTAAAATATTTTCAAATACGCTAAGGCTTAAACTGCATAGAGGTTTTCAGCATATCCAGAGCCAAATAAAACTTACAAAAAGTTCAAAATCAGCAAGAGTTTTCATCTAAAGAAAAATGTCGGAGAGTTCATCACAGCAAATGTAGGAGGAGATTGGCCAGGAGTTATTTATAGCCATACGGTCATCAGAAGATGTGTATGTCTATGAAGATTTAGCATATGCTATGCTTGGTATACCAAGCAAGCCAAAGAGGGCGAATATGATAGAGCTGAATAGGCCCAAAGATTACAGAAACAAGAAAAGGGTTGAGGAGACATGGGATAATATTTATGACCCATGACTCGCAAAAAACCCTAAATCCTTAAGAGAAGCAGCTTGTGCAAGGGTGAAGTCACCTAAGGTAGACACGTCGACAGCAAGGAAGGTTTGGTACAGTGGTCTTCCACAATACATGGTTCTGCTGGTACATTACTGCCCAGAGATAATTGATGTCGCTATTAAGCGTTATAACCCTCGCACCCGTTGTATTGAGGGCCAAAACTTAAGAGTTCACATCAACCCACAAGCCATTTGGCATATGCTATGTATCCTAGACCCAAGTAAAAGAAGAGAGAAAATTGAGCCATTTTTCCCTGGTAAAGGAGAAAAAATGTGGAAGGCGATGAAGAAGAACTCAGATTTCCTGATGGAGGAGATTGCTAAGAAGGGAATACCAGGTGCTAAGCTATCAAGTATCCCGTTGCCATGTGGTTCATTTCGCAAGGACATGCAAGATGCTATGTCAATGCTAGCTTTTGTGTGCAACCGAGACTCCGACGAGATGGTGGAAACCTTTCAACTGGGACCAGCCTTCCCATTCCACAAACAACACGATACCTTCTGGTATGATTTCACTGAGTTCCTAGTGGAGGAGATGATACAAAAAATAAAAAATTACCCAGTGGAAGGAAATTTTAGATTTCTCTCCTTCCTGATTCACATGTTCCTTCATCAGAACCCTGAATTCTTCGGCAGGTATTTTGAATTATCAATTTTTGATGAAAAGAAGAGGAGGAAGCCAATATCCATGTGGACACCCTTTCTTTCCATGTCATTTGATTATTATGCATTTTTGGCTTATTTTATAACTCCGATCTTGCAAGATTTACAAGGAGGTGACATAATCCGGCTCGATAAGGATCAAACTGGATATATGCAGAGTTTCACTCCCGCTTGTGACTGGTTCTTAGGAACAAATTTCACAATTCTCTAGATGCGGGGCTTCACTGGTCAACCCTTCCTTCTCCCAGCCTATGTCACAAATAGGGTACTCACGCTTGAAATATATAGGCAGGTGCGTATCATTTATTTTACCTTCTGTAGCAACTCAAGTGTCAAGAGAAAAGGATTCTTCACTTGTCTGAAAATTTTCAAAATGATGACTTTATTAAAGAAGCAATCAGATCAATTATTGCAAGATAAACTGGCTCATTTAGGGTTGGTTTTGGTATGTGACAAATGGGATTACAACCCTTTCAATGGCCTATCGGAGCTGCACATGAAAGTTACTTATGTTCCTCGACCTTACTGGGAAAAGCTTCGTAACCCGCAGGTAGACAAAAATGAAAATTTTGTTGAACTAGCGTGTATTCCCACACAAGATAACAAAGGGCCATGGCACAAGTTCTAATTTTATGTGGCAGTGGCCAAATATAATGTCTAGATGGAACACACCATGTACAACAAGTTGCAGAAGGATGAGGAATGGACTGCTGAGAAGATAGAAGCTTTCTGGAGGTATCGCCAAGAAACAAGGCAATTGGATGCCCCTTATGAGAGCTTGAAGGAGGACAAGGAATTTGAAAGACGGTGGGATGAATACCATCGTAGCCCAAACTCTAGCGTCAATAAGAGCGATGACTCAGAAGATGAGTCTGAATAACAGGAAGAGGAAGCGAAAACTTTTGCGTCATCAACATCAAAAGAGAAAAGCTCTAGACAACCCGCCTATGTAGCCACGAATGTGCAGTTTAATGTATCAATGGCTTCACATACACTCACTTGGGCCACTAAGGAAGGCAGGGTACTACCACAACAAACGATAATAACTGTTGAAGTTGGGGAAACCCTACCCACAAAATGGCAACGTACGGAGACCATTATCAGAGAGGGTTCACAAGAACCCACTGGAAAACAGGTGCTTGCAGTGAGCCAGGAGCCTGAAGCTGAGGGAGATTCGCTAACGATTCTAGAGCTGCCATCGACCAGTCAATAGGTAAAATTTGTTCCTTCTCTTGATTCTCAATCCTTGGTATCTATCCCTGTCTCGACAGCAATCCCTGCCATGAGTACTAGCCCTCCGTTTCCCACTTTTAATCCAACACATGCGGGAGGTTTCGCCCAATTCTCACATACCACTCCACCTGGCTTTACTCTCTCGTGAACCCTTACACCAATTGCTACTGCTCAGGCTCTCCTTGCTTCACTTTCTGAAGGCATGCCCTTTGTGGGCACCCTTATTTCCACTATTGTTGTAGATCCTCTTCTATCACAATAGGCTAATTCCGCAATGACAACTCCTTCACCATTCTAGCCCATGAGTACTTCTACCGATTCATCAATTGAGCCATGGCAAGTGGTAAGCCCTTCTGCTGGTTCTCAAACCAAGCTCTGGAATGTGACCCACTTCTCCCTGCAAATTGTCACTCTCCAAAAAAAGCAAACACCCAAGCCTATTAGAATTACCTATCCATATGCCCTACTTTTTGGTGCTCCTTTCGCAGGCGGACTAGTTTCGTCGCCAGCCGAATTCATGGCACAGATTGACTGCGGAAAGGAAGCACGTGCAAGTAGAATACAAAAGTGCAAGGCAAAGGATGACAGTACTTCTGCGGAGTTGAAAATACAAACTCTTTATGATGAGACCTAGCAAGAGCTGAAGTTTGCAACTATGTACCCAAGAGTAACCAAGCCGCAGGGGGAGATGTGCCCTGAAGACTATGAAATATATGCGGTAGGGCTTGACATGAAGGTGGCCCGACCGAGGGATAAGGTTGAGATTATGGAGGAAACACAACGGGTGGTCACCTCTGACTTCCTTAAAACTGGTCGTCAGCTAAAGAAAAAGGATGAGCAGCTTAAAGCAGTAAGGGAAAGGGTTAGCTTTTTGGAAAAAAAAGAGAGAGAGAGAGAGAGAAATCCTTGGAGGCGGATGTTGCACGTATGACAGAAAGGGCGCTGGCAGCAGAGAATGAGAAGAACAGACTTCAGGGTGAGCTTGCAAAGGTTCAAACTATCAAGCCTGCTATGGTAAATGAGTTGTGTTCTAAGAATCAGGAGGTGGATTAGAATTTACAACTAAAGAATGAAGAGCTGGAACGACTTCACCTTGAGTATAGTCAAGGAATAACATAGAAGAATGAGGCTTTGGAGCACCAGCAAGCTCAATATGAGCATAAGTTACAAGAAAAAGAGGTTGAATTTGAGGGCCTAAAAGCTCAATTAGAACAAGAGCTTCAAGAGACAAAGTCCTCTTTGGACATGCACTTAGCAAATCACTCCCAAACCAAGGAAAATTGGAATAAATAAATGAGCAACTCTACAAAGCAACTAGCATCTGAGAAAAGGAAAAGAGCAGAGTTGGCTAAGGCCATTAACTCGAAGGACATAGAGATCGCTTCTCTTAAAATCTCTCTCCCGTCCTCTCCTGCATAGCCAGATATTATTCTGTTGATTAGGCAGTTGTACATTTCTCATTGGGAAAAGATTAAAACTTTTTGCCTAGCACTGTAGCCCACCCTCTGATTCATGGCCAAAGCATCAAAGCTGAGCTAAGAGGCCCATGATATGATTGAGCAGCTCCCACGGTTTATCTTGGAAAAGGTTCTGAAAGCAAAAGATTTACTCACCGAGCTATACTTAGTCTCTGATGAAAACCTCGCCATGGCAGGGATTGAAGATCAGGATGATGTTGCCCAAAAAACAAACAAGTTTATCCATTTCCACTCTGCCTTATAGCGCACTAAAGCGGTTGCGGCTACTCTAGACAAAACAATGGACAAAATGCGGGAGAGTTTCTCCAAGTTGAACAAGATGGGTTTGTCGTCCCCATTCCTTGAGAATGGCTCTATTGCTATGGCTGAGCAGATTGCAGAAATAATTGAGAAGGAAAATGATTTGGATATTTTCAGGGATTTCAGTTATTCTCCCACCGCAACCAACATTGAGGGAGTTATTCATCTGCTTTCACAGCTATAGTTTCAGTGTGAGGCAAGGGTCAGCTTACCTGATGCACTGCCTCATAAAAAAATGATTGATCTACACAAAGCACAAGAGAATTTGTGCAACATAGTAAGGCCATCTAAAGATGAATGGTCACCTCTACAGGTGGCTCTTTCCAATCTCTGATTCTGTTACCTGATGAAATGGCACTCTAGTCTGTAATTCAGAGAAATTTTGGGTTATCCATTCCTTAAGCTAAACGCCCCTGGTAGTCGCCAAAAGCTGTGAATAAATATTCAACGAGATCCCTTCAGGTGTATTTTACTCTAAGTATCAGCCCGCACATCACAGGAAATCCACTTGGCCTTTTGTCAAAATTCGCTTCCCCTCCACGTGTTTTCTCTGCGCACCTCGAGGGTTTCCCTTCCTTTGCATCTCGGGAATCCCCACTATACTTCCCCATGTCGTAGTTGTGGGCCATTTTTAATTGTTCTTTTTTTGTTGTCTCATCAGGCTCCGCTCAAGTGCCATGAATCTCTCACTCCCAAAGAATTTGGCGAGCCCCACAATTGTTGTCTACGATGCACTCTTGCTATGTGTCTACTCTTCGCAAATCTTTCAACGAGAGGATGAAGTAACAACCATGGGCAGCGAAATGTTGCCACACGTCTCTTTTTGTGCCCAGCCAATGATCATTTCCTCCACTTTTGGATAGTGCTCTGCTAACTCAACACGTGTAGCCTTGGCGCAAGTCTTCAATGGCGAGAGATAAAGGTTCACACGGGCAACAAAATGCTGCCACGTGCCTATTCGGCATATTTCATATTCAAGCAATGAATCAGGTGAACCAAATGTTGTGATTGGCCACTGCATGTCATAATCATTTGCATAAGATGGTGACACTTGTTTGTTTAACCTTGTCGGGACCACTGCCATCATTTGCAGGAGATGCACCTGAGCCCGGAATGACCAGATGCTTGGTTTCGATTTTTTTTGTTGCAACGGCTTGGGGAATATTTTTATTTCTACATCATTGCCAGGGATCTCGATCTTTTCTATTGCTGCTCTTCAAAGAGGTGGGAGTTTTCTGCTATATATACTTTTCTCTATTGTGAGAAAATGGTCCAAATTTTTGAAGGAACACTGGTTTTAGGAAAAGATGTCTAGCCTTTATTATTGTTTTATTTTATTACAAAAGACTTTCAGATTGTGCCAATTGTTTGACCTTTCTGTTCTTTCTTGCTATTTGACTAAACTGTAAATTGTGTTGCTATTGTCTGGATATTCCATTTGAGAACTTCTATATATATTGAATGCAATTTTTTTTTATCTAGATCATGTCTAATGACTCTTCTTGGTAGTAGGAATGTATGCAATGTTGTTTTATGTCAATGAATGGATTTTCTGTGCTATAATTTTTCAGTTTCTGCTTTTCTAGAACACTACAAATACCAATTGAGCCCTTAGATCTATGATTTATCGTGCCTATCATTAAGTCTTGGTGCATCGCCTTAGGTTAGACTTTATTTTATTATATCTATTTCCTTTTCCCTTTCCAAAACCCCATTATAGAAGAATTCAACTTCTCTAAAAATTCGAAGGTCACTCATTTTAGCACAAAAGGTCCCCCATAAATTGAGTTTCCCATAAGACACTATTACCTTGTCAAATTTTGGCATCAACAGTAATCAACAACGATAATTAATTGCTTCTTCAAGCGTGTGAAGGCAAAGTTGATTTCACCATTGTATTCAGTATTTAGCATCTCTCTGAATTCATGCAGAACGAAGAGTGCGCGACTGTGAGTTTGAGAAGCTACCAGGTTGTGAAAATGAGCAAACCAATTGCCTCCACAGTACCAATTAGGAAGTTTCCCAGACTAAATTTACAGAGGCCTCATGATGACATTTCTGAACATGAACCCAAGGTACCTGAACAGGCCCCATCTGCAAGAGAGAAATCCGTTGTTGAGAAGCTTTCGTATGCTCCTATTAGATGTAGCAACAGACTTAAGCACCATGGCGTTGTTGCAAAAAAAGCTGAAGAAAAGGGCAAGGAGCCTGCTCGTTCACCCCTGGAGTCCACAAGAAGATACGATATGGATGTGGCCCCAATGGGCGGAAGAATTTTCCAATTGCTATTACAGATAGCCCTTCAGAGAGCACGACAGAGACTCACTCGGGTTACAAGAAATACCTCATGATGTTAAACCAAGCTATTGTATTGGGATTGGAGGTGTTGTCTGTGCCACCATTGTCCATCAGAACTCCAAGTGGATGCAATGGTTTTGTTCCATACAAGGACAAAGAAGAGGAGGGCGTTGAGGTTTCTTCTCCACCTCCTACAAAGACGCAGAGTGGGCACATGTATCATGGGTTGGGTGTTGGTGTTGGTTGTGCTTTTGGTTAAAAGAATTGGTGTGTGGACTTTAAATTTTTTTTGTTAATTGGTAAAATTGTTGTGGTGGTTGCTCCTATTCCTCGTGTGTGGTGGTGGTTTTTTGGCTTTTGTGTTGACTGTGGGTTTCCAAGGTTACGTGGACATGGACGCAAAGATTAGTTGGCAACTAAAGGGAAGTTTTGGCGGTACTTGTATTTCCCTTTTAATGATGGTTACAAGTTTTGCCTCCCCTTTTCAACAACTGATTTCAATTTGTCATGTGGGGAATTTTGAGATGAAATACAAATTGGTTTTGAAATGAAATATCTGAATTGTAACTGCATTTGAGTTGCATGCCTGTTGCTCCCTTGAATTATAAAAGGGATTTCATGGCTCATTTGCAGGGGGTTCTGGTCTCTAAATTTTTTTAGTCTGATAATGTGTTCAGGGTAGAAGCTAGGTATAGGAAAATACCAGTAGATTGAATAGTTGAATTGTTTGGGTTTTAAGTTGTGCATATGTTAATCTTAAAATATTTTTATGGAATGGGCTAATACCGAAACAAATCTTATGCCTGAAGCATTCCCTCTCCTTTGTAAATATTTTGCAAATTATGAATGAAATATCAAAAATAGCTTTATTCATCATCAAAAATGTGTTTGAATGTATTCCCTTGTCTTTTCTTTGGTTCAAAGAATCAATTAAATTCTTGAATAAGGTCATAAATTTGTGATAATTTACAAAGGATTCGGTAAGGAGTTATGTTTCAGGAATAGTGAGTTTTTATAATGTAAGGCATTATGAAAATAGTCCTCAATTGTCAGAGCTAAAGCATTTATGTATTATTGGTTGTCATATGAGTGACTCTAATGCCCATTTGATAAGACACTGGTCAATTTGCACATGGTATTTACATTTTGAAGTATGATATACCCAATTATGGACTCAGGATCAGAATATAAACCATTTAAACTATGAGATATGTATTTGAAATATCTTTTTGTTCTTGGTAAATGGACAATTATTTGCTCAAAGACTAGCTAATCTTTTAGTAAGTTGTGTTTATTTTCCCTTCATGGGGAACCGATTTGTGAATTGATGCCTTCTACACTGAAATAATCAAAATGAACACAACAGGAACACCCTCCTAGGTCCCACAAAACCTAAAGTGTAGGAATAGAGACCTCAAAATTCTCTATTCATTAAGTTGGCCATTCATTTTAGAAGCTCTTGAGTATGAGAGTTGGCTACTCTTTAGAGAGTTCTAAGGGTGTATTGTGAAAAACACCAACAATACGTATCCCATTCCTATCTCGGTGTAGTACACTCTTTAATGTGGAAGAATAAGGAGTCAGAAACAAATAGTGCAATCAAGCCCATCGCCTCATCACATTTGTTTTGATGTGCAAATTTCTCATATTCTCTAGGGAAATCAAGTTGTTCCTCACTCAAGGTAGACCATAATCCCTTAGACCAAAGTAACCTCAACATCTGCACCTTCCATGTGTGATAATTATGTGTAATAACCTCAAATCTTGATTCTACCATTTGAGCCACAAACACAAATCGAGCAAGAGGAAATATATCTATGAAACTCCCAAAATATGATATGCAATTGAGAATGAAGCCTCCCAATGCAAATAAACCTTCTCTAAATTGCATTATGTCCAAGTTATCAAGTAAATGCCTTAAATTTCAAAAACTCAATAGAATGTACCTGGGGCTGAATCTGAAAAAGTGAATGGACAAAATGAAAGAGCTCTAAATCACCTTCTCAATGTCGTTGGAATCTCTAAAATCTAACAAACTGGTGAAAGGATATGAGCTCGGGAGTCCAAAAGGAAGAATTGACTTTAGTTGGCTATAATTCATACCTACAAAAAAATTTGAAAAAATAGTTTGCACTACTGCAAAGTACACAAAAGTAACTTTCCATCAATATCTTGTTTACGAAAATTTGATATCCTAGCGAAAAGTTGTGCTTCGTTGAAGAAATTTTCACAATTTGGGCCTGCAGGATAACTAGTTGCAAAAAAATAAAGCACTCGGGGCAAGAAAAAAATCCCATGGTCGGCAATATGACCAGGTGTCTTGTCTAGGCAAAAAAAATTTGTGTCACCGAGCAAAGCGGCAGTGAAGTGGAGGACCGGCAACGGTCGGGGTAGCGTCGCTCCCAAGGGCGGAGCTCCCAGGCTTTGATAGGATCATGGCACAAAAGGAGTGGGTTGGTGGAGTTAAAAATGGGCATCGATGGTATTAAAGACTTGACTGCCGATGTAACCAGCGGTAAACCATGAGCACTGATGATGTGACTATCGACCAAGCATTCAATGTTGGTACGATAATTGTAGACCAGGTACTATAAGGAGGCCGACAAAGTATTATGGCCTCAAGATTTTAAATATCTGCCAAAAGAAAATATTGGTCGCAAAATTTTTTTTACCAACGGATAAAATATGATTGCCAATAAAAAAATACTACCATGATAAAATATTTGGCTCGCAAAAATATAAAAAGCCCTAAAAAAATTAATATTGTCATGAGCAATGAAAATTTAAACCACAGACTATTAATTCAAACAACCCAAATAAAGATAATTACTTAGTGGTTTAACGGAGAGATGGCGTTCGCGTGGGAGTGCAGGCGAGCTAGGGCACCCGAGCCCTAGCTTGCTGTCTGTTTTTTCTGTGCGCTGGGGGATTTCTTGCTCGCGGGGGGTCAAGGGGACCAGGTTGCCATTGTTTTTGCTGCTGTGGGTGTTGTTTTTTTCTTCCTCTGGTGCTGCGTTGAGGACAGATTCTGCGGTCTCCAAAAGGGGCGTTTCTCTGCAGTCTTAGCGTCCTCTGGTTTGTGCATGGTGCCTGCTTGGGGAGGCATGCTTTTTTTCCCTTTTATTGTTGCTTCTTGTGTTGGGCGCCTGTTCTGGGCTCTCATTTTGGCGTTGGCCTGGTGAGTGGGGGGCTGCATGTGCCTTCTTATTGGTGTTTTAAATGGACGCCCACGTGCCATTAGATATGGCAGGTATGGATTCTTCTTCAGCTGGGGTGAATGCTAATATTCCTCCTCAACATTCTTCTGGTTCGGGTGGGGCTCGAAATGGTGCCTTTAAATTGCATAAGGTTAATGGATGCCTGGAGAGGACTCAAGAACGTCCAGTTTTAGTTGTGCAATCAAAATCGGTAGCTGAGGATATCGAATACTATTGCAACCATGTCTTGATTTGTAAGTTCCTGGGGATGAGGGTTTCTCTCGCGTTTCTGGATAATTGGATTCGTAAGACATGGAATCCGGAAGGAGACTTTGATATTCTAATGGCTGCAAATAACTTCTTTATGGTAGATTTCTCGTGTGTTTCTGACCGAAACAGGGCTTTTGAAGGTGGTCCGTACTTCTATAATCAGGTGGGTCTCTTCATCAAACCATGGCATGTTGGCTTTAACTCGGCAGAGGAATTACCTTCTCGAGTCCCAGTTTGGGTTCTTCTGCCTCGGCTACCATTAGAATGTTGGAGAAGTGATATATTGCAGTCGATTGCATTGTTGCTAGGAAGACCTATTGGTCCATCTCAACATACCCTAAATAAGCGCATTTTCTCTTATGCTAGGGTTTGTGTTGAAATTGATTTGAGTAAGCCGTTACCAGATTCTATTGATATGACTGTTGGATCCTGCTCCTGGACTCAACCGTTAGACTATGAGATGCTTCCATTCAGGTGTCGAGTATGTCATGAGTATGGACATCTCCAACGGAGGTGTCCCCGGGCCTTAGGTGTTTTCGGTACAAGTAATGCTTCTTCTCAGCCCTCTTTGCATGCAGATAAGGGTAAAGCCCCCCATGCAGGGAGGGGGGGCTGATAAGGAGGGATTTATCCCAGTGAAGACTAGGAATCGTAATCGAGGCCAAAAGAGATCATTTAAAGATAGGCAAGAGGAAGAGACTCTCAACAAATTTGAGGCTCTAGAGGATTTAGTTCAAGAGGAGGGTTTTCAAGAAGTCCTACAGAGATCAGGGAATTCTTTAGTGGAGGAGGTGCCTAGCATTCAATCTTCTGGGCCTCCAAATTTGACTCAGTTTGGAGTACAGGATGCTCAGATAGCTTCTGTTGAATCTCCTCCAGACCTTGCTTTGGCTACGACTGATTTGGTGTTGGAGGCATCTGGTGGGCTTGCAGACATTGGTGGAGCTCCTCCTGAGTTGCAAGGTGCTTTGGATCTAGGTAAACAGAAGTCTCACCCTCCTGGTTTAGGTCTGCATCAAAAAAATTTCAAGAAAGGGGCTCTTGAGAAACCTCTTAAGGTGGGTAGAAAGAAGGATCAGGAAAAAGTCAAGCTAACTGGTGAGTCGTTGGTTGAGTCAGGTTCGGTGAAGACTATTGATTCCCACTTCTCTCAGCCTCTTCGATGATTGTGCTCTCTTGGAATGTGCGGGGTATGAATAGCATCCCTAGACAAAAGGCTATTCGAGATTTGATTTGGTCTCATTCTCCTGATGTGGTTTTCTTACAGGAAACTAAGTTGTCTGTTGATAGTATGTTGGCGGTGGCTGCTAGGATTTGGGGTCGTGGTCAGTGCCAATGTGTTGGGGCGTTTGGTAATTCTGGGGGGGTGGCTTGTTTGTGGGACCCACGCAGAGTTAGACCTTTTTGGTGGGTCTCTTGTAGAGGTTCAATCTCTTGTGTGGCTTTTCATCTTGAGTCAGGGGAGAGAGTTCTCTTCTCGAACTTGTATGCACCGACTGACCTTCAGGGGAAGGCTCTGTTGTGGGATCATGTGCGATATGTGAGGTCTCTGGATCCTTATCTTCCTTGGATCCTGGCTGGAGATCTTAATGCTGTCACTTCTTTAGAGGAAAAGCGGGGTGGTAATGTTCGTTTGGATTCTGCTTCGACTCTCTTGAAGGATAATATTGCTCTCTTGAACCTGGTTGACATCAAGCCGAGTAATGGGTTATTTACCTGGAGTAATAGAAGATGTGGGGAAGCAGCTATTTCTGAAAGATTGGATAGATTCCTGGTTTCTAGTTTTTGGATGGGGGATAGGTGGGTGACTAGCTCTGAGATTTTGGATGGCAGGGGTTCTGATCATTGGCCCATCAAACTTACTGCTACTTTACCCCGTCAAGGTTTAAAACAGTCTTTTAAGTTTCAGCTTATGTGGCTCAGGGATGATTCTCTTCATGACTTAGTTCTTGGGTGGTGGAGTTTTGGGAAGCCGGCTCATGGGACTGCTATGTACTCCTTCTCGAAGCAACTCCAGTTTGTGAAGTATAACTGAAGCGTTGGAATAGGCAGCACTTTGGTAATCTTTTCCAAGAAAGGAAAAATGCTCAGTCTCAGTTGGATGCTATTACTCGGCAGATTCGGGACCAAGGTTTCACGGAGGAGCTTGGTGTGCTTGAGGCGGCTGCAGTGAAGGTTGTGGAAGAATGGAACTTAAGGGAGGAGATCTTTTGGAAACAAAAATCTAGAATTGAGTGGCTACAGGCTGGAGACAGGAATACTTCCTTCTTCCACAATTTTGTGAAGGACAGAAAGCAAGGTAATGTTATCTCATCTTTAGTGTCAGAGAATGGAGAGACTCTTTCGTCTTCAGCTTCTATTTCTGCTGAGTCTACCCGTTTCTTCTCTACGTTGCTGTCTGAGGATTCCCCTCCTGCTGAGGTGGATGAAGCTTTGATCCTAGGTAGCATACCAAATTTGGTCACTAGAGAAATGAATGAATCTTTGCTTCGTCCTATCCCTTTATCTGAGCTTGAGGCAGTTGTTTTTCAGATGAAACGGGGAAAAGCCCCAGGGCCTGATGGGTTTCTGGCTGAATTTTTCTAGGAGTTTTGGGAAGTGATTAAATTGGACCTTCTGGCGGTTGTTCAAGAATCTCTTTTGAACAAACAAATGTTGAGATCTATGAATGCTACTTTTTTGGCCCTCATACCAAAGAAGGTGGGAGCTAATACTTTGGATAATTTTAGGCCCATTGCTTTGTGTAATGTGGTGTTTAAAATTATCACTAAGCTGATTGCTGAGCGGTTGAAACCTTGGTTGGGCAGACTAATCTCTGAAGAACAAGGGGGTTTTGTTGCTGGTAGACAAATTTTAGATGGTGTCATTATTGCTGCCGAGACCATCCATTCTATGGCGGGCTCTAAAGAGAAAGCCATGTTCATCAAGTTGGACATGGCTAAAGCTTACGATCGTGTGAAATGGGCCTTCTTGTTCAAGCTTCTGGAAGATTTTGGCTTTGCTGGTGATTGGATTGAGTGGGTCAGGAGTTGTGTCACTTCTTCTTCCTTCTCTGTGTTGGTCAATGGTGAACCCTCTGAGTTGTTCAAGGCTTCTAGGGGGCTTAGACAAGGAGATCCCTTGTCTCCCTATTTGTTTATTTTGCTTGCGAAAGGCCTTGGGAGGTTTATAAGATCTCGTGTGGAGTGTGGCTTGATACAGGGGTGGAGCTGGGGAAATAACATTCCTTCTCAGTCTCATCTGCAGTTCGTATATGATACTGCTATCATGGGTCGTGCCAAGGTTGAGGAGGCTGTCAGATGGCGTAGCACTCTAGATTGTTACTTGGCTGCTTCAGGTCAACGAATCAATGAAGGGAAGTCCTTTATTTATTTCTTTAATACCCTGAAGATTATTCAAAGGAGGATCGCTGGTATTCTCCGTTTCCAGATTGGTACTCTTCCTTTTGTTTATCTTGGCATCCCGCTTGCGGTTCGCTCGCTTCCTCAATTATTTTGGAAGGGGATTTTAGACAAGTTTCGCAATCTAGTCAGTCATTGGACTTGCAGGTGGCTTTCTTCTGCTGGTAGAGTGACCCTACTAAAGTCTGTGGTTCAAGCTCTTCCTATTTATAGATGCTTTGTCCTCTCCAAACCATCTAGTTTTATCAAAGATTTTGAAAGATTGTCTAGGCAATTTCTTTGGACAGGCAACCTTCTCCATAGAAAGTGGAGCTTGGTTAAATGGGATGTCATCTGTAGACCGAAGCAGGAAGGCGGGTTGGGGCTTCGCAGGACTGACTTGAATGGGCAAGCTCTCGCTGCGAAACTATATTGGCGGTGGTGCTCTCAGCAAAACCAGTTGTGGGCAAGAATCCTTACCTCAAAGTATCTTGGTGAGGTCGAGAGTGCTGATGTGGCCCGCTTTAGCTTAGAAGGGAAGGGCTCTATGGTTTGGTGCACTCTCAAAAGGGGTGCCAAGTTGGTCAAGCAGGGGTTGTTCTGGATTTGTAATGAGGGTAAGGAAGCCCTTTTTTGGCATGATTCTTGGAATGGATTTCCTCCCATTTTGGCTTCTCATCCTCATTTGCAAAATTTGTGTCATCACTTCACTGATGCTGGTTTTTGTCACGTGGCTGATTTTAAAACTCCTCAAACATTGGGTCAGACTACTGTTTTCAGGTGGAAGGACCCAGGGGAATGGCCTCCTGAGGGCTCAGTTGAGGACCGTCAAGAGCTTGCTGGGATTTTGTCTAGACGTGCTTGTAGCTCCCTTTTGGGGTGTGATGTGTTGGCTTGGGACTCTGATCCAAAAGGTAGATTCTCTGTAGCTTCAGGCTATACAGTCCTTGATAAGCAGTTGTTTGGGAGTACTGAGATCTCTTGGTGGAAGAAGGTTTGGAATAAGTTTGCATGGCCTAAGTGCAATTTCTTCTCTTGGTTGGTGGTGCAAGGAAAATGTCTGACCTGGGAGAATCTCTGTAAGCGTGGCTTCCAGGGACCTTCTATGTGTGTTATGTGTGCTGGTCATGAAGAGTGTATTTCTCATCTTTTCTTTTAGTGCTCCTTTGCGAAAGCCATTTGGCACTTTTGGTGGAATCTATGGCATATGCCATGTAGACATGCTTCTTCTTTGAAGGAATTCTGGGAAAGTCAAGGGTCTCCTTCGGTTAGGACCTCTTTTCTTTTAATTGCTTGGGCGATTGGCCCTAGTCTGATAATTTGGCATATTTGGTTGGAACGCAATCGAAGAATCTTTTTGGATAGAAAGCTGCAGATTGGTCAGTTATGGTTGAGAATCTTGGGGGGTCTTCAGGAGACTTTGACAGCTAAGTGCGATTTGTCTATTCCTGTGGATCCTGGTGATTTTGGAGTAGCTAGTGCGTTGGGGCTACCCCTAGGGGGAAAAGGAATTGGGAGGATTGTTCGCCATAGACACGGGAGGGAGAAGGTTAGTCGGGCTGGTCACTGGTGTCCCCCTACTCTGGGAGAGTTGAAAATTAATACGGATGGCTCTTCTAGAGGAAATCCTGGGCATGCCGGAGTTGGTGGCATTGGTAGAGATGGCTCTGGTGTGGTGGTGTTCTTTTTCTCTATTTATAGAGGTCAGCATACTAATAACCTCATGGAGGCCATTGCCATTCTTCTGGCTTTGGAACGGGCTTGTGCTCTGGGATGGAGAAGGATTGTTTGTGAATCAGATTCTCAGGTTGTTATTGACCTCTTAAATAGGAGGCGGTTTGAGGAGGTGAATTGGCAGTTGGCAGTGGTGGTCAAGCAAATTGTTGCTTTGGGCACTACCTTCGATTCTGTTGTCTTTTGTCATGTCCCTCGGGAGTGGAATAAGGTAGCTGATGGCTTGGCTAGATGGGCTTCTGAGCAAATGGGGACTTGGAATGTGGCGGAGTGGGACAATCTCCCCGACGATCTGGCTTTGGTTCTTGAAGATTTGGTTATGGAAGATATGAGGTGTTTCTTAGGTGTATCTTAATTTGGGGTTGGGCTGGTGCTTTTATTGGGAGTTTTCTTCCCCTTTGTAATGCTTTGCTGATTCAATAAATTTTTACCCTCTTTTTTTTAAAAAAAAAACAACAACCCAAATAAAATATTATGTTTTCCAAAAAAATATAGCCCCACAATAATTTTTTCTGCTAAACTATATGAAATGCCTGATAAAATTAATCAACTTACAAAATATTTTGAACCCACTGAATAAATTTTTTACCGATGGGAGGAGGATTTTTTTTGCAGAATCGTACGATCTGTATGGTACAGATTTTCTACCCAAATGCTGCAAAAAAATTCTTATGGCTTTGGATGAAAGTGTCAAATTTTGACGATTGGACAGGTGTTCCTAGGGTTTTGGACCTTCTGATCGCAATGGCAAGGTCATATCTGACCCAATGTGCTTTAGAAATCAGTTGCCTCCCGGATGATGACAACTAGCCCTTGATATAAACCCTTCAACTTGCAATGAAAATATCCTTAGCTCAACTTCCCAATATGAGATGGACTTTGCATGGCCTATGCTCTGATACCATGTTGAAAATGTAAATGAACAATAACCCAATTGAAGCTGCGCACTCTTCAAAGGATCAAACCATGAAAGACACCATCCACAAGAAAGTGTTGCAACATGAGCATGAATGAAGATATGCTATTTATGAGATAATTTATAGCGTACAAGCACCTTGTATAAATAGGAAAGGTGAGGAATAGGATTAAATAGGATTGTGACATGTATCTCCCTATGACATGCGATGAATAACTAACTAACTACCTAGGAAATGATGCAAACGCTAGATAAGATAAGTTATAGAAAAGACTTCTAGAACAATCTTATATCCTAAGTAAACTTAACATGTGAATAAGTCCCATAATTACCTAGTGAGATAAATTACTAGGTGCAAGACTTTAATTCACATCAACAAACTTGTTTTTGCCCATGTTAGGATTAGTGAGATCTACATCCTTGATAAGATGGGCAAGTATTTTAGTACCTTTTTGAGCCAACACTTGAAGGTAGTGATCAGGTTTTTTCTCAAATAGCATTTCCATGATTTTCATTGCTCTAGGATCTTGCTTAAATTCTAGAAGATTCTTGGATGTGGGGCCTTGACCATCCTCTATATAAGGATCCCTTGAGGGCTTGTCATGAAGTAAGGGTGGGTTTGAAGATGTTCCTTTCTCACTTTGACCCATGATTGTTGGAATGTTTGATTCCTCTTGACGGGATTCCATGTTTTTCTTATATTGAGATCTAGTGATTGGCATATGAAAAGTAAGACCTTCCAGATAAAAGAAGGTTTTCTTCAACAATTTTGAAACTTTTTTCTCAAAACCAAAATAGACCATTTAAGTTAAGTTAGATCTCCCAATGATGATAATGACAATGAATGATAAAATGATAGATTCTTACTTGAACTAGACTTGTGAGTCCAAGAAAACTTGATAAAGAGTGGAGGTTTCCAACTCAAGCGTAGCTTTGAAGCTCTCAAGCAGGTATATCCACTAATGATATGATAAAGATAAAGATAAAACATAGGAGATCCAATTTGAACCTTCATAATTTTTTACAATGATAAGACAAGATACCAAAATGTTGTCTACTCCTCAAATCTTATCAAGGAGAATGAAATACTACCAATGAAATATTTGTTTTAGCTCTGCTTATTTGATAGTTTGTTATTTTGACAAGTTTTGGTTTTGCTAAGTTTTAAAAATTTCAAGGATATTATTTTATAGCTAGAAGCAGCTTGGAATGAGCCAAAAGCACAACAAGATAGCACAGATGCAATGTAAAACAAACCATAGGCACTATGAAATTACCCAAAAGTGCTACAAAATAAGCTAGATGCATAGTAGAATAAGCCAAATGTGTAGCAAAATAAGCTAGAAGCATAGTTTCAATAGTTCGGTAATGTCTTAGGTTTAAATTTTGGATTTTAATAAATTTTCTTCGACAAGAGATGTAATTCAAAACTTGAAATGACTAAAAATGCATAATGAGTGCAAGACCTAGTTTTAAAAGTTTTGCAACAAATATTTTTCTTATTTTCTTGATTTGTTTGATTTTGATGCTTTTGTTTGAATGTTTTCTTTATTATTTTGAACTTTTGCAACTTTCTGCTAAAAAGATAAATACTCAAAATAATGATACCAACAAACAAATTCCTAGGCTCAATTTTGGATAGATATCCCCACTTTTGTTCCAAGTGGAAGATGGGTGATCTAAACAATCAAGCATATAAGACACACCAATAAGCCTACTCAAGTAGGTATGCTCCATTAGTTTTGACTTGGATTCACAAGCTCAACTAGGGATATCCTCCAAATATACCACAAGAGTATGTGAGGCCTTAATCTATAGATGAAAGGGAATATTCCCAAACAACTGGGAGGAGAGGGTAACCCACTCCACCTTCACTTCTCTAAGGTATAAAGTTCTTAGAGGCTTAGTCAAGATTAATAATATTCCACTTCTAAGGGGTGTGTCTTTTGATTCACCCCTCACTATTTATACTGCACTGAAACACGGGAATTGAGTTCATCCCCTAGAGTGATCACTTATCTAGGAAAACCCCCTAAAAATAAAATAAAAATAAAAATAAGATCACTTATTTTTTATCCTCAAGATCACCGTTGGGTGCAAGAGGAGATCATACAAGTAGATCTTGGGGATTTAAAAGACACTTGTTTATTTTAAAGCCCAAATCCAAATGCGAAAGGTTAATTTTAGCCCAATTTCAATATTAGGAAGACATGCAAAACAAGACTTGACTAAAATAAAAAGAAAATAATATGACTATTTTAGCACTTTACAAAATTAATAAGTAATAAGGCGATTAGAGTGAGTGAACCGAAAGTCCAATGCTAAACTTGAGATGCCAACTTGATGAAGAACTCCAAATCTAGTTTCCTTTGTATTCGCTTTGGTTCCCTTGAAGATCCAACTTTTTTGTACACAAAAATCACCAACAAAGGATACAAAGACAACAAGATCTCAGTTTTGAGGTTAGTTTCATATTAGATCTAAGGTTAGCTGTTGGAAAAAAGAAATCCTCACAAATTTGAAATGAAATAATACAAAATTGAAATTGAACCCTAGATACTGCTTAGATACATAGTGATAGAGACCAAAAGTGTAACAACAACAACCAAAAGTGTGGTGACAAAGACCAAAAGTGCTATAAAAAAATACCATAAGCGATTTGAAAGTGACATCACAAAATAGGCCAAAAATATAGCAACATAAACAAAAAGAACGACACTAGTTTTCAAACGATTTGTTGAATATTCTAGTTGACCAAAAGCACCACAAGTCAAACCAAAAGCATTGCAAATCTAACAAAAAATGCATCAAATTCGACAAAAAGTGGATTTGCCTTGTCGACAAAAAATACTCTTTACAAAAGCCAATTGATCTAATATATATACCAAATGTGGCTAGTGTCAACCCAAAAGTGTTGTTTGTCAACTCAAAAACATCATGAATTGATCCAAAAGAAAAATTTAACCTATAACTTCAAAGAAACAAAAATCTTTCAAAATTCCTTGTTAAATATAGTATGTGGGTCCCATAGAACATGCCAAAATGTTGACGATGAAAATGTGAGTCACAAATAACAACAATGCAAAACTCACACTTTCACAATCACACAATAAAGTTCAACATCTTGGCTCATAATATATCTAATTTAGATAATAAGAAAAACCATCATAGCTAAGATGTTGATTTGCTCTATTGTTGGTTTCTCTTTAAAGTAACAAACTATGAAAGAATAATAAATGATAAAATGCTCAAAGATTAATGATACCTATGCTTGGCAATGATAATGATAATTTCTTGAATACTTGACTGCTTGAGAGATAAAAATGCTATAGTAATTTTGATAACAAGAGTGCTAAGATCATAAGAGTGTTAGGGGGTTTGAAAAAAATGAAAGCTTCTTATTTATATGCTTCACTTGACATTTGATAAATGGTGGAGATTAATTAGAAATATCAATGGATAGGAAAATTCAAGATAGAGTAATACCCAAATTTGAATTTGATGAAGGAGGAAAAGCGGAAAAGCTAGAAGAATTAAATAAATAAATTTATTTAATTCAAAATTATATTGGGAGAAACAAATAAATATTAGTTTATTTATTTTAGAAAAAAAAATTAATTTATTTTTTAAAATTTATTTAAAAGAGTGTTAGCTAATTAATTTTTTTTTTTAATTTATTTAATTATAGAGGAAAATATTTAATTTGAATATAATTTTAATTAATGTTGGAGGGAAAATAAAAAGTGATGAATTAATTTAATAATTAAAAATTATAAAAACTTTGGTGGATGAAGACTGTGAGCGGGTGGAAGGGCGTTGCGGAGTGCAATGGGAAATAGACAAGTGAAAGGATGGCAAGGAAGGCTCTGGATGTGGCACAAAGACTAGAGCATGGAGATATGGGCAAGTCTAAGGTTCGAGGTTTTGACCCCCTCTTCTTTGGTTCTTCCAGGCACGTTGGTTCCCCTTCTCGAGGATGTCACTCCTTGGCTTTTCCCCCATGGAGTCGGTGGTGCCTGAAAAATAGATCTTTAGGTTTTACAAAAACTCCTCAAATCCCTATCATGCTTGCAATGACTTCTGTAGGGAACAATTTTGAATGCCAATCCTTCAATAGATTTAGGGTTGGTCTCTTAGGTTGTGGCATCCTTTGTGTTGCCTACAAAAAACCCTTCTCTCAATCCTGATCCCCCACTCCCTCTATAGGCACTTGCTTCATGTACATCCTTTTCTTTGGGTGACCCAAAGGTTGATCTAGCCTTCAAACATGTTAATTTCCACATCTCTTATGAATGCATCAAGGAGGTCTCCTCCAATATCGATTCTCGGGCATTGGTTTTCAAATCTTTGGGGAGGCGATCTCTCATGGATGACTTTGTTGCCTGGTGCATGAACACTTGGGGTAACTTGGCTACCCATACAACGGATCTATTGGACCATGGGTTTATTCTTGTCACCTTTCTAAACTCAAAGGATTGTAGGTTTGTTTTGGATAATGGACCTTAGTTTTACGGCAGACACAGTCTATTCATGACTTCATGGTCTCCTTTCTTTGACCCTGCAAATGTTCAAATCTCCACTATTTTGATTTGGTTGCATCTCTACAATTTGCCTTTGGTTATGCAAAATTCAATACTTATTGAAACCCTAATTAATCAAGTTAACACCTTCATCAAAGTTGAGGAAGGTTCTTCCTTTGCTCCTAGATGATTTTCTCAAGTTTTCGCCCTGGTTAATATTTGTAGGCCACTGCCTCAAATGATTCGAATGAATTCATCTCATGGTTCTTGGCTACAATATTTAAATTATGAAGGGCTTCCAAAGCGATGCTTCAGGTGCAATCATCTTAGGCACAAGATTGCAGGGTGCCAAGAAAAAATTGTCTTGATGACCTTCGTGCCCTTAATCTCAAAATATGGGTCTACAAAGGGGTAGTCTATATGTTGATTTCATGTGGAGAAATCATGGAAGGTTTATGGATCATCGCTCCCCAACTCCCTCAGATGATGGGGTTGATGGACAAGGCTTCAAGAACGTTACCCCTCCCATTGTAGTGGTTGTGAGCTCTCATAATTAGTAGGACCATTCTGATTTAGACCATCAGGACAATAATTTTGCTTCAGCTAATGAGGATCTCTAGTTGGCTCTTGTAGAGGATCATGACCATCTTTTGGACCATGTTGATGCCTTGGATTTCTTTGATATTCGTACCATATCCCTAAAATCAAGTAAGCTCTCAAAGCCAAACATAATTAAGAGTGACAAGTGTAGGGGAAGAAAATCTAAAGCAAAAAATCTTAGGCTTGAAGCATTGGATTCTATAGATGATGGCACCCAACAGAAAATGGAAGCACTTCTCATCAGGAGCAAGCAAAAATAGAATAAAGGTTGATGTCTTGAAACGTAAAGATCTCTTGAGCAGTTGAGTCAGTCTTTTGTTGGTGTCTCTCTATGTTTTTCTCTCTATCTTTTTCTACTCCTTGATTTTGGGTCTAAAGCTTTCTTCTTTTTTTTGGTTGCTATGTTATGCTATATGGGAGTGGGTCCACATCCCATAGCTTACCGATAAAAATAAAATAAAATATTAAGATAATTAAATAATTAAAAATTATTTAATTACTATGGATGAAAAGAGGAAAATGTTAGCTTAAGTAAATGATTAAAAATTATTTAATTAATATAGATAGAAGAAATCATAAGGATAATGATGAAATGATGAGATGAAAATACAATAGTTATTTTTAGGTGTCTACACATGGATACAAGGAAGGTGAAAACATTTTAAATTATTCTATGTGTATCATCATTATTTTATCTGTCATACTTTTCTTTTTGATTTTCTGGGGACGATGCAAAGTGTTAGGGCATTTAGGTCTCTTCATTGTTGACCCAATTTATTTTTTATTTTCATGTACTTTTCTTGATTTGTACTTGTAGTTTTGTTACCTTATTTTTGCTTACAACTCAATCAAGTAGAGCTGGAGCAAGTAGTTGCAGCTAGAAGGAAAAAAGGTACATATAATTTTTTGTTAAAGTTTTGTCATTACACAGAGGATGTTTTCAAATGAAGTTTAGTTTTATTATGCAAATGCTCTTTACAACAGAAAATTACACAATTTTGCATAGTATTGTTGTCTTTATTCATTTTACAATGAAACATGATGTCTCACACAAGTCATGGGAGTAACTAATCATACATGATGAAATGCAACACAAAGAGTAAACTATACAACTGAAGAAGTAAAGAAGATGAAAGGAAGTTTGATTAGTTGTTGCCTGAATGAAAAATCACAAAGTTAATAGTTGTGTCTTCAGTTTTAACTTTGGCTCCTTCGTTGGTTGCTCAAGAGATACCTACAGAAGTAGATTGTGCTAGAGCTCAGAATCAAGTTTCTCTTCATATGCATACATCAACAAATATATAATCTACTCCTATGAAACATTTGATCAAATATGTAGATTTTTTAAACATTCAGGAGTAGAAGATTCAAATCATTATTGGAAGCATTTTTGCTTCATTATTTTATCTAACTTGTTTGTTCACTGTGCAAGTACAAGTTCATATATCATTACATGATTCATCTTGTTTGATATCATAACATGTGGAGGAAAATGGGCTCCCACAAGGGTTGAGCCTAACATGCTGCCCTCTTGTATTTTAAGAGGGATATGAAATATATTTTAAATCAATAAAGGTGACTTCAGTCATAACAGTCACTACAATTTTTCAAGAAGGCATATCATTCAAAATAGTGACAAGGTAGTATCATATGCCATTATGAAGTGATTCACAGATAGATATATCACCATTAAGTGAGGACTGAACATGCATAAAGATACAGTTAAATATGGAGGACCAATAGTCTTAGAGCACAATGATATCATATCAAGCAAAATACACAGTGGTAGGCTTCTAATAAGTAAAGGAGGCAACACTATATGGTAATGTCATGAAGTTGGTTATGTAAAATAAGCCAGAGGTATTCAAGTGTTATCTAGGAAAATGGGAGCAAAAGGTAGATTTATTGCTATAAAATGAGCTCTTGAAGGGGCATATAGGATGGACACTATAGGAGATTACAATGGAAACAAGTGAAAGAGATATGAGCATAGTGTAAGGAGAAAGAACTGACAATGAAGACAATAGTATGGCTAATGAGCAGTGTCTTTCTAAAGAGCAAGCAAAACTATAGAATCCAAAGAGATGTGAACTACAATGAAACCCTCAAATTCTTGCTCGAAATAGAAAATACACAATAGAGGAAGAAGTATTTTGAGAAAATTCATTATGGTTTGCAAAGAGTACCCTGGATAAGAAAAGTTTCAAGGTTGTGTTTGAGTGTTTTTTTTTCTAGAAAAAAGGCTACAAGAAATAAACAGAGCATTTTAATGCATAGAGCTAGGGTTTCAAGCAAATAACCCTCGAGCCTATGTACAACAAAGAAGAATAAACACATAATAAAAGGAAAATGAAAGTGTTTTTTCATTCTTTTTAGAAAGGAGCAGTTTATAAACTTGATGGAGTCACAACTACGAAACCCTGTTGAAGTTTGCATAATAATCATGAGTTCCCACAGAGATAATGAAGCTCTGTTGAAGTTGGCATAAAAATAAAACCTAGAAATCTATTCTTTGCAATGGTTTCTGGTTTTGATTGTGTAATAATTTTTTTCCATCAACGTTTCGGATCACACTCCGTGATCCATCATCAGGATGAGCAGAGCTGAAGGAAAGAATGAAAGGATGCAGACCAAGAGCTAATTAAAAATACCAAGGTAGGGAAATGTTAGAGAGGGGCACGAAGACCAAGACCAAAAAAGAGATAATTATAGATATTCACATAAAAATATAAAACAAAAGGACACAAATATATATATGTATATGTATAATAGGGATCCAATAAATAATTATATATATATAGGAATCACATAAATAATAAAATGAAGAAAATCTATTTAAAAATAAATGAAAGACAAGAAACCAATAAAGAAATAAAAATATATAAATCTAAACATTATATAAATGTAAAAATTAAAAAGGAATTAACTCAAATAATAGGAAACAAAGAAATAAATAAAATAAAATAAAAATAAAGATGATAGGAAACAAACCGAATTAAAATGAAAACAATATAAATATATGTTTATGGGGAAACAATTAAATAGATAAATAAGGGATCTCACTAAAAAAGACAAAGAATCAATAGAGAAATATAAAATTAAATGAATCTTAACTTAAAATAAATGTAAAAAAGTTTATAAAAATATATATTTCTCAAATATATATATGTATAAAAACAAATATATATACACGAAGGAAAGAGGTTCGAGATCAAAAAAGGGGAGACAAATGCAAAAAAGAGAGAGCCACAAACGAAGAAAGGACAGGAAGGGAAACAAAGGAGGGGAAAGACGGGACAAAGGCCAATGAACAATAGGAAACAAAAAATAACAATATATACATAAAATGAAGAAAATAAATAAATAAATAAATATATATATATATATAAATAATAGGAATCAAATAAGTAATAAAATGAAAATCTATTTAAAACTATATAAATGACAAGGAACCAATAAAGACATAAATATATATATCTAAACATTATATGTATGTAAAAAATTAATCTAGAATTAACACAAATAATAGGAAATAGAGAAATAAAATAATAAATAATAAATAAGGATGAAAGGAAACAAACCAAAATAAAAATGAAAACAATAAAAATATATATATCTAAACATTATATAAATGTAAAAATTAAAAAAGAATTAACTCAAAAAATTGGAAACAAAGAAATAAATAGAAAGGAAGATAGGAAACAAGCCAAAATAAAAGTGAAAACAATATAAATAAATGTTTAAAGGGAAACAATTAAAAAGATAAATAAGGAATCTCACTAAAAAGACAAGGAATCAATAGAGAAATATAAAATTATAAGAATCTTAACTAAAAATAAATGTAAAAAAGTTTATAAAAATATATGTTTCTCAAATATATATATGTATAAATCCAATTATAAATACACGAAGGAAAGAGGTTTGAGATCAAAAAAGGAAGACAAATGCAAAAAGACCCACAAACGAAGAAAGGACAGGAAGGGAAACAAGGGAGGGGAAAGACGGGACGAAGGCCAACGAACAATAGGAAACAAAAAGTAACAATATCTACAGACATTCAAATAAAAATATACATATATGAATGTATATATATATATATATACAACTATATATATATGTATTTATATATATAAATACAACTATATATATATATATATATGTATTTATATATATAAATACAACTATATATATATATATATATACACGCAGGCAGGAGGGCCAAGATAAACAAAGGAAAAAAGCTACAAGAACCAAGAAAGAAGAAAAGACAAAAAGGGGAATACAGTCGAAGAAAAAAGGAAAGGGGGCCAACGTAAACCAGGGGAGCGGAAAAGAACAAGACAAGGAGACCCCAACATGGGAAGGGAGGTAAGAGCACCCAACAAACAAGGGAAAGCAGGGGGATCAAGAAGAGGGAGGGAGATGAGGGGTATGAAGGTTGGCTAACAATGGATGCCAAGCCTGACTCAACTTCCACCCTTCGTCACGATTAAGGTTCAAGGGGTGGTTGTTGATTTCAATGGCTTCTTTTATCTTCCTTTTGACAAAATTGTCTTCTTTGTGTAGGATTAGGGTGCTTTCGATGCAAATATGGTGCTTTGTGGAAGAAGAGTGGTCGGCTAAAGCAGATTTGAGGACCCTCTCATGTCTAATATCAGCTATGTGTTCTTTGATTCTAGTGTTGAACGATCGACCGGTTTCACCAATATAAGGTGCACCACAAGAGCACATAACCTTGTAGACACCTGAGTGGAGAAAGATGTCCTTGGGGTCTTTAAGAGAGGGGAGACGATTCCTCAAAGTGGAGAGGGGTTTGAAAGCACATTGGAGACCTTTTTTGTGAAGGATCTTGGAGATTTTTTGGGATAACCCATCGACAAAGGGGAGGGAGGCAACAGGGAGACTAAAGGAGCGGATGGGTTCAGAGGTGGAACGAAAATGAGCCTTGGATTGGTTGAAGGCTTGCAAAGAAGGTTGCAGACCTTGCGTTTTTAAAAAGATGTAGGGATTCTAAGTTGATTCCTTCTTTTGTCAGGGTCACCCATCACTTGTGGAACTTCAGCACCAAGCACATCTTCATCCGAGCTGGTCTGTCCCTTCTCAGAGTAATCATCAAATCTACCAGAGTGGCTATCAATCTCCTTAACTCGAGACTTCTTCCTCTTCATCTGGAGCTTGCTTCCTCACTTCGTCCAGACCTTTGGATCCGGTTGGACACCTCTTCACATGCCAGAGCCACAGACAGATAAGAAGATTGCATCAAAAGGCAAAAGAAGAAGTTTTCAAAGCTGCAGCGAAAATATCTTTCTGATTCTCTCCCCTCATCCCTTCCTGTCCTTCACCGTAGCTCTTCTCCGCGCTCCCGCCAACGTTCTCCTCACTCCCATTCTACCTTTTCGCTGCTTGCTCCTCACACCTCTCTCACTGCTCCACTTCCCTCTCTCGCTGAAACAAAGAAATATCTCGCTGCTCCACTTCCCTATCCCGGTGTCTCCCTCTCGCCACCCTCCAATCTGTGTTCTCCCCCTCTTCTCGAGTCATCTAAGCAATTTTTTACTGCCCCTCATTCGTTGTGTCCCATAGAAAGCTCTGCTTCTCTTCTTCCCCTTCCTCCGTGTGCTCTCTGCCCTGTATTGAACTCTTCCAGCCCCCGCGTCCTGCCGAATAAAGAAATCTCGTCACACGGGTCTTCCAACGAAGGCGTCTCTTTGTCTACAGATCGGCCTGCTCAGTAGTTCCAGTCCATCTCCAAGTCCGCAGCACTTGGTGAACCTCGTTCCTCAGCTAACGGCTCCTCTGCAACGGCTCCAGATCACCCTGCTCAGCACGTTGAACCTTGTTCCTCAGCTAACGGCTCCTTTGCATCGGCTCCAGGTACGTCCCCTCCCTTCGTTTCATGTCATTTCTCCTCTGCCAATTATTCTAATCGCATTAATGGCTATGACCTTTCTTTGTGTGTTGAGCAGTCTCCCGTCTCTTCTTTGTCACCTCGTGCCCATCCCCGCTCTGTTTCTTGTCTGTACTCACCTCTGCAGCCGCCTCTCCAATTGAATTGTCTTCCCTGCCTTCCTCGTTCCTCCCCCAATCTCCCCCCTATCCCTGACTAGGAGAGTAAATTAGTGGTCAACCTTTCTAGCTCTTCCTTAGATCCCCTTGCCGTTAATATTCTTAAATGTGGTATTGGGTTTTCCTTGTCGCCTAGAGCTATCCCGCTTGTTGACTTCCTTATCGAAATTGATAATGTTGTTCGTTCTCTTCCACATGACGTCACTGAGGAAATCAGACAAGATTGTGTTGTTGCCCTCAGGCACGCCAAACCTCCCAAACGCAACATCCCAAATCTGGAGCTTCTTGCTTTCAAGAAGTTATTGCACAATGAAGACATTGTTATTTCCAAGGCGGATAAGGGCAATGCCACCGTAGTCATGAACAAGCTCGACTACAATTCCAAAATGCTTGAGCTCCTTTCGGATGCTAGCAGTTATAAAGCCTTGCCGCGCAACCCTTGTTCCAAAATTTTAAAGCACGTCAAATCTGTGGTGTCTTCCTCCTCATTTGATGAGGCCACCAAAAAATGTCTTATTCCCAACAAAGAAATTACGCCCCGCATCTATGGTGCACCCAAAATTCACAAAGTTGGTATCCCGTTGAGACCCATTGTCGACACCATGGGTTCACCAACTTACAACCTTGCCTCCCACCTCTCTAAATTATTGGCCCCTCTGGTTGGGAAGTTAGACTCCTTCATAAAAAATTCTTCCCATTTTGTCCAGTTTGCCAATGATCAAAAGTTGGAGAGTAATGACCTTTTGGTGAGCTTCGATGTGGTTTCCCTTTTCACCAAGGTCTCCATCCCCGACTCGATCGAAATTGTTAGGCGCAAATCTAATGACGAGATTGCTTCCCTTGTTGATCTGTGCTTAAGGTCTACTTTTTTCTCCTTCCAAGGGGTAATTTACGAGCAGGTTGATGGTGTAGCCATGGGTTCCCCTCTCTCCCCAGTCATTGCCAACCTCTTCATGGAGCATTTCGAAGACTTGGCCCTCCACTCCTCCCCCCTCAAGCCAAAGTGGTGGAAAAGATATGTTGATGACACCAATGTATGTTGGCCCCATGGCTTGGAGAAGTTAGAGGAGTTCCATTCCCACCTCAATAGCCTCATGCCCTGCATTTCCTTCACCAAAGAGATAGAAATGGACAACCGTCTTCCCTTTCTCGATATTCTTCTGCTCAAAAATCTTGATGGTTCCCTTGGGCGCTGGGTGTATCGTAAGGCCACCCATACCGATCTCTATCTCCACTCGTCCTCTCATCATCACCCGTGCCAAAAAAGTGGTGTCCTTAAAACTCTTGCCTTGAGGGCCTTTAGAATCTGTGATGAGGACAACTTAAACTTTGAGTTAGACCATCTTCGTCACGTGTTCATTCTGAATGGTTACTCTAACAAGCAAATTTCTCAAGCCTTCAACCAAGCCAAGGCTCATTTTCATTCCACCTCTGAACCCATCCGCTCCTTTAGTCTCCCTGTTGCCTCCCTCCCCTTCGTCGATGGGTTATCCCAAAAAATCTCCAAGATCCTTCACAAAAAAGGTCTCCAATGTGCTTTCAAACCCCTCTCCACTTTGAGGAATCGTCTCCCCTCTCTTAAAGACCCCAAGGACATCTTTCTCCACTCAGGTGTCTACAAGGTTATGTGCTCTTGTGGTGCACCTTATATTGGTGAAACCGGTCGATCGTTCAACACTAGAATCAAAGAACACATAGCTAATATTAGACATGAGAGGGTCCTCAAATCTACTTTAACCGACCACTCTTCTTCCACAAAGCACCATATTTGCATGGAAAGCACCCAAATCCTGCACAAAGAAGACAATTTTGTCAAAAGGAAGATAAAAGAAGCCATTGAAATCAACAACCACCCCTTGAACCTTAATCGTGACGAAGGGTGGAAGTTGAGTCAGGCTTGGCATCCCTTGTTAGCCAACCTTCATACCCCTCATCTCCCTCCCTCTTCTTGATCCCCCTGCTTTCCCTTGTTGTTGGGTGCTCTTACCTCCTTCCCGTGTTGGGGTCTCCTTGTCTTGTTCTTTTCCGCTCCCCTGGTTTACGTTGGCCCCCTTTCCTTTTTTTCTCCGACTGTGTTCCCTTTCTGTCTTTTCTTCTTTCTTGGTTCTTGTAGCTTTTGTCCTTTGTTTATCTTGGCCCTCCTGCCTACATATATATATATATATATAGATATATATATATATATATAAATACATTCATATATGTATATTTTTATTTTAATGTCTGTAGATATTGTTACTTTTTGTTTCCTATTGTTCATTGGCCTTCGTCCCGTCTTTCCCCTCCCTTGTTTCCCTTCCTGTCCTTTCTTCGTTTGTGGGTCTTTTTGCATTTGTCTTCCTTTTTTGATCTCGAACCTCTTTCCTTCGTGTATTTATAATTGGATTTATACATATATATATTTGAGAAACATATATTTTTATAAACTTTTTTACATTTATTTTTAGTTAAGATTCTTATAATTTTATATTTCTCTATTGATTCCTTGTCTTTTTAGTGAGATTCCTTATTTATCTTTTTAATTGTTTCCCTTTAAACATTTATTTATATTGTTTTCACTTTTATTTTGGCTTGTTTCCTATCTTCCTTTCTATTTATTTCTTTGTTTCCAATTTTTTGAGTTAATTCTTTTTTAATTTTTACATTTATATAATGTTTAGATATATATATTTTTATTGTTTTCATTTTTATTTTGGTTTGTTTCCTTTCATCCTTATTTATTATTTATTATTTTATTTCTCTGTTTCCTATTATTTGTGTTAATTCTAGATTAATTTTTTACATATATATAATGTTTAGATATATATATATATATTTATGTCTTTATTGGTTCCTTGTCATTTATATAGTTTTAAATAGATTTTCATTTTATTACTTATTTGATTCCTATTATATATATATATATATATATATATATATTTATGTCTTTATTGGTTCCTTGTCATTTATATAGTTTTAAATAGATTTTCATTTTATTACTTATTTGATTCCTATATATATATATATATATATATATATATATATATATATATATATATATATATATATTTTCTTCATTTTATGTATATATTGTTATTTTTTGTTTCCTATTGTTCGTTGGCCTTTGTCCGTCTTTCCCCTCCTTTGTTTCCCTTCCTGTCCTTTCTTGTTTGTGGCTTTTTTTTTTTGCATTTGTCTCCCCTTTTTTGATCTTGAACCTCTTTCCTTCGTGTATATATATTTGTTTTTATACATGTATATATTTGAGAAATATATATTTTTATAAACTTTTTTACATTTATTTTAAGTTAAGATTCATTTAATTTTATATTTCTCTATTGATTCTTTGTCTTTTTTAGTGAGATCCCTTATTTATCTATTTAATTGTTTCCCCATAAACATATATTTATATTGTTTTCATTTTAATTCGGTTTGTTTCCTATCATCTTTATTTTTATTTTATTTTATTTATTTCTTTGTTTCCTATTATTTGAGTTAATTCCTTTTTAATTTTTACATTTATATAATGTTTAGATTTATATATTTTTATTTCTTTATTGGTTTCTTGTCTTTCATTTATTTTTAAATAGATTTTCTTCATTTTATTATTTATGTGATTCCTATATATATATATATATAATTATTTATTGGATCCCTATTATACATATACATATATATTTGTGTCCTTTTGTTTTATATTTTTATGTGAATATCTATAATTATCTCTTTTTTGGTCTTGGTCTTCGTGCCCCTCTCTAACATTTCCCTACCTTGGTCTTTTTAATTAGCTCTTGGTCTGCATCCTTTCATTCTTTCCTTCAGCTCTGCTCATTCTGATGATGGATCATGGAGTGTGATCCGAAACGTTGATGCAAAAAAATTATTACACAATTAAAACCAGAAACCATTGCAAAGAACATTATGGATTGTGGAAACTTGATATCATTAAACTAGAAATCTATATCAAATACTAAGGGTTTTGTACAAAAAAGAAAAATATGGTAGCCACGACCTATAACTTCAATCACTATTACCAGAATTTTCAAAGAAAAAAGTAGAGATTTGTTTTCCTTCTTTCAAAAATCACAAAGCGCAGAGGAAAAATATGAAGCAAATGAGCACCTTTTTCAAGTTTTTCAAGAAAGTAGGGGGTTTTACCCATATATGACTGAAAAACAGTGAAGATTCATAATGGGAAAAAGCACGAGAAAAACATAGTAGAGAGGCAGTTTTTGTCTTTCTTTCAGTTGAAGTGGAAGAATCACAATGTTATGAGCTGCAAAGAAATGCTTACCCCATGGGCTCAATAGCCTGAAGCCTCCAAAAATAAGCTTCAACTCACTTAGGAAACTCCTTCAAAAAACTAGGGCAAACCCCAGCCATGGTGGCCATCATGATGATTTACAATGAAAGAATGCATGAGCAATATATCTAAGGCCGAGAGTAGATACAAAATATGTATTCAAAAATGAAATGAATGGAGAAATCATTGTATTTTTTTACAGGAATCCTTACCACGTGGGTTCAAAGGCTTGCAACCTTCATCATAGGTTTTTGTTTGTTCATGGTGTCTCTTTCAAAGAGCAATGAAACCTTAATGGCGGCCACACAACAGTAGAAAATACTTTACAAAACCAAGAGATGCAAATGAATGTGGAAGAAAAAAGGTCACAGGTTTTGTTATTAGGGTTTCTTTTACCCTAAAGTGGCCAACTTCATTTAGGAGGCATTTTTCCTTTGATTTAAACCTTTTCATGCAAAATTAATACCTTGGCTTATGTTAAGTTACCCTTGTAAACTTCTGCAAAGTTGTGTGCAAAGTCAAACATAAGGTTGACCTCCTCAAATCTTGCATGATTTTGAATCAAATTAATAATGTAAACTTTATTGAAGCAATCAATTATAAACTTCCTTAATAAATGTCATAAAGATGCAAGAAAATAGACAAATCCATAACACCTAGTGAAGTGAGTCATAATTATTTTCTTATTCCTTGTTTAAATTGTAACTTCATGTCAAAATCATGCAAAATTTGAATAGGTGGAGTTAAACTGGGTGAGTTTGAAGTCCACTTGAGTCAAACTGATTGTGGTAGTGTGTTTGAGGCTATTTTAGCTCAAGATTCTTCAGTTTTGACCCCTCTTTTTGAGGGTTTTCATTTCTACTTGTGGGAGAGTTTCTTGGAGATATTTTTAGATGCAGTTAACTGCAACTCCCACCTAATGGCACTTAGAGACTCTTTTTTGTATAGAGGAGAAAAGACTTAGGTTTTTTCTCAGTTCTTGCTTTATTGCCTTCTCTTACACATTCAGAGAGGCTAAAATTTTTGTAGCTCAGACTTGTTTTTTTTATAGTTATGATACAATAGCAAGTTATTTTCATCTTATTTTTGGTATAAATTTCTTCCATCCTTCAATACAATCAAGTGTTACCTTCTCAATTTCAGGTGTTTTGTCATATTTTGAATGATTTGATACAAGCTTAATGTGTTTTATCAAAAAACCTTTAAATTTTTGTCTAGTTCATCATTACATATACACAAAAGCAGTTAAACATCACAGGTTATAAATTATGCCTTTGTTTTACCTTGCATTCTAAGTTGTGAAAACATTGTTTTCCTCCAAAGGACATAGATCTTGCAGGCCATTTTATGAATCTTATGTGATTAAATTGCCCAAATTGAGCTGTGTGAATAGATTTGTTAAAGGATAGTTGTGAGCCATTTGTGCATGTTAGGTACATTATTGATGCATCACCTCCGACATTTAATTTTCCATTTCAAACAAGTTATCCTTCTTCCTTTTTCCCATCAAAGTTAATAGTTTCTAGGAGATCAAAAGTGGAACCAGCCCACAATTTGGAGACTCGCCTTCATTATGAGCAACCCACAGGATCGAAGGTGTTTCCATGTTACACGAGATTGCTGAGCCTTCCAACTCTGCATTTGGGTGCAATCCTACGTGTTAACAAGTTCCACTACTCTTTGGGAATGACGATTGTTCATCTTGTTTTTTAGTAATATACATGATTAGCATACATTTATATTGATCCAAGGTATGTGGATCCCTTAGTGTGTTTTTGTACGAGTGATGTATTTTTCATGTGACATATCTATCCTATGTGATGTCATTTCATGAACATAATGTTACATGTCTCATGATACAACATCCTTGTTGATACTTCTTTGTCAAGAATTTTAACTTTTTCTCTCCTTAAAACACTTGCATTCTTGGTATTATGTAATTATTTTAATGAGGGTATCTCATAATTCACACACCCTACTTTCTTGGATTTCTAAATATCAAAAATATCTATATTATTTGCTTGCAACTTAGTAGCATATGAACTACCTAGCACAATACAACTTACTTGGATGTGGTCCCTCATATGTCCTACCCCTTTCATGGTTATCCTAAAATGTAGCTTGTAGTAACCATGATCAATCAAAATCATCTATACAAATTCTAGCATAATACAGTTTGCTAGCCATACCTATTACATCATTTACCTCATTCTCTTCACGCCATCTCTCTTTCTCTTTCTAAGTGTTGTTTTGTATTTTTGTTTGTATAAGTTTTTATCTTGTGTATAGTGTAATTTTTTAGCTAATATATTTGTTTGTCTAGTCTTTGCATAATGTCTATGTTTTGTGCAAGATATTTTGGTTGCTTTGTAGGTCTTCTTCTTAGAGGCATATTCAACTCGGATTGAAAAGTTTGCATCCTTTATAGCATCTTGGGTAATGTGTAATTTTAATTTTCTACTTTAGCATACATATTTTAGTGTAGTTCATATGCCTACTAAAGTTGTGCACAAAATATAGTATCATAAATTGCATAGCCTTGCAATTGTACACTGCATGATAGTCTCTCTCTAGCATTTTGATGTAAGTTATTTAATTTCAAATTATTAGCACTTAAATTCTACATTTTTGTTAATTTCTTGTTGTTCCTAATCTTCTATGTTTGAATTATTCTAGATGGGAGCATTTCACGTGAACATCCACATGATGTGCTAGCAGCCCATAATTTTTTTTTATTCTAGTGGTCATTGGAGCATTACCTTCACATAGATTTTGTAAACGTAAGGCCCATGCATGCATTCATATTAAATGAAATCAACTTGACTTTATATTCAACACTCTCTCTCACTCTCTCACTTTCAAATTGATATAGATTTGAAGCAATTCTTTCTTTCACCATTGAAGCTACAAAAAGATACTATCCATAGTGCATATCATTTTTCTCTTTATCTCAACGACAATCTTGAATAAATGAATCACCCTTGAGGATTCTTTGAAGATCCAAGGTGATCTTGTTCTTTATTGTCATTTTACTTTATTTAATATTAAGATTTGAATACTGTAGGTGTTAATGTTTTGTCATTAAAATGTTTGCATCTTTAACTACAATATTTTTATTTCAAAAATATTTTGCATTTCATAGATTTCTTACAATCTCTATCAAAATCTTGGTTGTCGTGGAGGTAGGAATACTAGAATGGGGATTTGACTAAGGCAATACCCTAAACAACCAAACCAAAAATAATTTGGTATTTTATTTTATGTTTGCAGGTTCTCCATTAAAGAAGGATAAATTATTTAAATATGGTTCTATCTTTTCATACCTATATTCTCATTTAATTTTTATTTGAATAGTTAATTTGGGTTATTGTTTTCAGTGTATAAGATTTTCTCATATTGTTTTGGCTTGGTATTTTCATTGCTCTATGCCTAGGATTACATTTTGCATATTCTATAATTTTTGTGTTGCTTCTATATTGGATGACAACATGTCACGAGGACATCCATACTAAGCGCTAGTGTTTGAGGCTAAGAATCTCTCCAAGTCACATCATCATCTTCAAAACATGTACTTTCTATTTATGTTTAATTTAAGTTGTAATTATTAGTACATGTAGACTTATATTTTCACCGGTCTATTATAGCTAGAAATTTAGCTTTGTAATAACTTTTTTTATATTTTTATTTTGAGTTATAAATGTTGTAAAGAGGATTTAACTAAAGTTACAACTTTTAAAACTATCAATTCATCCCAATGTGTTAGGTGAAGAATTAATCTTGAAAGTCTCATGTAATATTCATAGATTTTATTTTTCATTTAATAAAAAAAGAAAGACCCAAGAAACTCTATGATAAGATTTGTTCATATCCAACTTGATGACCATACCTAGTTTCTTCTTTATTTTTATCAAGGGAATGGTCTCATGAGCAATTAAGAATCTTCCATCTAGATTTTTTCTACCTTTCATAAATCCACTCCACTCTTCTAAAATGATCTCATCCAAACATTTCTTCAATCTAACCACCATGGCTTTGAAGACAATGTTGTAAATCATATTAATTAAAATAATTGGTCTAAATTCATCCAAATAATTAAGATTTTTGACTTTGGGGATTATAGCAAAATGTTGGTTGATAGATTGGTATTTTTAAAGATTGCTTTAATTTGACTCTATATTGCCCAAAAGAAGACTAATCAACAACAAACAGTTAGAGAGATCACCATTTCATTGGTGATCTTCCTCTAAATTTTAATTGAGGCACAACTCCATTGTAAGATATAATTTTTTATTTTTTTATTTTCAAAGAAACGGGGGTATACTTTTGACCAAAAAGTAGGAAAGGTAAACTAACACTTGCTCATATCCATGATGCAAATGCGATGAAATTAAACTTGCATAAAATTAACTGAAGCTAAAAATATGTACATGGGCCACTAATATCACAACTCAAAGATTGGATTACTAGTAACAGATAATTGACTCAACACAATGCAATTCCACCATTTACTGAAGAAAAATGAATGTAGCACCAAAGAAAATAGCATCCACAAAGATAAGAAATGTTCTAGCACTTATCGTAGCTCAAAGACTCATTCACAAATACTAATTATTGCATTCAAATTCATTTCTCAAAGACAAAGATCTTCAAAAACAACAAAACTGCAAATAACTGATCATTCTTTTCAATCGACTCTCACTCTTACATCAAAGTGCAATGAGGATCAAAAATTTGGACCCCTCAAACATTTTCCAAAAGCATATTTATAATTTCACATCATAACGGTCACCAAATTCTTGAAACTAAATCTTTGGGAAATTTTTAACCACCAATTTGCCGAATGAGTATTTTGTGAATGATTAGTTGATTTCGACCTAACCAAATCAATTAAGTATATAAGGCTATTTTAAGGAAGGTTATGATTGCATCACATATTTCGGCCTCCCACAATGATCTGATAACTTAGCCCTTATAGCCATGATTCAGAGATTGGACATCTAACCTGAATAGCTACTTCGATCATCTTGAAGGCACATTTAAATTGTCAACCCAGGGATGTGAACTTGAAATGGGTCAGCACAATATGTGCACTAGGATCTCTTAAGTAGCCATTTCTATTCTACAGCTAAGAAACACACAATACTGGAAGTAAATTGCTTGAAAAGGAATGAAACAAATGTTGAAAATAAATCAACAACTATGCTAAGTTGAAATGCATAACACGAATAAAGATCTGAGCAACAAACAGGAAACTACTCTGTCTGCCTTGGCTGCAGGAATAGATATAGAATGGACTTCTAGTGGCTGCAGGAATAGTCGATGCCAAATTTCCAACTAAGTACTGAACATAAAGTAATACTAAACTAATGCTAAACTAAGAAAATAGATTACTCACCAAGTGGGCCCCCTTAGATAAGTATCCTCTAAAACTAAAGAGAACTTAGATGCTCAAACTTAGAACTATATTTTATTCACTGTAAATCATGCATACAAAAGAGTAATGTATTACTGAAATTGGAGTAAAATATCAAATCATGCAACCTCTTCCTCTACTATCACATGACTTCTAACTAGAAGGAAGGAGCATCGGATTATTATTTATGCTATCAACTAAACAAGGCAGTCAACTCCACAACTGGGAGGACGTCAATTAGGGAAAACAGGGAAAGTGGAGCGATGGCGGTTACACATGCATGGAATCCAGTCAGATGTGCAAGTTAGACATAGACTTAGCACAACAATAATGCCCATGCATGCTCAATCATTAAAGTCCACTACAACAAGGCGGTTACACTCGGCTGCATGAAGAATCTTCTATCATCGGCCTTCTTTGACTTGGAGCGATTCCTTTGCTGGATGTTATGGTGTATGCCCAGCTAGCGATGTTCTCCTCAACTTAGCATATTAAATCTGCATGGCAAAATCAGTACGCATAATAACTACACATCTATAACCACCTTAAGAAAAATTCAATAACCACATGCAAAATCAATATAGATAGTTCACATATTATGCCAAATGTCATTAAAACTTGCAGGGATAGGATTAATTCCAATGTCAATGGTTTGGGAGAAACATTATGCAAATACCAACATTTAGCATTGAAGTCCATGACATCAATCAACAAATAACTATAGATTCTACCCAAAATTGGACCAAAAACTAGGCTCATCACTCCCCCAATCTAACGGTTTGTTGGTCCTCCAACAGGGGAAGAGTTGTTCTTCTGCTTAGTCAAAGCTCTGAATTTTGCAACTGATAGTTGTCCAACATCAGTGGTTGTAGTGCATGAATCAAGATCCCAATAGAATCCTCCTAATCTGTCAAATCTGCTCCATCTATGCTTTTCTGCAACAATGTCATGCTGAAGAATCTAAAGTTTGGCACGGGCCAGATGAGAATGGGTGGCTAGAAAGTCAGGGGAAGAAAAAATTGTCCCTTCATTTTCCCAATCTGAATGTACCTATCAATTCTTTTTAGTGTTGTAGCATAATTGTGGATGGAATGGGGCTTAGCCTATTTTAGCTCATCAGTTAGACTATTCCATCTCTATGATAGGTATTTTCTCATAGTTTCTTCCTTTGTTGTTGTCTTTACCTCATATTCACTATAAACTACCTCAATCCAAGGCATAATCCTATTGCCAGAACTATGTCTGAGTAGCATTATGTGCCATTCTTTGTAAATATCCCTTGGGTTGCTTGAATCAGCCCTAACGGGCAAAGGGATACCAGATTCTAATTGCTTATAAGCTCCATGTTGTTGTCCCCAACTAATCTCATTTTGTACCCAAGACATAAATTCCCTTAATTGGACATCCGCAACATACAATAGTGGATTCCAATCATGGTCTTGAGTTACAGCATAATTGTGCAAATAAAATTTACACAACAAATTCTTCATTTTAGAGGAGGCAATCCTATAAGCATTGAAAAATTCAACAAGGGTGTCAATAGACGGATTCAAACTTGAGGCAACCCTTGACAACTTAAAAGAGAGGTATTTCTCTTTCAGGAGTAGAGCATATACCCTAGGAGGGGTTCTACATTCCAAAATCTGTGGTGCCAAAGTTGTCATATCATCCACCATCTGCTTCAGGGTGGCAATTTTTGCATCCTTATCTTCAATTTCTTCATCCCTCTTTTGAATTTCCTTCTTTAATTTCTATTTTTATTTTTTCCATTCTTCCTCCCTCCTTTGCATTTCTTTCCATAAATTTAAAATTGCTACATGTACTATAAAATCAGGAGGATTATGAATTCCTACCTATCTTTTTGTCGATGGAAGCTCCCCATATGGCACTATCTGCATGGGCTCAGGCTATCTAGTTGTTTCTAGCTGCAGGGGTATTGTTTCTTCTTTTGCCTCTTGCTGTAGGACTCTTGTTCTTGATGTGGCTGCAGGAACCCCCACTCTGGTGCAGGCTGTTGTTGCAGGACTTCTTGCTGCAGGACTTCTTGCTCATGCTGCAGGAAGTCTTGGTCTTCCTCAAGCTCTTATGCAATATTAGCAAGATCAGCCAGTGTTATATTCGTTGCTCTCTTAAATATTTCTTCTTCTTCGACATTTTCCTACCCCATTGGAGCTTTAGGGTCCTCCTATGATGTCTCACCAGGCTTAGGGCTTTCCTGCAGAGGTGTACCAAATGCGAGCCCAATTGGTCTTGATTTCCTGAGAGGACTCTCACATTTTTCTTTGGCTGCAGGATGAACAGTATCAACCTTCCTCTTCTTATAACTTGGCACTTTTCTTTATGTCGGCTACTTTATGGCCTTTCCTTTTCTCGTTTCCATTTCTCTCTTTTGTGCCCTGTTTTTCATCAGGGTGCCAAGTGGAACATCATCATCAAAATCTTAGGAGGAAGAGCTTTCTTTTCCTGAGTGCTCTATTTCAGAAGAACTAATTTCTATGGTTTCTTCTATTACAGGAGGATTCACACTAGAGCCAGCACCAGAGGTTGAAGCATCAAGAGTAGCTTCAGTTGCGCTCAATCTCCTGTTAGACCTATGGGGCTGAGGTAAAACCCTAGGTTGCAACTGCTCAGGTCTAATTTGATCAACATTTATAAAGTCATCCCAAGTCATTCCATCATGCAGAGAATTTTCAACCAACAATTTAATTAGGAAATGGTGGGAAACAAAATTATCCCTACCTTTTTGGGTATCGGTCGCCATGATTGAGAGAAGATTGTAGAGTACATTAGGAAAATTCATTCTCCTTTTGTGCCTCATGTGATTCAAAAGCTTGAAGTGCACAAAATGCAAATTTGACAGGCGACCCTCACAAGTGATGTATTTGATCACATACACAGTTATTTGTATCCACGGCTTGGGCAGAGACATTCCCTTTGCACCTTATTTATCTATGCTCAATGGAGGGTCGTTTGGCTCTGTAAATTCGACCCTAGCTGATCTAGCGTCTCTGGAAGTAGGGTATTTTCACCATTAGTAGATAACCATGTTACCTCTACAATTTTGTCCTCAGTTTCCACGACTTCCAACCATTTTACTGTGGCTTCCCCTTCTGAAAATGTCTGGACGAATTCAAGGGCAATGCTTTCATCAAAGCCATCTAGCTTCAGGAAGTAGTCCAACCATCCACAGTTTCTAAATTTGGCCAGGCATTGTGCATCCTGCAATAAAATATCATACACCGTGGGTTCATTTCAAATTAACCCACCTCCCATTGTCTGCAAACAAATGCTCTGCAATTTATTTCTTGCAATTCTCGTCTAGAAACCAAGTTCACCTTCCTGCAGTATATGCTAAATTTCCAATGCCAACCTTTTAAATTTCTAGTGCCAGTGTCAACTGAATTTCCTTTCTTTTGTTTTTCCTTTTTGGTTGCAACACAAGATTACAATAGGGAAATAATGGCAAGAAAATGAGTGATAAAGGGAAATTATGATAGGAAGAAATGGCAGCTGCAGTTATTGTCAACTCATGCATGCAAGCCGTCCTTTCAAAATTTTGAATCATCTCATTTCAAAATTTCTGTCGTAGCCTAGTATGAATTGACACATGGGCAATAAATTCACAAAATATTTGCATCTTTTTCTTTCCCCTCCCCCCAACCTAAATTTGGACATGTGTCCACACATACGAGATGGGAGTGGTGATGTGACAAGGAATGATGGCAATTTATGCAAACGTCTATACTAACGTATAGTGATTAAATGAACGCACTTAAAAGATGATTATGTGACACCCCTCCGATTTGCTATAATTTCTTTGACAACTCAGATACTTTGTTAGACCTTATTTTATGTTATGGTTGTTCTATTGCTGATAGTGGAGTGATGATAGACTATATGGATGTGATGATACATTATATGCATGGTAACATAATATGCTTTATGTTTGCATAGATGTTTAATTGTGATGGCATTGCTATATATGCTTATTGTAGCTTAATTGATATATTATCTCATCAGTTGATGTGACATTGTATTGGTGAAGATAATGGTATTGCATCACTCGCTTGTGAGTGCCTTGTGATTTCTGTGATTCTCTTCACAGTGTGTATGAATTATTATCTGTATACATGTACGACTTTTGCTTTTGTTGTAGGTTTGCAGGTACAGAAAAACGGCTTCACCTAGCTTCACAGGTCTGAGCCTGTCCACTACTCAACAGTAATGTTGATTGGGAGATAGTAACCGGTTAACCTTGTCAAACCTTTACCCTAGCAGAGTGTGTCGTCAGTCCGTATGTTGGTCATGTTCCTTATCCATGTTGGTCTTAGTATTTTATTTATCATGCAAGTTTAAATTGTGAGAATTAAATTATATGTTGTGATTAAGTATTTAATTAATATGGATATTTTATTATAAATTAATTAATTTAATTTAAGTTATATTATAAAGTAATTTTAATTATTAAATTAATTGGGAATTAAAAAAAAATAACTTATTTAATTGTAAATTGGATTAAATAAATTGTTTTTTATTTTAAATGTATATTTGGGAAAAGATCTTAGAAGTATCTTTGTTTGTTAAAAAAGAGATATTTGTTGTGTGAACTGGAAGTTAGAAGGATTTGTTTTCTTATTGTCTTAAAATTGATTTACAGAGAGATTGTTTGAAATTGGTGAGAAAAGAGGAAATTGTTTTCACGGGAAAAAAAAGATAGAGGTTTTTTGGAAATGGAAGAACTGTTTTGTGGTTTGAAGAAATTGTAGATCTTAGAAGCTCTCTGATAATTCTAGGAATCTAGTTTATTATATTCTTGGTTGTGGATTGTTTATGTTCTCTGGGAAGTGGCAATTCTTCTGGAGGAAGCTTTGGCAATCTTGGCAAATTGAAGATTACAAAGAAGCTCGACATCAATCCTCGAGGAACTAATTCTTCTAGAATAGGTTAATTTTGATTTGAAAGAGTTATTTAATTATTGTAATGCAAATTGGAAAAGATTAGAAGAGGTTTTCATTACTATAGAAGCTTTTGTTTTTAAAAGATTGCTGTGAAAATTGAACCTCTGTAGAAAACAATTTAGACCCTCTGTGTAAATTGATCATTTGAAATAGATTGATACCAAAGGAAATTATAGATCTCTGTAGAAAATCATCATTTTGTTTTGGTTTCCCCAATTCCTTTTAATTTTATGGGAAAATGAAGATTCTTCTATGAAAATTAATTGCCCATCTTGAACATATGCTTGGATAAATTTATATAATATATATACATATATATTGAAATATATATGCACATATACATATATATTATATATAAATATTTCATTTTATTTAAGGCATTGTAGTTTCCTGTAGGAAATTTTTATTTTGAATAAAATTTTGAAATCGTCGTATGGTGAATTTATTGTTGTGAAATGTAAAAAAAATAAAATTGTAGTTTTTGTTTGGCCGGGGATGAAATCCCAACCGCACCCACACCCAGGGGTGTGCTGCTATGAGCAGCGCTCCCCACATATGTGTGGGGGAAGTGGTGCCCACAGGCAACGCAACCTCCCTGTGCAGGGAGTGACGTAGCCAGGGTTGCGTCCCTATGTGCGCCAGTGTATACAAGTTTTATTTATTTGAAGTTTGGTTTTGTTAATATATATATTTATATATAATATATGTATTATAAAATTATTATACATGTATTTTAATATATGTTGTTAATTATGTTAAATTACAATTGGATTTAAATATATATATTTTATAATGTATTTCTTTAAAAGATACATTAATGCATGAGGAAATGATTTTTATGAGTAAATGGATTTTGTTTTAAATAAATGAGTTTCTTTTATGGTATAGTTGATTTTATAATTAAATAATATATATTTATGTGTATATATATAATTATATTTAATTGTATATATACATATTAAATATATTTGTTTAAAGTTTGTTTATTACAATATATATATGCAAGCACGATTAGTTAATTAGAAATGATTAATTAGTTTAATTGTGAAATTGGGTTAGATATTATGCGTGGTTGTGAAACTGTAGTTAAACTTTTGATATAATTTTGTTGTGGATTATTAATGGGAATTGTGTTTTGAATAATGTATTTTAGTGTGAGATATTGTTCTATTGGATTTAGGAAATCCGAATAGTAGTGCTTTTAATTACATGAGATTGTTTATTTTAATTTCTAGTATTTTTGTAATTGGGTACTGTGGGGAATATTTGTTGTAGAGAAAATATAATTCTTTCAAATTATAATTGTGAAAGGGTTGTCATTTTTGTTATTCGCCTTGAGATTTCCTTGGGTAGTGCATGTAGTTGGATTTAGTATTGGACATCCGTAGGGATGTGTTATCTCTTGTGTTATGTTATTATCAGTTTGTGCATTGTCTACCTTTGGGTGTAGAATGAGTTATTGTGTTGTTGATAAGGGAGTGGCTTTCAACGGGGGCTGGGACACAAAGTGGTCCCAGGATAACTCATGTGGAAGTCAGTGTAATCAGTGGAAATTAAATAACCTACATTAGGGGAATGGGTAGTTAACATATTTAACTTGATAATTAGCCTTGCTCATTGGCTCAAGGGCTTGTGTTAGACTTGAGATGAGTCGAGAAGGCCTGGAATGGAAAGATCGTTATCTTGTCTTCTCAAAAGATAATTGATTCTGCACTAGTGTGCATGTGGGGCCGAAGTTCGTAAGAGGTTATCAGGATAACCCAAGATGGGGGTTAGGACATAGGAAGATCTCCTTAGGATAACCAATGCAACCTTTGTGATGACACTCCTCCTATGACAACAGTCAATTGTATTGTACAGTGGTTGTACTTGATTTTGTGATTCTAGAAGCAATGTAACCCTATGTTTTATATTTACTAGTACTGTGTGGTTTTGTACCTTGCCTTTGTCTAGAGGTAGTAGGTTAGTCTTGGTTACCTATTACTATCTCCTAGCACGGGGGTTGGTCCTACGAGTACCACATGGTTGGGTGGTGTGCACCTTACACTGTTGGGTTTTCTCTTCATATTCGTGATGGAAGGATCTTCTAGTTCGAGGAGCTCGTGTGTTTCTATGGATTTGTACCTCTCTTATATTCATTGTAACAGTGGACACTATATATTGTATTCCTTATTTGTAATCAAAGAGGATTCCTTGTGTTGTAATTATAACATTATGTATGATCTATTCATCGTTGGATTAAATGGTATATATTGTTTATATGGTGTTGTATCTGTGGAAATATGTTCATTACTTTTCTTTGTGTTAGATTTATTATGAAATGGTGAATGCTTTGTTAGAATAATTTTGTAAGTTTTGAAATTCACATGTAGACGTGTTGCGTGGCCTAGAGGATGTATGTGTTAGAGTAGTTTACTTCACTCGTCATTGTTACTCCTTTTAAGAAAAAAAAATAGTTGTGCTTCCGTAGTGTTGCATCGTCCTCTAGGTTGCAGGACGGGGTTTTACAGATTAAAGATAGCAATTAATGTGCACATACCTGAATGTGTGGAAGATTTTCCGCAAAGATCATGTAGAAAGTACCGCTTTCCTTGTAGAGAAATAAATTGAGTAATTAATGAAGTGGAAGTGAGGTGAGGTGGAATGAAGTGATGGAAGAGAGAGAAAGGTGGTAATGGATGGGTGGATGGGCGGATGACGAAGAAATGGACTTCCACGCAAGTGAAAGTATTTATTATGAAAAGTACATACCTTAATTAGCTAGGAGGAAGGACACTAGGTCCATTTCCTTCGGCTACATGAAACTCAGTTGTTAAATGCTGGGTGAATTGTTGTAGGAACTCTTCTTTAGAAGCTGGCTTGTGATATAAATTAAACCTGACAGGGTCAAGGGTAGTAAGTTGAATATCTCCATTAGGAAAGACCTCAGCAACTTCATATGGTCCTAGCCACCTTGTCTGTAATTTTCCTGCATTGTCCTGGTATCTTGAGTCATAGAGCAGGGCCCAATCTCCCGGTTGGAATTTCTTATCCTTGATAAATTTGTCATGCCACTTGATTCTTTGATTCTGCACTACTTATGTATGTTGCAGGGCTGCTCTTCTTATTTCATCTAAAACATTTAACTGTATGATTCTCTCTCTTTGTGCCTTAGAAATATCCATCCCCAAATTTATTGCAATCCTAAGAGTCTTATGTTCAAATTCAATTAGCACCACAGTTATCTTTCCATACAACAATTCAAATGGGGTGAAGCCTGTAGTTGTTTTCCAGGTTGTCCTGTAGGCCCAAATAGCTTCTGGTAATCTGTTTTCCCAATCCTTTCTATGAACAACTACCGTTTTAGTTAGAATGGCTTCAATTTCTCTGTTGGTCACCTCGACTTGGCCATTAGCCTGGGGGTGATAAGGAGTAGACTTTTTGTGCCTTATGTTGTACTTATTAACTAGTGTTGCAACAAGGGTTGATGTGAATAGTGCCCCTTAATCAGTCACTATTTCTCTTGGGACTCCATATCTTGTGAAAGTCTCTTCATAAAGAAATTTTGCAACCTTGTTATCTCTTGCATGTTTCATGGCCTTACTTCTACCCATTTAGTTACATAATTAATGCATACTAGTATATAAGGCTTACCATTTGATGGCGGGTCAATGGGTCCCACAAAATCTAATCCCCACTTGTCAAAGGGAGTGATTAGTACCTGAGGGAAAAGTGGCATCTCATCAGATCTGGTTGGTCTTCCCATTCTTTGACATCTATCACATTTTCTGGTATACCTTCCTCCATCCTTGTGGAGTGTTGGCCAGTAATATCCTGTGTTCAAATTTTTCATTTTTGTCCTCTTGGCTGCAAAGTGTCCTCCACATGGTTTGTTGTGACATGCATGTAAAATGCCATATGTCTCATCTTCTCTCACACATCTTCTCATGACATGGTTTGGTCCAGTATAAAACAAACATCCAACAATCCAAGAGAAGGAAAATATTTTTCATTGAGTGCCTTTTTCTCTTTTGGAGAGAAGTGAGAAGGAACTCTACCTGTGACCAAGTAATTGGCCATGTCAGCATACTAGGGTGTTTGTATACTAAGGGAGAATAGATGCTTATCAGGAAAAGAGTCATCTATGTGTTGATTGTCCTTTGATGTAGTTAGCCTTGAAAGAAAATCTGCAACAACATTGACTTTCCCTGGTTTATCCACAATGGTTATATCAAACTCTTGCATCAATAATAACCATTTGGCCAGTCTACCTATGATCAAAGGTTTATTCATGAGATATCTAATGGTTGCATGATCAGTGTGCACAAAGATTTGGTAGTTTGTTATGTAATGTTTGAATTTGTTTAGTGCATAGATTACTGCCAATATTTCTTTCTCTGTCACTATATAATTAAATTCAGCTCCTTGTAAATTTTTGTTGACAAAGTAAATGGAATTTTCAATAGGTCCTTATTTATGTCCTAAGACTACTCCTATGGCATAATCTAATGCATTAGTATGGATGTAGAAAGGAAGTTCCCAATTATGTCCCTTAAGTACAGGAGCATAAGTCAAAGTTGCCTTCAAGTCAGAAAATGCCTTGTCACAAGCTTCAATCCACTGAAATTCAACATCCTTAGTGAGAAGAGTGTACAATGGTGCTACTACCTCACTGAAATCTTTGATGAAACACCTATAATATCCTACATGACCCAAGAAAATCCTAACATCCTTTTGTTTTGCAGGTGTGGGCAAATTTGTAATTACCTCAATCTTTGCAAGACCTACTTGAATTCCTTTGTGGGAGATGTAGTGGCCAAGAACTACACCTTCTTACATCATCATGAAACACTTTTCACTGTTTAAGGACAAGTTTTGATCTTCACATTTCTATAGGACTCTCTTGAGATTTTCAAATGCTTGATTAAAATCAACACCATAAGTGGTAAAGTCATCCATATGAATTTTCATGCAATCATGAGAAATGACTGAAAATATGCTAATGACTGCCCTCTGAAAAGTTGCAAGTGCATTGCATAAACCAAATGGGAGCACCGAATAGGCATAGGTCCCCCATGGATAGGTAAATGTAGTCTTCTCCTGGTCCTCAGGTGCAATTTGGATTTGGTTATAGCCGCTGAATCCATCTAGAAAAGAGAAATATTGCTTTCCTGCAAGTGTCCAGACTTGATCAATGAAGGGCAAGAAGAAGTGATCCTTCTTGGGTAGCAGCTTGTGTGGATTCTCTATGATCAACACAAATTTACCCATTTCCCTCTGCAATTACTAATGGATACACCTTGACTACTTGAAATGGGGGTAGATAAATGCAAATCTAGTAACTGCAGTTCCTTTCACAATTTCTCTTAGTCTGGCAGGGTTGAATTCTTCTTTAGCAATCTTACTAAGGAATTTTGCAATCATCTTTGATATGAAATTATGTATAAAGAGTTTATGATCCGGACCACTTCATATCCTTGTCCAGCCTGAAGCTATTCTGTGTTGATGATTCATAGCCAGTTGCTAATAATAATTATTTGTTCCCTTAAATTTATTAATGCCGATACTTTCCCTTGAACTGCAGCATAGTTTAACTCCTATGTGCGTTGCTCAGTAACACAGCTAGTACTTTTAATATGGCATTAATGTATGGAACATACATGTTGTTCTTGGAAGAGTGGTTACTGAAGATATGCACCAGGGAGCAATTGGCTCTAGGAAGAAGCAGAGAGTGGCCTAGTGGAGTACTTGGAGAAATGAGAAGATGATGCTTCCTCCATTTCACAATGGTTTTGGATGATGTTAGCCAATACTTCATCTTCATCTTGGAGCTGCATGAAAGAGCTTCTAGCTAGCATCATAAGTTGTGCCACATAATTAACTTCCTCGACCTCTTCACCAACATGTGGCCAAATGGGATTATCTTCATCATGAGATGGATGAGCAGGTGGATAGAGAACAAATTTTTAATTAACCCATACGAAATGGTCATATCCGCGAGCGACATGTCTTATGCATACAGGTTGCCATGCTGGGTCTTCCCAGGGAATGGGATTGCCCTGAGTGGCAGCTTTGGAGAAAGAATCATAGAGTTTGTTGGGTATTCAGGGAGTCCAGCTACCACAGATCCTCCACCACCCATTACTAGGGCTTAACAATGAAATTTGTCTGACAAAGTACAGGGGATGATGGGAATTAGATCTCTGTGCTTGTAATCTTTGGTCTTTGAGATGTCTTTGGTCATTACATTTTATTGTTCCCCTAAATCCAATTAGAGCATTCTTTTTGAACCTGTGATAACAGCTGCCCTACAAAATTTGCAAGTTATATATTTGGGAATAGTCACTTTTCTACTAGCATGATGTATTGTGGCCACCACACCTAGGCTGTGGTTGGGTCTTTCTTTTCCTACAGAAGCTGCTTGAGACGTATTTGATTGCCTTGTGATTAGACATCTTATGCATTTCAGAAGCCAGTGTCCTAGACACATATATGCTTCAACTAATCCAAGATATCAAAAGTGGTATCCTCCTTTTCTTCCTTCTTCTTAGCAACTTCCAATCTCTGAGGAAATGGTGGTTCTTGTTCAGTATGCTTGACTTGGACTGGTTCAGGTACCCTTGGCTAAATGGGATCATTCAAAGGTTCCTCTTCCTCTTCCACTGGAAGCTCAGTGATAATGGGCTTGGAAGGGGCTGGTATAGTAGTTCTTGAATGCAAATGGATATCACCTACACATATGCAGGGAATTGATTTGAATCAGCAGAGTATACAGGCTGTTGCTGTGGTTTGTTATTTGTGTTGGGTGTGGGCTGATCTGGTAGTTGAGTAGGTTTAGGTGCATTTGAGCTTGGATTAGTAGGTGGAGATATTATAGCAGGTTGTTGGGTTGAGAAGATGGTTGCATGTAACTGGTTACCTGAGTAGGACATTGTTGTCCTCCTCTCCATTGATTTGTTTGCTGCCAATTTCCTGAAGGTGGCTACCAATGCCCTTGAAATTGTTGCCAATTCCCCTAAGGTTGTTGCCACTGGGGTGGAGAACTTTGATGACTGGGCCAAGCATTTGGAGGGTTACTCCAAGGTTGTGATGGATATCCTCCATAATTGGATGGATATGGGGGCTGCCATTGGTTATCAAATGAATAGGAATTAAAATATGGGCCAACATAGGATAGTGGATCTGGTGGCATACCTTGTCTTGGAGCCCAAGGCTTCCTTTGTGCAACATAATAGACTTGGTCTTCTTCAATTTGGATTGTCTTGAACTTAGGTGGAACTTGCTTGCTTTCCAAGTTAGCTACCATCTTACATATGCAATCTATCTTCTTTTGTCTGCAATGGGGTCAATACTCTGTCAACATTGCCTCTGCCTCCTCTTGCTTCTTCTTGTCCTGAAGTGTATCTAGTTGAGTAGCTAGATTATTTATGATATCTTGCTTGAATTCTACCAACAAATGATTAATCTCCATTCTTGAAACTCCATTGGTAGTTGACTTACCCAAGGAAGGTTGGTAAGCTCTCCCTTTCCTTGAGGCCACCCTAGAGCAGTTTTGGCATATTTTCTTGATATCATCTTAGGGAACTTGGGTGATATCTCCTCCTCCCATAAGATCCAAGGCATCAGTGTAGCTATCAGTGTAGCTATCATTGATTCCTCATAGAAAAAACAACTTTTGTGAGTCTTCATTAAGTGTATGGTGTGGAGATTTTTGTAGGAAAAACAAAAATCTTGCAATGTAGTCTTCCAGGCTTTCATCTTCCTTTTGTTGCATCCTGAAAAATGTCACCTCCTCTCATGTCACTGCCCCTGCAATATTCCTTGTATTTCTCAAGGAATTTTGTCTTCATGTCTTCCCAAGTTTCCACAATAGCTGTGCCTAGGCTCATGAACAATCTTAATGCAACTTCCTTTAGAGTGGTAGGAAATAGCTTAATCCTATGGGCATTAGTAGTATAATCATAACTCGTGCAGAGTATGTCAAACTCAAATAAGAAGGTATCAGGATCTTTTGTGACAAGTCCATAAAACTTTGGGAGTGCTGAAGCAGGGATATTCTTAATGTTATCAACTTCATTTTGATGGGCAATGGGAAAAGGAAAAGTTGGTTCGTTAGGTTTGTTCCCATTTGCATCACCCATGCCTGCTTGATGTGGTTCCAAAGCAAGGGGGTTCTCAAGCTGATTTTGATCTTTAGAGGAGACTTCATAACTAGTAAGATCAAGATATGCATTAGCAAAGGTGTGTGGATCTTCTTCTTCTTCTTCTGGTAGATTTTGATATTCAACTAGCTGGAATGGATTAGGATTGTTAGGAAGGAATCTCCCATAATCATCCCTTCTCCTTCCTCTATGCATGCAGTATTACTCACTATCAGTCAGCTCACACAAAATTGGTAACGAATAAGGGGGTCATTACTTTCTAATGAGGATATACTAAGAACAACTTCCAGAAACATTACAAAAAGAAAAAAACTACCAATGATTCCAAAGGACTGCCTATTTTGACACCATCCCCGACAACGACACCAAAAATGTCGACCTCCTACAATGATCTGATAACTCAACCCTTACAACCATGATTCAAAGATTGGACATCTAACCTGAATAGTTACTTCAATCATCACGAAGGTGCATTTAAATTTTCAACCCAGGGACATGAATTTGAAATGGGTCAGCACAATATGTGCACTAGGAACTCTTAAGTAGCCATTTCTATTTTACAGCTAAGAAACACACAATACTGGAAGTAAATTGCTTGAAAAGGAATGAAAAAAATGTTAAACATCAATCAACAACTATGCTAAGCTAAAATTCATAATAGGAATGAAGATCTGAGCAACAAACAGGAAACTACTTTGTCTGCTTTGGCTACAAGAACAAACACAGAATGGACTTCTAGTGACTGCAAGAACAGTCAATGCTAGATTTCCAACTAAGTACTGAACATAAAGTAATACTAAACTAATGCTAAACTAAGAAAAAAAATTACTCACCAAAATTTTATGGATGAGTAATCCTCAAAACTAGGAGACTTGATACTTGAACTCTGCATACTCTTTCATTCAACATGGAAGTCATGCGTGCAAAGAGTGTCTTAACCTAAATTGAGGTACAATATCAAATCCTTGACCCTCCTCTACCTCTCTGACTTCTAACTCTAGAGCATTCAGGTGTGTTTATTCTTTCCAACTAAACTCAGGCAAATCAACTCCTGGCCAGGAGGATGTAATTAAGGAAAAGAGCTCAGAAGGACTGGAGCAATGGTTCGCGTATGAAATCCCCATTTCAGACATGAAGTCAAACGGACTCAAACATATGATGTCATTGCGTACTTCAGTCATTAGTCCCTTCCACAGTTACATGGGATTGCATGAAGAATCACATTTGTGAGCCTTTGACCCCAGACTATTCCTTTGAACAGATTTATAGGTGCTTAGGCGGTGTCCTCCTCAACTTAGCATATTAAATCTGCATGGCAAGGTCAGTACGCATAATAACTACACATTTATAACCACATGCAAAATCAATATAGATAGTTCACATATTATGCCAAATGTCATTAAAACTTGTAGGGATATGATTAATTCTAGAATGTCAATGGTTTGAGAGAAACATTATGCAAATACCAACATTTAACATTAAAGTCCATGACATCTATCGGCAAATAACTATAGATTCTACCCAAAATTGGACCAAAAACTAGGGTCATCAACATATACCAATTGATTTAGACAAGGGAGTGCATCACCAATCCTCATAGAAAGGCCCCGTGTCCTTTAGCTCATGTGAATAGTTTGTAATTTCTTGATTCAACATTTAATGACATACCCATTGGAGATTACACTTGTGCTAATGATTTAAATGGGAGGATTTTATCCAATGTTTTAGCTCACATAACTAACGTAACATCACATCGCTACTAAGCTTATTAAGTTTAAAACAACTTGGAATTTCCTTGCATCATTAATTTCTTTCAAGTGAACTCTTTCAACTTACTGTCCATTCTATAAATCGAGCAGAAACACCCATTCCTTGCATACCAAATTTTACTTCAAGTTGTCAAGAACCTCAAGCGATGCCACTTCCAAGAGTGATTTCCTCTCAATTGAAGGTGTGGAGTGTAGTGCAGTAAGGAAGTTGGTAGCAGACCAACTCAAAGAAGTTTTTCTAATACATAGTGATGTGGAGGAAGGCATAATCAAGAAGATAATCAAAGAAATTTTCCTCTTGGCCCAAGTTCACAGGCACAACTTTGCATTGTTGGAGCGTTTCTTATACAATTTCATTCAAACCTTTAGCAAGTTAGAATGGGGAGAAAAATCTATAAAATGTCTAGTGAGGCCAGCTTATTTAGCTCGGGTTGAAGCCACTCTAGGAAATCTTAATGAATACCCTCACATTGGCCTAGTAGATGTTGGTTGTATCATCACTACTTTGAGGAATGAACAAGAAAAGCATGTTGTTTCTCTACTCCATGTTGGGTTGGAGCGGAACATGATGGAGGCCTTTGCTCACTTTGTGGAGTTCAATGAAAACCTATTTTCACTAGCAGAAATTGAAAGGCTCCATGAGGTGGTGGAGGGCATCCGTATTCTGATTTTTACTCTGTGTTTGAAAAATTGTATTGGAAATTTCCCCATTTTTTATGTAATACGAACAATATATGAATATATATACACTTTTTTTGCATTTAATCTATTTCATTTGATGCAATGATCTTGGGGTTCTCTGTTTCAATTCCATGTTTTTTCCTTTTCTGTTGTGATGCATTTCTTTATTTTCTTAGTTGCAATGAATTCTAATGGTTTATGCTTTAGCTAAATATCATCTCTGCAATGCATTTTATTTTGGGTACTACCACCTTCCTTTAAACAAGTCTTCAAATAATGAGATGATAGTTTAAAATAACACTAATGAATCAATATTGGGCTCGGTGGGGTTCTTGAAATGTTTTCAGAGTCTTATTCAGTTCTGAAAACAATCCAATTATCTACTTTAAAAACTTCACTTAAGACCTAGTTCGAAGTACTTTAGGGATTTTTTCTGATAAGATCCTTTAGGGAAAAGCCTTAGGAAATGAGAAAACACTTAGTTCTTCGAAGGATAATTTACCATTGGGGATATGATAGGGTTTTGAAACCTTATGAAAGCTCCAAAGGAGAATCGATTTTCAATTAACTTTTCTTCCTCTGATTGATGTGTGTTAGGGTTATGAAAACTGCTTAAGGCCCTGACACCTTTTCAACACTTCACAAAAAGCTACTTCAGAACAAAACTTAAGTTTAACTTTGAAAGTCGAGTAGAAAATAAGTTGTGGCAACTTAATCAATGCTCAACATAGTTCTGAATACTAATAAAAAAGGTGAAGAATTCAACATGGCTAAGTTTGTTTAAAGGTGGATGTAGTTTTGGGAGAATACGACCAAAATTGTGGTAACAACTGTATTTGACTGGGGACAAGGACTATAAAGAATGAAGACATGAACCCAATAATTCAATAGAAAACTAGTGCCTTATCCATTGGGCGATATAGTTAGTACATTGAAAGGAAGGATCCAAACAAACCAAAAATGGGGCAAACCTAAACTACCTAAACAACAAAATTAAAATATGTATAGCGTAGGGGACACCTACCTTCGAAGGTGTTTAAGGTTACTCACATGAAACCATCAACAATCAAGGAGAAATATGATCCACTATGGAAAAGAGATGTATTCCCGCACAACACTTGCACACTTAGGGGTAACAAGTTATGCCAAATCAGACTTACATGTTAGATGACTCCCTGTTGTGTATTTTTCCATCAAAAAGCCACTTTTCATCATACACTTGTGTCATCCCGTGAACACATGAATTAAAAGATTTCAAACTATGTCTTCATTTATCACTTCAAACAAGTAAGCATCCAGAACCATGGCTTCACCAACTCAAGTGAGGAACACAAGCAATTGGTGCAATTTTGGGTTGAGATCAATTTGTGACTGTAAAGTGTAAACCTCACTATTGCCTTGAACCAATATGGACACATTTTGATTTGGCATGATTTCAGGAAGACTTTTGGATATCCACTCAAAAAAATTACCTTCTTTTATTGACACGACTTTTGAATTGCCAATCTCTCTTCCATCATCCCAAAAGTGTATGAATCATCTTTCTGTAAAGGTTGTTCAATGGAGATTCTTAAATCCTAATTTGAAAGATGAGAACTATCCACAATAGAAACACTATCTACACACTGATACTTATTTGTTTCTTCCTCTTCCCCTAGGCCAACGTCCTTTTTAGACTCTTCACCACTCCTCATCATCATTACCAATCATGCAAAATAGGAGAAAATATCTCCAAGTTGTCTAGCTCAAACTCGTGAAATTCAAATAAGGGATTATCTTTGGTTTCAAAATCCTCACCAAAACTATTTGGCATGTATAAATAATTAAAACCACCTGACAAACTTTCATTATTGTTGTTTCCAGACTTTCTTAATTGTTCACAATCTTCGAATACTATTATGATTTGGTTGATTGATTCATCAATCTCAAAAATGAATACTTTGAATTCTGGGGACATAGAGGTAACCTGGATTATAGAATCTGATGATTGCTCCATAGTCTTGCTTGCTAGGATGGAGGGTACTAAAGTTGAACACAGTGTTATCGGAGGAGAATAGTCTTCCTCCTCGTTTGAGCTATCAAAATCTCATTCACTGTCTCCATAATGTTTGTCATGTTCTTCACTCCCTTTGTCAACATTAGATTTAGCTGAGTACTCTTCTTGGCACAATAAGACTAAGTTAGAACATACATTTATATAAGATGAGAATCTCATTTCATGTGGTGTTTCATGGAAAACCTTTGGAGTTAATTTTTTATTTGATAACATCCCAACTTGGTATTGGTCAAAATATCTAGACAAACATAAAACATCTTCTATTTTTATGGCTTCCACTTTTGCAACTTTGAAGTCACATACCTTTTTTTGCTTTAGGTGGAATTGAATTTTTGGATGTAGGATGCCCATAAAGATGGTCAATAAGTTTGATTGGTTGGGCTTATCGACAAGAGGAATCTATTTCAAAAATTGGGTGAATTTGTAGATGAAATCCATCACATTTTCATGATCTCCTTTTTGAATCCTAAAGAAGATAATAAAGTACTTGTGCCAATGATTGGTTTGAACCTCACAATAAACGTGTTCTTCAATATGTTCCAATTAGTGATGCACCCATCTTCTAAGCATTGATTTACCAGTCTGTTGCTCTACTAATCAATATTCTACAAAATTTGCACAAATACATCTTCTTTTGTAACACCTAAAATCCCACATGAAATAGTTAAAGCTTGAATGTGATTTTTTGGATTTTGTGCATCTTCTCCGGTAAACTTCAAAAAATGTTTTTTGGATCTTGTAGGCAAGGTTGAGTACTGGGATAAATCTAGGGGCCCAAAATGAGCCCTCCATGGTTGTGATGAGGCTAAATCCATCTTATATACTTTAAGATTACTATAGGAATAGGGAAAATTTAAAATATAGAGTCACCAACCTCCATCTGAGAGGAGGTAATTTATTTCTTCTAAAATCCTTCATGAATCAATTTCGTGGTCATGCATTTTGGTAGAGGACGAGGATCCCACATAATCTTTATTCTTGGAAATCTCTTAACAACACTTTCAATTGGCTACTATGCTAGTTCTTCTTCTTCTTCAAAAACAAAGTTTACTCATATATTCCACAACACTCTTTGTATCTCCAAGCTAGAGTATTTAGTTGGGAGATAATGTCTTTCTATTCTCACAGTTAACCCAATCTAGGTCTGGATGCAACACAGGAAAAACATTCTCATGAGCTAAACCCATTTTTATACATAACAAGGCAACTATTTTGACTTTCTATTTTGATTTCTCGGTAGAGTTGTCAAAAATTTGTTGGTTGACATATTGGTATTTTAAAATATTGGTTTAATTTGACTCTATATTGCCCAAATGAAAGACTAATGAACAACAAACAATTGGAGAGATCACCATTTCATTGGTGATCTTCCTTTGAATTTTAATTGAGGTACAACTCCCTTGTAAGATATAATTTTTGATTTTTTGATTTTGATTTAGAAATGAGGATATACTTTTGACCAAAAAGTAGGAAAGGTAGAGTAACACTTGCTCATAGTCATGATACAAATACGATGAAATTTAACTTGTAGAAAATTAACCGAGGCTAAAAAGATGTATATGCCACTAATATCACAACCCAAAGATTGGATTACTAGTAACAGATAATTGACTCGACACAATGCAATTCCACCATTTACTGAAGAAAAATGAATGTAACACCAAAGAACATAGCATCCACAAAGAGAAGAAATGTTCTAGCATTTGTTAGAGATCAAAGAATCATTCACAAATATTAAGTATTGCATTCAAATTCATTGCTCAATGACAAAAAAACTTCTTTAGAAAATAAACAAAATTGTAAAAAAATGATCCTTCTTGTAAAACCCCATCCTGCAACCTAGAGGACGATGCAACACTGTAGAAGCACAACTAATTTTTTTCCTTAAAAAGAGTAACAATGACGAGTGAAGTAAACTACTCTAACACATACATCCTCTAGGCCACGCAACACGTCTACATGTGAATTCCAAAACTTACAAAATTATTCTAAAACATAGTATGTGGAATTAACTCATGATAACAACATACAACAAAGCAGTAATCCATTGCAAAATAATTCTAACACAGAAATGTAATGAGCATATTTCCACAGATACAACATCATATAAACAATATATACCATTTAATCCAACGATGAATAGATCATACATAATGTTACAATTACATCACAAGGGTTCTCCTCGATACAAATGAGGATACAATTACATAGTGTCCCATAGTTACAATGAAGAAAGAGAAGTACAAATCCATAGAACCACACGAGCTCCTCGAACAAGAAGATCTCACCATCATGAACAGGAAGAGAAAGCTCAACAGTGTAAGGTGCACGCCACTCATCCATGTGGTACCCATAGGACCAACCCCCGTGCTAGGAGATAGTAAAAGGTAACCAAGACAAACCTATTACCTCTAGACACAAGCAATATACAAAATAACATTGTACTAGTAGACACAAAACAAAAGGTCACATTGCTTCTAGAATCACTGAATCAAGAACGATTACTATACAATATAATCGACTACTGTCATAGGAGGAGTGTCATCACAAAGGTTGCATTGGTTATCCTAAGGAGATCTTCCTAGGTCCAGACCCCCATCTTGGGTTATCCTGGTAACCTCTTACAAACTCCGGCCCCACATGCACACCAGTGCAGAATCAATTATCTTTCGAGAAGACAAGATAATGATCTTGCCATTCCAGGCCTTCCTAACTCATCTCAAGTCTAACACAAGCCCTTGAGCCAATGAGCGAGGCTAATTATCAAGTTAAATATGTTAACTACCCATCCCCCTAATGTAGATTATTTAATTTCCACTTATTACACTGACTTCCACACGAGTTGTCCTGGGACCACTTTGTGTCCCGACCCTCGTTAAAAGCCACTCCCCTATAGACAACACAATAACTCATACTACAACCCAAGGGTAGATAGTGCACAAACTGATAATAACATAACACGAGAGATAACACATCCCTACGAATGTCCAATACTGAATCTGACTACATGCACTACCCAAGGAAATCTCAAAGGATGAACTAAAGTTACAACAACCTTTTCACAAATTTACATCTCTGGAAGACTTAGATTTTCACAATAACAAATACTTCCCCCCATTACACAAATACAGAAACACTTGAAATTAAAATAAACAACTCTTGTAATTAAAATCACTACTATTCGGATTTCCCAAATCCAATAGATCAATATCTCATATTTAAATACCTCTTCCAAAACACAATTTCAATTTATAAATCAACAACGAATCAACCTAAATATTCAACTTCCAGTTTCACAAGTACTCATAATAATTAACTCAATTTATTTAATAAAAATAATCAATCATTTCTAATTTAATTAATCATGCTTGCAAATATTTATTGTAATACACAAACATTAAATAAATATATTCAATATGTATATATACAATTAAATAAAATTATATATATATATACTTATAAATATATATTACTTAATTATAAAATCAATTATACCTTTTTTCTGTTAACATCATTATATAATCACAATGCATTTTAAATTACCCGTATATAAATATATATAAAAAAACATAAGAAATTATAACTATATATATGTATATAATATATATATATATATATTCTAAATAATATATATATATATATAATAAATATGTTATACAAACAAAATCGAATTCTATAGAATCCGAGCAGACCATATACGGTACTGGCGTTGTTCACAGCCGGACCTCCTAAGGAGGTATGATTGTGTGGGCAGTTTGTACGTTGCTTGTGAAGGCAGCGCCAACTGCCTCCACAGTCGTCCCCCTTAGTGGTGGCTCTAGGGTAGTCCCCGCGCACTTAACATAACTTCTTTCTTTTTAACAAAAATACAATGATTTAATATATATCGCCGTATGGACGATTTCACAGTCCTAAAAAAACATAAAATAAAATTCTATAGAGAATTTTCACAACTCAGTGCTATATATGAAATTCGCAAATATATATATATATATATATATAAACTTAACAAAAGATTGTTTCAGAAGATCTATATATATATTTTTTGAACAAGAAATTTTCTACAGAATAATAATTCAATTTCCACAAGAAGTTTTCTACAGGAAAGATTAAAGATTTTCATTTTCCTAGACAATTAAAAGGAATTGGGGAAACCAAAACAAAATGATGATTTTCTACAAATATCTATAATTTCCTTTGGTATCAATCTATTTCAAATGATCAATTTACACAGAGGGTCTAAATTGTTTTCTACAGAGGTTCAATTTTCATGGCAATCTTTTAAAAAAAAAAGCTTCTACAGTAATGAAAACCTCTTCTAATATTTTTTAATTCGCATTACAATAATTAAATAACTCTTTCAAATCAAAATTCACAAAAACAATTAAGGAACTTGTTCTAGAAGAATTGTTGTTTCGATGATTGATGTCGAGCTTCTCTGTAATCTTCAATTTGCCAAGATTGCCAAAGCTTCCTCCAAAAGAATTGCCACTTCCCAGAGAACAGAAACAATCCACAACCAAGAATATAATAAACTAGATTCCTAGAATTATCAGAGAGCTTCTAAGATCTACAATTTCTTCAAACCACAAAACAGTTCTTCCATTTCCAAAAAACCTCTGTCTTTTTTTCCCATGAAAACAACTTCCTCTTTTCTCACCAATTTCAATCAATCTCTCTGTAAATCAATTTTAAGACAATAAGAAAACAAATCCTTCAAACTTTCAGTTCACACAACAAATGTCTCTTCTTTAACAAACCAAGATATTTCTAAGATCTTTTCCCAAATATGCATTTAAAATTAAAAAAAAATTATTTAATCCAATTTACAATTAAATAAGTTATTTATTTTAATTCCCAATTAATTTAATAATTAAAATTACTTTATAATATAACTTAAATTAAATTAATTAATTTATAATAAATATCCATATTAATTAAATACTTAATCACAACATATAATTTAATCCTTACAATTTAAACTTGCACAATAAATAAAATACCAAGACCAACATGGATAAGGAACATGACCAACATACAGACTGATGACACACTATGCTAGGGTAAAGGTTTGACAAGGTTAACCAATTACTATCTCCCAATCAACATTACTGTTGAGTAGTGGACACGCTCAGACCTGTGAAACCAGGTGAAGCCGTTTTTCTGTACCTACAAACCTACAACAAAAGTAAATATCGTACATGTATACAGATAATAATTCATACACACCGTGAAGAGAGAATCACAAAAATCATAGGGCACTCGCAAGCATGTGATGCAATACCGTTCTCTTCACCAATACAATGTCACATCAACTGACAAGATAATATATCAATTAAACTACAATAAGCATATATAGCAATGTCATCACAACTAAGCATCTATGCAAACACAAAGCATATTAAACATAATCACCATGCAATTAATGCATCATCACATCCATATAGTCTATCATCACTCCACTATCAGCGATAGAACAACCATAACATAAAATAAGGTCTAACAAAGTATCTGAGCTATCAAGAAAAACATAACAAAACGGAGGGGTGTCACACTTCTTTTCAATCGATTCTCACTCATGCATCAAAGTGCAATACCCGGATAAAAAATATAGACCCCTCAAATGTCTTCCAAAATAATATTTTATAATTTTACATCACAACGAGATTCTTGAAAACTGAATCTTTGGGGAAATTGTAACCACCAATTTGCTAAATGAGTGTTTTACAGATGATTAGTTGATTTCTGCCTAACTGAATCCAATAAGTATTTATGGCTATTTTAAGGAAGGTTATGATTACATCACATATGTTGATTGATTTAGACAAGGGATTGCATCATTGATCCTCATAGATAGGCCCCATGTCCCCCATGTCCTTTAGCTCATGCAAATAGTTTGTGATTTCTCGGTTCAACATTTAATGACATAACTACTGAAGATTACACTTGTGTCGACAATTTAAATGGGAGGATTTTATCTGAAACTGCTTCTCACATAACTAACATCACATCACTATTGAGCTTATTAAATTCAAGACAACTTAGAATGCCCTTGCATCATTAAGTACTTTCAAGTGAAATCTTTCAACTTGCTCTCTTTTCTATAAATCAAGCAGAAACATTCATTCCTTACATACCAACTTTCACTTCAAGATGTTGAGCACCTCAAGTGATGCCACTTCCAAGAGAGATTTCCTCTCAATTGAAGGTGTGGAGTGTAGTGCAATAAGGAGGTTGGCAGCAGACTAGCTCATAAAGGTTCTCCTGATACACAGTGATGTGGAGGAAGGTGTAATTAGGAAGATAATTAGAGAAAACTTCCTAGCCCAAGTTCACGTGCACAACTCTACATTGTTGGATAGTTTCTTATACAATTTCATCGAGACCTCTTGCAAGTTATAATGGGGACAAAAAACTATAGAACATCTGGTGAGGCCAACTTATTTACCTCGAGTTGAAACCTCTAGAGGGAATCTTAATGAATAATCTCACATTGTCCTGGTAGTAGATGTTGTTTGTATCACCATTGCTCTGAGGAATGAACAATCAAAGCAAGTTGTTGCTCTACTCCTTGCTAGGTTGGAGTGAAACATGATGGAGACCTTTGCTCACTTTGTGGAGTTCAACGAAAACCTCTTTTCACCAACACAGATTGAAAGCTTCCAGGAGGTGGTGGAGGGAATCCATATTTTGATTTTTACTCTTTGTGTTTAAAAAACTATACTAGAAATTTCCCCCTTTTTGAATTAATACAAACAATATATGAATATATATACACCTTTTTTACATTTAATCTATTTCATGTGATGCAATGATTTTGGGGCTCTTTGTTTTAATTTTGTGTTTTTCCCTTTTTTTTGTCATGATGCATTTATTTATTTTTGTAGTTAGAATGAATTCCAATGGTTTATGCTTCAACTAAATATCATCTTTGCAATGTATTTTATTTTGGGTACCACCACCTTTCTTTAAACAAATTTTCAAATAATGAGATGATAGATTAAAATAACACTAATGAATCAATGTCGGGATCAAGTGGGGTTGTAGAAATGATGTCAGAGTTTGATTTAGTTTTGAAAATAATCCAACTATTCACTTTACAATCTCCACTTAAGACCTGGTTCAAAGTCCTTTAGGGATTTTTTTAATAAGATACTTTAGGTACGAGCCTTAGGAAATGGGAAAATACTTAGTCCTTTGGAGGATAATTTACCATCGGGGATATGATAGGGTTTCTAAAACCCTTTTTGGAACCGAAAAAGGTTTCAAAACCCTGCAAAATCTATGAAGTAGAATCAATTTTCACTTCACTCTTCTTCCTCTGGTCGATGTGTGCTAGGATTATGAAAACTAATTTAGGCCCCAACACCTTTTTCAAAACTTCACAAAAAGCCACTTCAGAGTAAAACTTAAGTTTAACTTTGAAAGTTGGGCGAAAGAGAAGTTGTGGCAACTTAATCGATACCCACCATAGTTCCAAAAACCAATAAAAAAGGAGATGACTTCAACATGGCTAAGTTTGTTTAAAGGTGGACATAGTTTTGGGAGAATAAGACCACAATTGTGATAACACAACGAAGAATAAATTCCAAGATGTAGAAATAGATTTTTTGATTCTACATTCCTCAAAAAAATTCCAAACATCATCAACCACCAAATCCTAAAAGATTTCCTCCTTTAACTCATCCTATAAAATCTTGGTCTCTTGAATTAAAGCAACATCTACGGTCTAGGGCCTCTTTGTCTATCAATCACTTTAGAAGGTGGTATCTCTTTGGGCCATTAAGGCCAATTATATTCCAATTGTCAATTTTTATTTCTTATTTGACTTAGGGAGGTTCTCACCTCTAGGTTTTACATAATTCCTCACTACCATCTAGGTACCATTTTTCAAATCCTTCGATGAATTCATCTTGGCTTTGCTAGTGTTAGTTTTTCTCCCCTTATTAGTCCCTCCACTAGTGTTAATATGAGGCATATTCTTACCCCTGTTCCACCTTCCCCATTTGTTTGTGATGCTCCAATATTCTATGTTCTCTTTACTCTCTAAGAGGTCAGTCATAAGCTTAGTGTCATTTTCATAGGCCTTCAGATCCTTCACTTTTTCTATAATATTCTTATCAAGACTTAAATATTTGAAAATATAGCTAGGAATTGACTCCCTAATTTCAATAGGTTTTGAACCGAGGGTATTAGGCTCCAAAACACCAACATCTTTGAGCATAACTCAACTTGGAGAATCATGAAGGCCTAGGAGGGAGGAGGAACCCAAAGCCAAATCTACCTTGTGAGATGAAGCCACACACATCAATAACATGGAAGAAACCTTTTAGGCCCTCTTGATTGGAGTGATGTACTTTTGATATTTGCCTTCTCTATCATATGACCAACCTTTCAACATTTAAAACACATAATGGGGAGACATGCATAATTCAACTCTTAAGTCCATTCACCTAGAACGAAAGCCAATTTAATGGAATGTTTGAGAAATTTGTAAAGTTTGATATTGATGCAAATTTTGGCATGGGTTGCTAATTGATTTCCCCCAATTGTTTCATACCAATAAATACATTCTTAGGCAAAGAATCCCTGATCAACTTGAAAAATTGTTTTGACCATGATTCTTGGGGAGGCTTATACATCCTTATCCAAAGAGTGGCATCTTGAGTCGTCTATGAGTGAGGATCAAAACCAGGAGACCAAGTGCGAATATATAGATTAACATTCCCCATAAACCATGACCCCCCTTTAAGCATCACATCCCTATCATATTTTGATTATATTTTTTTTGTAGATACCCTAGATCTAGGAAGCTGAATTTTTGGGTGGGACATCGCCATTTGTGTTTGATCCAATCCTTAATTCTCTCTATTGACAACCAAATAGTGATGAATTTCACAATGACCATATTCTTTTTCAATCTTTCAACCTTTAAATTCACAGATTTTTCCAAGATGCAAATAACAAGTACCTCCTCGTCAACCTCCAAATTCACATTGCAAACCACAAATTTCCTAACCTTTAGTTTTGATAAAAGCTCGCCTCTATCTCACAAGTCTCCAAATCCATCTTTCTTTTGCATATTTTTTCTTTTCTCTATTGAAAAATGGAGAATCCCTTGCTTACTCCAGTTCTCCTTGACTTTTTCTCCTTTTGTGCAAACTATGAATCTGTTGCCACTTTCACTCATTTTTTCCTTTTTCGGACATTCGTATGATACTTTTAAAAATTATAAACAATTATAATAAAAATAAACACCATATTATTGAATGTTGCAACAAACTTAGTAAATTAATATTTGTAGCTATGAATATTAAAGCAATCTTCCTTTAGATGATATGGATACTTGAAACATTCACAACTCCTCTTCTTCCAACTATGAAAAGCTAACAATTTATGATAGGTATTGTAGTGTAGAAAAAAGTAACCCTTTTTCACACTTAATTTGGGAATGAATAATTAATAATAAAATGGACTTAATGGTGCCTTATTTAGGGTGTTGTACAGTGTTTCTTTACACCTTCACATTAATCTAGGGCTTTATTAATTAATTGAGCTTAATTGACCCCTTAGATTCAAATCCAAGCCTAATTAATTGCATTTTTTGAGGGATAAAGCTCGACATTCGTAAATAATATTACACAAAACTTAATTTTGCAAGGAATGTGTCCTATGATAGTGACCTAAGACCCATTCACCACCTGGTGAATGGGTCCTCACTAGGTCCTAGGACCCCCTTTTGACATGACATTTCATATGCCCCAAAGTGCTAAGTGTGTCCTTAATATTTAACTTAGGATGTACCCCCCTTGGGATATGTTTTTGGTGGTGTTTTAATGATTTCAAATCCTAGATCTAATGTCGGCTTGTGTTATTTGAATTTGAGGATTTACTCTTAAGTTATGTATAAATATAAGGTTATTTCACATAGTTTCACCTAGCAGTTTTCATTCAAGCATCCTAAGATTTCACAAGAGAATTATAGAGCATTTAAGAGCATTCAAGAAGGCATTAAAGGATAGATTATTAAAGTTTATTGCAGCAATCAAAGGTCAACTCATCATGTCAAAGGCATATTGCATCATGCATGTTGTTGAGCTAATGTGTTGATGTAGCATTGAAGATCCAATTCAAGCATATTCAAGGTGTTGTTTCTAATCAAGTGTTGTGATCAAGATCTACATACATTGAGGTCACTTCATGCAAGATTGTTGATTTATACTCCAAGGTTCAATTGAGGATTGGTGAGTTGTGGCATTACATTGTTTATTCATCTTTCCTTTATGCATTGTTTCATTACAAGGTTAATTACCAAAACGGGGTTTGACCAAGGAAAACCCCTATTCCCTAACAATCAACATTTTTCTCCTCTTTGATGTGTGATTGTAGGTTTTAGGTTGAAGATCAAGTGGAAATAATTTTTTTACAAATTTGCAAAGTTGTCATCTTTCTTGCGAGATCATGAAAAGTCTTCTACAAAATTTATTTTTAACTTTCGAGAGCTGAACACATAGGATCTAGGAGTGCATAAATTGAAGAATAGAACCCAAAAAATTATTTTCCAGAACCCTAGCAAGGACCCATTCGCCATGAATGAGTCCATAGTGAGGCCTGAAAAAAGCACTTTTTGCAATAGGTACACATCATTTTACCATCTTACAACCTACCTTTTTATTGTTATATCAATTAGGTTTGATTTTTTATTGTCAATTACACCTTATAGCCCTAATAAATTGAATGAAACAAACTAGTCAAAATTAGCTTCATCCCTTTGGTAATCCATTTGGGTTGAACCTCTTTTTCTTTGTTTCATTTTGGTGAACCCAACCTCTTTTTGAACATCGTAGTTTTTTATTTATTTTGGAGTCTCCTTGGAATCTTAGATTAGATCTCACATTCACTTGCATTGAATTATATCTCATTTAGGGTCTTTAATTTGCATTCAAATTTGCATCTCATATAGGGTTTTAGGATTGCATTGTTTGTATTCTTTAAATCTAAAAAATACAAATTTTTTTGTCATTTTGCATATCATCTTGCATCACATAAAATTGCATTTGAAAATTGAAAAAAAAATTACATATCAAACTAGGTGTTTTAGGTCATCATTTTGTCATAATTTGCACTCAAGTTTCACATTGCATTTACAAAAATCTAAACTTGAAACTTACTATAGCAAACTGAATATGAAATCACTAGAAAACACTTGAAAATTTGTAAAAATCAGTTTCAAAACCTTAATTTAGGACCCATTCCCCCTAAGGAAAACGAGTCCCTGATCAGACCGTAATCTACATTTCTAGAATTTAAAAACTTCATTTTTGTGCTTCTGTTTGTTGCTATCAGATCTCTGTTACAATTCCCTAATTTTTTGTTTCATTCATTTCATTAGATCTAGCTTAATTTGGTTCATTTAGTGCATTTCCTAAATTCAAAATTGCATTTACAACATTTCATTTTTAGATTGTTGCATAGTCTAATCAGTAAATTTCCTTGTTTAAGTTTGAAAATCTAAAAATGGACAAGTATTTTAACAATGTGTGGAAATATTTATTCTCTTTGGTTGATGTTTCAAGTTGTGTTTTTGGCAATTATCCTAATGCAATTGAACCTACTCATGCTCCCCCAACTCCTAATGAATGTCCTCGTGAAGTGGACATTATTGGAGAAGATGATGCTAGCATGATTGAATTCATAAATGTTTTCCTTAACAATCTTGAGAATAATGCATCTTTTTTATCCTTCCATGAAACAATCAACACAACTTGAGATGTTTGGTCTTTTACATCCTAAAATTGAGTCACAAACTAAGCCTAAACTACCAACAATGAGTGACCCTAGCTCCTCTAATCAAGTGCATAGTCATTCATCTCATGTTAACAAAGTGACCAACACTCCTATCAACCTTGAAGAGACTTATGGCCAAGGCTTTAAGATTTTAACCAACCAAGGATGTGACATAACTATTGAGCATGAAATTCATAAAATTTTAGAGGAAATTCATATTGAATAAACAAAAGAGATAGGATATCAAGATCCTCCTCTCAACATAAGTGTCTTCCTTCCTAAAGAACAACCAATACCTCACAAGAATGATAGGATCATCTTAGGTCTTCCTTCTCAATATCCACCTCAACAAGTCGGTGAATCGAGCAAGCAAAAAAAACCTTACAAACTTAAGAAACTGAAATTTCCATATCCCATGTTTGAAAATGAAAGAATCTTACACACACTTCTATAACAAGGGCTCATAACATTACCACCCATTAGAGAAAACCCACATCCAAATCCTAAGAATACAAAAAAGGTCTCATTTTCAATATCATAGAAGCAATTGGCATAGTACTAATGAGTGTTGTACTTTAAGGAGAGTCTTTAAACAACTTGGTATCATAAAAATAGTCCCTTAAAGCATGCCCTTTTGCTCCTTGCCATGTAATAGTTGTAGGATCTTAGTATTCTCATTATTGCATTTTTTACATTCATTGCAAATCATTCTCTTTATCGCAAGGAGCTCATTCTCAGATCACCTATCTCGACTCATCCTTGTCCTACACTTAGTGGGGGCAAGGCGTTATTTAGCCTTGTCCTAGTTTTGGCATGTGATGTTATCTCTTTGGCCAGTTTTTTGCCTTTCGTATATACCAACTGAGATTGGGATGCAGACGACCCGCTATAGGTTGACTCGCATGTACCTTACTAGTCTTTTTCTTTGTTTGATTTTTCATGGTGCTTTATGTGATTACATGTGCATAATATGATCTCCCATGTTGTTTCATTTGATGTATCTCTCTTTTTGTGCATTCCTCTATATGTACCTACATTCTTCTCTATGTCGTAAAATTTTTACCTTTTCATTTGTCTTGTGTTTTCCTTTTGGGGATGATGCAAGGTGTTGAGACATTTAGGTCTCTTCCATGTTGAACCAAAGGATTTTTCTTTATTTTTTCTCTCTTTGTGTAATTCTTCTAGTTCTATGAGTATTTGAGGAATGATAACACTTTCGAGCTCTATGACAACATTGTAGCAAAGATATACTGACCTTGGATCCATAGATCCCTTTTGTATTTTTGGGGGTAGCCCCTCCTTCCTTTTTCATGACGTAGCTCTATTTCGAGAACATATGTCTTGGCATAGGGATTTTCGAGTAAGCTCTCATGTTTTGGGATGGAATATTGGCTACTTTAAATCAATTTCTCATAGAAATGGTGTTAGCAACTGTTTTAAGGTGGGGGCATACATTGATGATATCTTTCAATATTCTACATATTTAATGGTGTGATTTTTTTTTTGTGATGCATCCTTTTCTTGGTGGTATCATTGGGTTTGATGTCCTCTAAGAGTGCGGTAATTATAAGTGTACGACTTTCCCTTAGTGGCTTGATGCAAATTAGGGCATCCCATAAGTGGCAATATGATACTCTTGACTTGTCCTCTCTTGGAGATATTAGGCACAATGATCCCTAAGAAGAAGACCTTACACAAACAAAGCAAGATTCCCTTAGACAAAAACCTATAGAAATAATGTTCATAAGTGTTTAGCATTATGGTGCCTTATTGAAATTGTCACGAGGATAACTTTGATATGGTATGGGAGCCTAATATGATTCTCTCATTTGCCACCCTTTCAAGATACTCACTTAGTGGACGGCCTGAGGTTCCACTACCCTAGAGTGAGCACACATGTTACAGACAAACAACTACATTCCACATCGTGTTGGGACGATCAAAGATTGATTCTTTATTTTCCTAGTCTTTGATAGTGTAGATTGTGTATCTTTGTCATTGTTGTATACATAAGTGTCTTGAATGTCTACTTTAGTGTGAGTTTGACATGTGGTCATACTCTCACTAAAGTATGGGCAAAATGTAGTGTACAAAAAAGTAACCCTTTTTCACACTTAATTTGGGAATAAATAATTAATAATAAAATGGACTTAATGATGCCTTATTTAGGGTGTTGTAAAGTGTTTCTTCACACTTTCACGTTAATCTAGGAATTTATTAATTAATTGAGCTTAATTGGCCCCTTAAATTCAAATCCAAGCCTAATTAATTGTATTTTCTGAGGGATGAAGCCCGACATTCATAAATAATATTACACAACACTTAATTTTGCAAGGAATGTGTCATAGGATAGTGACTTAGGACCCATTCACCACTTGGCGAATGGGTCCTCACTAGGTCTTAGGACCCCCTTTTGACATGACATTTCACATCCCTCAAAGTGTGTCCAAGTTAAGTATGCTAGGACCCATTCATCCTATGGCGAATGGGTCCTCAATTAACTTAGGACACCCCCCCTTAGCATATGTTTTTGGCAGTATTTAATGATTTCAAATCCTAGATCTGATGTCAACTTGTGTTATTTGAATTTTGAGATTTAATCTTAAGTTATGTATAAATATAAGGTTATCTCACATAGTTTCACCTAGCAATTTCCATTCAAGCATCCTAAGATTTCACAAGAGCATTATAGAGCATTCAAGGGCGAATTATTAAAGTTTATTGCAATAATCAAAGGTCATTTCATCATGTCAAAAGCATATTGCATCATGCATGTTGTTGAGCTAATGTGTTGATGTAGCATTGAAGATCCAATTCAAGCATATTCAATGTTTTGTTTCTAATCAAGTGTTGTGATCAAGATCTACATACATTGAGGCAACTTCATGCAAGATTGTTGATTTGTACTCCAAGGTTCAATTGAGGATTGGTGAGTTGTGGCATTACATTTTTCATTCATCTTTCCTTTATGCATTGTTTCATTACAAGGTTTAATTAAAAAAATGGGGTTTGACCAAGGCAAACCCCTATTCCCTAGAAATCAACATTTTTCTCCTCTTTGATGTGTGATTGTAGGTTTTAGGTTGAAGATCAAGTGGAGAGCAAAAGTTGTCAAAGTTGTCATCTTTCTTGCAAGATCACAAAAAGTCTTCTACAAAATTTATTTTTGACTTTCGGGAGCTAAACACCTGGGATTTGGGAGTGCAAACATTGAAGAACAAAACCCAATAATTGATTTTCCAAAACCCTAGCAGGGACCCATTCGTCACTAGGAGAATGAGTCCTTAGTGAGGCTCAAAAAAGTACTTTTTGTAGGTACACATCATTTTGCCATCTTAAGACCTACCTTTTTACTGTTATATTAGTTAGGTTTGATTTTTGATTGTCAATTACACCTTATAGCGCTCATAAATTGAATGAAACAAAGTAGTCAAAATTAGGTTCATCCCTTTGGTAATCCATTTGGAGTGAACCTCTTTTTCTTTGTTTTAGGTATACAAGCTTAGCAGTCCAAAAGAAAGGCTAATAGAACATTTCACATTTTAGACCTTGTCTCCTAAATTATTATGAAACCCTTAGTATTATGAGGGTTATAATTGGAAATTTGGATTTTTTTTGGGAAAATGTGTCTCAACCTTGCATTACATAAGGTTTAATTTTGATAGGTAAGCACATGCATGGGGGGGAGGGATACCCTTCATGAGGGGTATAGGGGGATCATTCCCCCGGTGGGGGCCCCAGGGGCTACGTGCCGTAGCAAGGGCTCAAGGCAGGGTCATCGAAAAGCCAAATTTTATGTAAATTGTATTAAATTGTAAATCTGAACCGTTCATCATTAGGTCTCAGATCTTATGGTCAATATTTTGCTAGCTTGAATTTCCCTAGAAGACAACCCTATTTTATGAGGGTTTTGTATTACAACTGTGTATTGTGATGTACTCTGAGAGTTTGATAGCAATCATGTTACCTTTGGATCTTTGGTTGGTGACACTCCTATGAGAAGCTTGCTCTGCAAGTATATTGTAATATTTATGATTTTTGAATAACATTGGGCAGCTTTTGGGGTGTGGGGTTTTTCTCTCGAAAGGGTTTTCCCCATGTAGATCACTATGTTGTGGTATGCATGATATTTATGTTTTTTTTGTTTAAGTTTCTATAACTGTTGTAAAGATCTGTAAAGTTTTGCATTATCCTCCTCTCAAGATTAGTGCAAGAAGTTATGCTACCTTAGCTTCCTTACAAAATTCAATAGGCTTAAACGCCATATTTAGTTATGAGTCCTTTGATGAGGGGTGCAACTATAGATAAACCCATTAGCAAATGTCTCCTTTAGTACATCCCACTTAAAATTGAATAGAAGTCCTAAAAGTATAATCCTACTTAAATTTGCATACTCAATATCCCTATGGTGCTTGACAAGATATTTGAGCATGCTAGACTTCTCTTAAATTATCATGATATCTTATGATCTCGCAATTCAAATTAAGATTTTATACGATTCAATTTGAATTAATCCTAATTAGCTTTTGAATCAGATGAGTTGGCTAACAAGGCATTAAGGTAAAATTTGTCTATAGCACCAAATTAAGGTGGTTCATAACATAATTAGAGTAGGTCTAGCTACAAACATCAGTTGCAACTATAATAGACATGACATCATCCATAGGTTATTTGCTACTCTCTACCAATAACATGATAGTTCCTATTACATGTTATTCATTCACAGAAAATCAATAACCTTCAAAATATGAATTTACCATTATGTATGACAAGTACATCATATTAATGTACGCTTTGTAATTAAACATAATGATTAATCTAGGAAACTAGAGATAACATCAGTCTTTATTAGTGACTTCAAATGCCACCAACATACAAATATATGATGTAGAAATCCTCCTTTCACATTGAAAAAATTGAAACAACTAAAGTTCACAACACTACACACAAAAACATGAAAACTTCACACAACTCACCAAACCCACCGCAACATGCAAACCACATTAAAAGCTGAAACAAACCACACCAAAACTGGAAATACGAACAATCTGTTGGAAGATTTATGCAATTTGCTGAAATGTGAACCTTAAGTGAAATCACCTCTACAAGCATAGGGTTTTTGCCTTCTACTAGTCTCAAAACTAAAAGGTTTTCGTCCTTTGATCATCTATACATGAAGGGTTTTCTCCCTTGGAAGCAAATATATGAAACACAAGGTCCAAGGTATTGGAGAAATCAAATTGATGAAATATTTTGAATTCCCTTTTCCCATATTCAAGCTCCTCCTTTTGTAATCCTTTATCTACTAATTTAAGCCTCCTAAAAATTTCTAGAATACATTGTTTAATTTAATATTATATTGGCATTCTAATAACACTTCTTTTTAATATTTCAATTGGCCCCTTTGTCCTAACAACACTTCTATTACCATTTTAGGCCCTTTTTTATTAATAACATTTTCTTGGACCTTTCTTTTTTATAAAAATAATATTAAATTAACCTTTTAATAAAATAAAGTCACTCAAACAATTTAAGATTTTATTTTTATTATTTCCTTAGCTTAATTGAAAAAGGGGACATTTCATATAAACATTAATAAATAAAAACACCTCGAATATCAATTGTTTCTCATTCAAAATTTGTGAAGACACACTATAAACGATATCTAATAGTTTTATCAAATGATTGATAAACACAAATATTAGTAGATATTAGTTTTTTTTTTACAATTCATGAATTTTTTGTATCATATTATACATAATTGAATCTAAAAATACTTAAAATAAATATGACATATCTACCTTTATTGACTAAACAATATAGAATTTAAATAAATAAATAAATATATGATACATGACCCAAAAGACTATGAATATCTATACCTATCAAACATTTGATTAACACCTTTAAATGTTTTTAAAAGATTTATTTTAATTGTTAATTATTTAATGCGTTAACAAATGACTCCACTAAAACTAAAACAGTGAAGGTAATTAAATTATTATTAGCCTGAAGGCTATAGATATTTTGTAGCAGCTAAATAGCCCGGAAAGTTGTCACACGCCGGGAAAAACGACTTCCAGGCAGGCGAAACATTCCTCACCCCACCCCTGAAAACAAATTTTAACTCGCAACCAAAAATTCTCGCTGCAAAAATCTTCTCTCGACCTCAACAATCTAGTAGCTCTAAAGTCCCGATATTTTTAGATCATTTTTTCGCTTACTGTGAATATATTGAAGAGCAACCGTGGGGAGAGTGGTTTTGTTTCGGCTCATTTTTAAAAAAGTTCTGCTTTGGTAGGGTTTCGTAATAGTTTTCCTGCAAACTCTGCCCATTATTTCTCATCGGCATCGTTGACAGCACAACTCAATTTCTGTAGAATCTTGAGGTAAGTCAGTTGCCTTGGTTTCGATGAGGTTTTTTTTTGGGAATCTGTACACGGCTGGATCATTTTTTTTCATTCGAAAATAATTCTGTTGTTGTCTGTTAAATAAATGGCATTGGGTCTCTGGTTTTATCTATGGTTGTTTTTATATATGATATTATAGTAATACCTGGTGTTAAATCCCTGTTTGTTTCTTAGAGATATTTTCAAGAATTAGATATTTTGAAGAATTATTTAGTATTGAATGGATATTAGCTACTGCAATTGTTGTAGAGCTATACAGTGAATAGTAGAGATCAAACCATATTCATATATTAAACTTATAACATTCTTTTTCACAAACCTTATATATTATACAATATATTTCTTTATAGTTTTGTCTCATTATACTGGTTCTTATACTTTAAAAATCAAACGACACAAGACAAGATATTGGTGTGATACAGAACAACTAAATTTTAAAAAATTATGTTGAATAAGTGACAAACAACTTGCTTTTCCAAATGGGTACACCCTCACATGGTTGGTCACTTGGTTAGGACTCAACGATAGAGTTAGACCTACCAATATGCTTTTGATATTATTGTATACTTTTTTGAAGTTACATGTCTATGCTACTTCAACAAAAATAGGGGTGCTACATTTGAGAAATCATCTTTCCATAGACAAATAGAGCTAGCATCTCTACTTTTGCATCAATTATTCAACATCCTTTTAGAAGAAATTCTAGACATGATTGTGTTTGGTAGGTCTATCCTTAAAGTATTAGGTTTCTATAATTACAAAGATGAAATATCTTTCTAAAAATTTGATTTAACTTATTATTATTTGAATTGTCACTTAATACCCCCTTATTGGTAGTAACTATATGTAAGTATCACTTAAACATCCTATAACCACCCTGAATTAGTCTTTTTAGCTGCAAGAGTGAATATCTTTGAATTTAGTGCTACTCTAGTAGAGTGATTGCGGAGGAGTATACTTAGCTTCAAGAATGATGCTGAAGAAGTTTATAGTGTGGGCACTAAAATCTGCCTTCCATTTCCTTGAATTTCCTTTCCTCTACAAAATTGTCCTCCTTTTACTTGTACTCTGCAAATGGTACCCAAAGGGATTGCCTATTTTCTCACGTAGGTCCGCCTGCCTTTGTTCCTCCCATATAGGGTGAATTTCTGCACTGGTAACATTCCTTTGTCTTCTTTTATTGTTCCTTCTCTTTACGCAATATGATTTCTTCCCTTCGGTTCTTCCTTTTCTATCCCATGCTTGTTTGCACTCCTACACGTTATCACTTTCTATTCTCCTTCTCATGCCATACACTACCTAAATTTCCTCCTCCCAAATTTTCTATTCTCTTTTCGCCTAATCACTGCACACTTTCCCCCTCTTTAAATTCCTCCACCCCTTTAGGCTTGAATGGGTGCTCAACCCTACCAATTGCATTTGCTTGAAGGTTTCTAAAACCATTTCAGCAATCAAATTTTGTGCATTTCTTGCAATCATGGTATTCCCTGAGAACACCTTACTTTCGATGGATTTTGCTCCCCCTTCATGCCCTTTCCTTGCTCACATTTATGTGTCTTTCTCTCTTGCATTGTATTCCTTCCTTCCATCTACAATTTCTTCCTCCTATCCTTCATCCAACTAATCTCCCCTTTCGCCCCATTTTTCTTTTGAAATAAAGGTTGAGTGCAGATAATGGGGTCATGATGGTTTAAAGTCTACCTTGCATGCTAGTTTTCCATGCTACCCATCATTTCCTTGCCAACAAATGGGTCGCCATGCCATATTAATGGCACAAACACCCCTTTTCCTTCTCATGCGCCATAGTTTCTTCTGCACACCTCAATCTTAGTTTGTCCCTTCACGTGAATGATTGAGGAAATGGTAGGGCTACCATGCCTCATTAAATGTGTGGTCTCCCCTTGATTTCTTCTTTTCATTATTTTGTATATTTTTAATTATCTTTTTCCCCATCTGCTCTATCTAGCTTGGACATCGCTAGCGGGGGATGTGACATCATCCCGGCCTTGGAATAAGCCGTCTCGACTTATAAAAAGGTTAAATTTGTTAATTTGTTTAAAATTTTGGGTTACTAGCCAAGTTAATTGCTTTTGAACCCCTTATCCTTGCCTCCCAAGTGGTTTTCTTTTCCCTAATTTGATGAATTTGGAATAATTTTACAATATTTAGGAGGGTGCATACTACAAACATACCCTCAAGTGAGCATTTTTACTTAATCCAACCCTCCATTTTGAATTTACAGGTTGATATTTCTTAAAAGGCATCTATATTATACCATTGGATTTAACCTTAGTAAGGTATCAAAGTACCATACATCAAAACTACTTTTTACCATTAAATATTAAGGTAGTCACAACCTACCCATTCAAACATATGCCCTCAATTATTTGCATTTTGTGTTCATACTTTGAGAAAGATTTTTAATACTATTAAATATACAATGAAAATTTTCCTCATAACAAGGGGTAAAATCAAATCCAACAAGTGAGTTAGGGGAGATAACAATCATCAAATACCTTAACCTTCCGCTACGCACTCTGATTTTCATTGATAATTCGTATGTCCAAATATCCTTTTTACCCATTCAAGTTCTCTTGCTTAGGACTAGCCATCCATTCGTAGGAGCTTAAAAGTCCATTTAAGATATTCAAAACAATTATTTACATATCAAGTGACCGACTTAGTTATGGCCGGTTGGTAGTGTAAGACAACATACTTTATCCAGAGTCAAGTGAGCTTCATATGTCCAACATTTGAACCTGGTTGCTTTGATACCAATGTAAAATTTGTCCCTCTGGCACTACAATTTTTTTTAAAATTTAATTTGCATCAACTACCAACTTAACCAACCAAACATATTCCAAATTCATTCTTCACAAGCTGCAAGAAAAATTATAACCTTTTGAACAAATTCAAGAGAGTTTGGATATAAATTCTTCATTGAATTCTACTCAAAAGCTTTGGAAATGTGGTGGTGATAGAAATTGTCCCCTATCATTTATAAATCTAATAGAAATCCTCTTAATCATGCTTTTCTATGTATTGTGCATTCTTTTCAAACTCTAGTTGAGTGCAAATAAATAGGAGGCTAGTTTTCATCTAATCACATATTTCTAAGGCTTTGCTTTTGCAACTCATTTGGAACATACAACCCTACCCTGGGACAATACTCATGGCCACATTTCTTGGAGGCATTTTATCAAACAACTCACGTGCCTTATTTTAAGCTTCCATTAATTGCTCACAAATCTAACCTATGTATAGGAGAAGAGGGATTGTTCTGTTATTATTATTTGAATTGTCACTTAATACCCCCTTATTGGTAGTAACTATATGTAACTATCACTTAAACATCCTATAACCACCCTAAATTAGTCCTTTTAGCTACAAGAGTGAATATCTATGAATTTAGTGCTACTCTTGTAGAGTGATTGCAGAGGAGTATACTTAACTTCAAGAACGATGCTGAAGAATTTTATAGTCTGGGCACTAAAATTTGCCTTCCATTTCCTTTCCTCTACAGAATTGTCCTCCTTTTACTTGTACTTTGCAAATGGTACCCAAAGGGATCGCCTATTTTCTCACTTAGGCCCACTTGCCTTTGTTCCTCCCATATAGGGTGAATTTCTGCACTGGTAACATTCCTCTGTCTTCTTTTATTGTTCCTTCTCTTTATGCAATATGATTTCTTCCCTTCGGTTCTTCCTTAAATTCTATCCCTGGCTTCTTTGCACTTCTACACGTTATCACTTTCTATTCTCCTTTCGACGCCATACACTAATTAAATTTCCTCCTCCCAAATCTTCTATTCTCTTTTCGCCTAATCATTGCACACTTTCCCCCTCTTGAAATTTCCCCACCCCTTTAGGATTGAATGGATGCTCAACCCTACTAATTGCATTTGCTCGAAGGTTTCTAAAACCACTTCAACAATCAAATTTTGTGCATTTCTTGCAATCATTGTATTCCCTGATAACACCTTACTTTCGATGGATTTTGCTCCCCCTTCGTGCCCTTTCCTTGCTCACATTAATGTGTCTTCCTCTCTTGCGTTGTATTCCTTCCTCCCCTCTGTAATTTTTTCCTCCTATCTTTCATCCAGCTAATCTCTCCTTTTTGCCCTTTTTTCTTGTGAAACAGAGGTTGAGTGCAGATAATGGGGTCGTGATGGTTTAAAGTCTATCCTGTGCGCTAGTTTTCCACGCTACCTGTCATTTCCTTGCCAACAAATGGGTGGCCATGCCATATTAATGGCATGGACACCCCTTTTCCTTCTCATGCGCCATACTTTCTTTTGCACACCTCAATCTTAGTCTGTCCCTTCACGTGAATGATAGAGGAAATGGTAGGGCTACCATGCCTCATTAAATATGTGGTCTCCCCATGATTTCTTCTTTTCATTATTTTGTTTATTTTTAATTATTTTTTTCCCCATCTGCTCTATCCAGCTTGGACGTCGCTGGTGGGGGATGTGACCAAAATATTACACCAACATTGAGAAATGAAAAATAGTAACGAGTCTTTGACAACTAGGCTATGCTAGGTACCCATGTACAAAGTTGATCTTCTCAAAAAGAAGGAATGACAAAACTCGTAGGAATAAAATCCCCAAGGGAGGATGAAGAAAGAAGGTCTAGGTGACCCTAAGAAAAGTGAGAAGGATAAAATCCCCTATGAGAAAAATCTCCCTTCCAGAATAGAAACATGAAGAGAGACCACACCACCCCCCTTAATGTGTGGTTTCCTACACCAATGGTAGATGATTGATATTGAATGTTGGAGATGGCCCAAGATTGTCAACATTTTTCTTCTTGGATTGTAACCATGGTGCTGCCATAGTAAGACAATTGGATCAATGAGAATCTAGTACTCCCACAAAGGGTGGACCGACATGAATGATGATTGAGTTAGATATGTGGACTAATGAATAACTGCATATCTCTCACTATAGAAGTAGATGTAGGCAAAGAAAGAAGAATAGGGTTTGAATGTGCTCTCATGACATCTGAAGATGATGCTACTTAGAAACTAACATAAAAAAGGAGATGAATTCCTCAATGGTGGTATCAAGCTTTGATAGATGAGATTACACATACAAATTTGAAAAATATGGTAATTAGATCTCCTAATGAAGTAGATCAGGAAGACTGATATGAACCTATTGTAAGGAATCATTAGAAGTTGTGGATGAAGCAACACTAGATTTAGATGGACCAATACGTGATGGAGATGAGTTCTTAATGCATATTATTCAACTACATTGCTCATCCTCAAATTATGTGCCCACACAAGATGTCTAAGTATAAACCCCTAATATATCTACTAATACTATAGTAGATCAATTGAGAAAACTGATGTGATTATCTTGAATAAGTCGTTTCATTTCATCGCTTTACTTTATGAGAGAGTGAGAGACATGGTTAACTCCCCTAATATTATTTAATCAAGAAACCAACAAAAACAAAAAATCACAATATTACACCCCGAAATTACCAATGTTCCACGGAGTTTCCTGAAGGGGACGCGTCTCCGTGTGCGGGACGGGTCTTGGGGACGGGGGGACAAGGGGTCTAAGTTTGGGGACAGCGGGGCGACGGCGGCCGGGGGGGGGGGGGCGCTGATATACATATGGTACTTGAATAACTAGTTATAAAAAGATGTTTTAGAATAACAATTCAAATTAAACTTTGGCAAATTAGTAAAATTGCAAATACTAACATTTTGAATGCTTGAAAACTATTAGTAATCACTAATCAAATAAAATATTAAAATTTGACAAATGAAATTGTCGAATTTGAGATTTCTATTATATGAATATCGAAAATATGACATGTCACATCATAATATCATATCATAATGATAAAAATAAGTAGCATGAGTACATTGATAGTTTGATATCATAATCAAAATAAGTACAAAATGCAAAAATGTAGTGAAGGGAGGCCTCTAATCATCCCCAAACTCCTCATCACTCGAACTATTGGAATCCTCGCGATCAAGCGCTGCCAAACTAATACCAACCAGCCCTGCATCTGAAGCCGAAACTGCAGCATCCTCATCAATCTGTGCTGGCTCCTCTGGGTCTACATCCCACCGTGCTGCTGGACTCTCTTTGTACAAAAGTGATTTGTGGTCAATGAGACGCAAAGCACTATGTACAGCCACAAGCTTCTCTGCTCTCCTAGAGGTAAGTCTGTTCCTCTTAAGAGAGTGGATGAAGCTATATGTAGACCAGTTCCTCTCAGCAGCTGAAGAACTAGAAACCTGAGATAACAATCGAATGGCTAGAGTGGTAGTCAAAGATCCTGATCCATGGCAAGTCCACCACAAAATTGGGTCCTCCTGCGCCATAGTTCGCATATCCATCTTGGTTGCATCTGAATAACCTCTAAGAGTGGCAAATTTGGTCCACTCAGTGCGAATCACACTGGCATCTACATCATCATACATCCTCTCAATGCACCTAAAGAACCCTGCCTTCACCTCTGCATCCTGTATCGGTGTTACTCTACCAGGCCTAGTCAAGTACCACTTAGGATTAAGTGCATAGGCTGCCATGTGCAAGGGAGTGTTGAGCTTCTCCCATCTCCTGTGAATGATTGGCTGAATGTGCTCGTGGTAGAATGCTAATGTAGGGTCCCTCTCTCGCACAACAGCCCTCATCTGATCAAGCATAGAATCAATGCACTCATACACCTCTCCAAGGCTAGGTGCATCCGCATCCCCATACCTGATAACCTGGAAAACTGGTTTAATGATGGCAACAATATATTTTGCATCAGCCCAGAACACATCGCTCTTCACTGTATCCTTCACCTTCCTCCCATGCTCTGTCCTAGACTCGGCCCACCTACTCCAATCTGCTGTCATGACCATGAGTTGCAGTGCCTCTTGCAACTCAATCATTCTGTCTAAGAGAATGAAATAGGAACCATATCTCGTATCAGTAGGTTTCAGGAACTCCTTCTTAGCGAAGGTCTTGAAAAGTGCATGTGATGTGTGGTGGTTGCAGATAAACATCTGCACATCTCTCGCATCATGAACCACTGCTCTAATCCATTCAATCTTTCCCATGTCCTTGAGTGCATTGTTCATGGCATGCACACAACATGGGGTCCACCAGATATGCCTATAAGTAGCCTCAATAAGTCTCCCTGCAGCTTTGCACACATGTGCAGCATCTGTCACAACTTGGACCACATTTTGTGGCCCAACCTCCTCAATAGCATCCCTGAGAACCTCAAACTGAAAATCAGCATCTTTGCGATGCCCTGAACAATCAACTGCCTTAAGAAAATATGGGCCCTCAGTACATGTAACCATGATGTTAATGAGTGGACGATGGCTAATGTTCGTCCACCCATCCATGACTATGCTACATCCTGTCTCAATCCAACACTCCTTCATCTTCTCCATCAACAAATTGATCTTGGAATAGTTCTTATCCAAGATCGCTGTCCTCAATTTCGTCTCACCTGGTGGCACATATGATGGTCCTCCCTTTGCCACCATCGATATCATATCCTTAAAATAAGGAGATCGGGCAACATGAAACGGGATGCCATTGGCAAAGAAGAACTTGCCAATGGCATCATCTATCTCATCCTTGAGCTGCACATTAAACAAATCTGCAATGGGGTTACTTTGAGTTTGACTTTGCACTTTCCGTTTCCCCCTCCCCTCTCCTGCATAGGCACTAGAAGAAGAACCTGGTGTCCCTCCTACTCTCGTCTGCAAAGTATGGCTAGATCTCTGTTGTTGGCTATGCTGAAGCTGTGTCCTATGAGACAAAGTAGTAGGCACAGGTGCAACTGGAGTATCATCAGGAACACCCCATAACTTATTTATTTCAATTTTGAATTTCAGGTTTTCCGGTTTTAATAAAAAACGACATATCCCCACACCTTTTCCTTTAATGAAAAGGAGGTGTGCATTAACTCTAGTGATGCTGCCATACCACCCACCACCACAAAAGTTGCACTTCCACCTCCTTGTGCCACCAACTGTTGCCGCTTGCGGTTGCCTGCTTAGATCTTTTGTTGCAAATTGTTTGAGAGGGGAAGTGGGATCAAAAGGACCCCTAGCATACTTTGCCAATATTGCAGAAGGGCAATTTACATTACTTGCTTCACTTGCCATGGAACTAGTTTGGACTTCATGCTCATCCCCATGGTCATCCCCCTCAACCCCAGGTTCATATTCAGGATCAACATCACTATGTGAATGAGCTTCATCCTCACTCATGTTGATGTCATCATTGTCATGAGAGCTCATTGTGACACTGCAATAAACAAATAAATTCTATAAGTGCCTAGTTTCAGCCTAGTTTCTGTTTAACAAATTTGAAAATAAAATTTTAAAATTTCATGATGAATCTTGATGGAAAGATGAAAGAAAAAAAAATGAGCCTTGAAATGAAAATGAAGAATATGAATATGCATTTGCAGCCATGTATATGAAATTATGATTAAATTTTTAATCATAATTTCATAGACATGTGGCTGCAAATGCATATTCATGTTTTGATTTTCATTTCAATGCCCATTAAAAACATCAAACTACATTTTCAAAATGAATCTAAAAACTTGGAAAACAAAACAAAAAAAAATTGAAAAAACTAAGAAAAACAGTCATAAAATCCTACCTTGTGCTTGAAAAATCCTTCAAAATTGGTGTAGAATGCTCCTCCTCTTCTTCTTCTTTCTCCTTCTCACCCCTCTTGCACTTGCAGCACCTCAAACTCACTCTTTCACTCACTCTTCTCACTGGTTTTCCTCTTCTTCACCTAGCTGCTCCAAAACATCAAATGCATATATGAGTAAAAAAGAAAGCAATTTGAGAGTTTTATTTCATTTAGAGGCTTTGAGATGGGTCCCATAGGCCTTTAGGGTTCGGCCCCAGGCACAAACTTCAACAAAAATAAAAGATTTAAAAAAAAAAAACACTTTAGAATGCGTCCCAAGCGCGGGAGACTCTTGGGTCTCCGAGACGCTTTGACGTCCCTCGAGACGAGACGGAGACCAGACGCTCTCAGAGACGTCTCTCACGTCCCGGTGGCGGTGGCGGGACGGCCAAGGGACGTCTCCATGGCGTCCCCAAGTCCCTGAAACGTCCCGGACGGGGAGACGGCACAAAAAAGGGGGGGGACGCGTCTCCGTGGAACACTGGAAATTACACAATTATGAGCAAATTGGTAACATAGTTTTCAAATAAAATTGAAATAAACATATACTATGTGACGACTTTTTGGAATTCATGTAGTTTTGAGTCAATCAATGTTGATCCAATTTAATAAGTAGTGATTCAGAATAATCCATCTCTTATGGATATATATACCATAACAAAATATATAACAAACATGCATGTATACTAAATATCCAAAAAAAATATAAAAAGGAAGTATTAATGATGAAACAAATCCTGCTATTGAAATATGCCATTATATATGATCATATTATACTTGTTACTACATACTACTACGAAGAAAAGCTTTCGATATGATTATGTATTTATACCTTGATATAACAAGGTACCAAAATAAAATTCTACATTAGGTAAAGATGGATCTTTACCAATTTAAATATTATTTTGATTTGATGGAAAGTTTTTTAAGTTTGTTTTTAAAAAGTGCCAAAAATATTTGTCATGATTAGAATCCCCTCTTATAAATGAGGTATTCTGTCTTGAACCACTGCAATAGTTCCAACTTCCAACCTTATATTTCACATCCACACGAATGAAAAATTCATGCTAGGGTAGACTACGCTGCAATACAATGGAATAAAGCTGATTAGGGAGTGCATTGCCAAAATTTGAAAACTAAATAAATTTGTGGGTATAGAACATGATCCAAAGAATCTCATCATGGTGAATGATTGGATTTGACAAATTTTAAGCAACATTTATGATTTGCACCCACAAGACGGAGCTTAAGGAAGAAGCACAATCGGTTCATACAGGTTACTGCTTGGACACAATCACACTTGAATCAAATTATGCGTTCATACTAGCTAGGGAACCTTGCAACTTAAAACTATTACAAACACTAGGGTTTTAATGCAACATCATAGGATTTGTACGCATCTATGCCAAACTAGCACAAACCTGCATAATTGATTCTGTTCTATTAGATTTTATATTTTACTGGTACATGCAACACTCATAAATTTTATTTCTTCCCATTTCTGAAGACTAAGCCATGCTAATAAATCATGAACAAAACCCAAACTAGCCCAAATCTGTATAAACTGATTATATTATATTTTGCAGATAGATGGATAATATGCTCTTGTTTAAATTAGATTTTATTTTTTACCGTTACATGCAAAACTCAAAAATTTTATTTCTTCCCCATTCTCAAGACTAAGTAATACTAATATTTCATGAACACCAGATTGTCATCGAGTTTGTTATTGATCCTGAAGCAACTAGGTGACGCACAAAAATCAAAGGTATGATATATTTTCTCATAAGTGGTATTTATGAACTATACTGCTTGATTTTACTCCTGTGAATAATGTCAGGCACGCAAAAATATATACTTAGTTTACTAAAGATTTGTTTTTAATTTTTTCTTTTGTGTTAAAGAAAAATAAAAATCATTTTCTTGAATATTAGACAAGCTCATGCCACAATCTCTCATGACTGTTGTTTATAGGTAGTTAATTGTAGTGAAACAAAGCATCCGCATCAGTGTATATGATGGCAGATCCACCGTCTGAAGGTAGAAAGGCTCGAACAAGGATAGTTAAAACTCCTGCATCAAATGTGCCACCGCCTTCAGATGGACCAACAATATTGGATGCTGAAGCATTCACCCATGGGGGTGTTCCTAAGGTTTTATCTCCCGACTCTCTCATCTTTCAGTTCTCTACTGTTGTCGCTATTTATTCATTAATGGTTGTGCAATTGCTGTTTGTTTATATTGGCATCCATTACAAGCACAAATGCTGGTTACTAGAAACCAAGCACTAGCATTTAAATTCATACCTACTGCTGGCTGGCAATAAATGATGAAATCTGGCAGTCCCATAAAAAATGGAAAAACCTAAAAGTATAGCAAATGCTTGATGACTGAACAAAAACTTTAAGAATTGTAACAACATTAAGAGCACCAATTCGTCAGGAAGACCAATGAAATACCCTATGCATTTGGGATTGACCATTGCATTCCTATCTTAAGGAAGACTCTTGTGACTCTTACTTTTACCAACTTCTCTATAATTGAAAAATGTATCTGTAACAATTGCACCGTTGGCTGCAAAATTTTCACTGATTTGTATTGTATATATTTGAGAAGGTCGCTTTTCCCATAGATGAAGCACACAATATCCCTTCTCAGAACCATTTCTCCTAGACACATGTAACATTGGGCATTGTGGTCATGGAGTTAGAGTGCCCTGACTCTATTAGCATAGTGTCCTCTATAAAGTCCTAAATTCAAATAGAAAAAATAATAAAATGAATCGTAGGTGATGTAGAGTTCCCACTATAACATGACCACCATTGATTGATTATGGAGCGGGGGTCTGTACCTTACCTAACTGAATATAAAATGCTCTCCTTTGTTCACAGGACAGCTGACATTAGTGGTTTACAGATAGCATATAGTTTCTATGTAAGCTTTGAGGAGTACCTAATAAAGGAATGTCCAAAACTGTGGAGTAATCCAACTCGATACTAAACAACAGAATGGATGACTCAATGGGTTACTGTTAAACTGTACTGCTTGCTGAAACAATTTCAGCTGACCGAGGCTGCGACAATCCTTGTGAATATGTTGTAAGACTTGGGTGTCTGTACGCACCTTAACTCAGAATTCTAGAAGGTTCTCTTAGGATTAAATTTCCATATGTGGTAATTCATTATTTCAGCTTGAAATCCATTCTTACCAGGATAGTGGCATTTGGACTTAGTGACTTGTGTTAGAAACATAAAAAAAATTTTCATACAGGAAAGTCTTTGTTAGAGTTTTAGAGGTCACTCCTTCCTTGTTTCAAGAGCCCATTGTCTTTGATTAATGGTAGAACTCAGTGTTCTTATCCAGACATACATGGAATTCGATATTTGTATATTCTAAGCATTATAAAATCAGTTGTTGCCATATAATTCTTACCTTATGCTCATAGAAAAGTATTTCTTATTGTTTTAGAGTTGTCTCTAGCTTCTTTGTTTCAATCTATATTACATGGGGGCCTCAGAAATGTCTGCAGAGCTGTCCCAGAACCCCTATCCTGACAAGGAAATGTTCCAGAAATGGGGGGGACATCTGACTGTCCCTGGGATGGCAAGGGATGTCCCCCGCCATGACAGGGATGGCCAGGTCCTCTGTGAATAAAATAAAAGAAAAAAGAAAAATAAAGGGGCTTTGAGATGATAGTTGATAAACATATCTGGAATCTGCTATTACCAAAAATTTGTAGCTGAAATTCAAAGCTGATATAAATTTATGAATAAGATATATATTATTTTAAAACAAAAAAGAATACATCTGAATTATTTGGAGTCAGAAAATTTTTGGTCTGTCAAGTCTAAGTCAAGTCCAAGTATGTGAACTATGATTAAAATTCAATAATGTTTCAGACATGTACAATGAAAATCATGACAAGAAGTTTGAGGTACAGTCTATTTTGATCATCTACTATATGCTAATAACAATCCAGATTTTACATGTACTGATCTTAAATCAGGCATTTATCTTGAAGCTCTTTGGTTCAACTGTTTAAACTGAAGCTTGCCATTGCTGTTTGTCAAAAGAAAACCTATCTGATGTTTTTGTTATGGGAAGGAAAAATGCTACTAACTCTGACGTGGCCAGATCAATTTTAGGGGAAGAAGAGCAAACCTTATGATTGTTTTTTACTTTTCTATAACTTACAAGTTGTTTATAATGGGGGATATCGTGATGGGATTTTATTCCACTTTTTTCTTCTTCTCCTTTAACTTTCAGCACAGCGTGTCATGAAGAGGATAATACACCCATTTCTAGTTTGAGGACCTTTTGTTGTGCTTGTTATATATGCACACTGACAATGAAAACAATGAAATTTTGTTAATTTGCGTATCGAATTTCAAGTGAATTCTCAATTCAACTCTAAAAAAGCAAGTCTATATGATTGATGAGCAATGCTCATTTAAAACAACAAAAAAAGGATAGATGAATTTTATGAACAGGCTAGCAGAGGACATGCACCAAAATAAAAAAAAGTCAAGACAAAAAAATTGCAGAGGAAGATACAGTTGACCAGGTTGCCAAATCCAAACGTATCCGATGTGGCTCCCAGTTTGCCCTAATCTTGGGTACAAGCAGGCATGGTATGAGTTGTATCCAGGCTTTACTACACTTGTCAATATTGGATACAACAATACAAGTAGGAGAGTGGCATATACAGCAACCTTGACTTTATGAGATTGTATTCTGCTAAGCATATTTGTACAAAGGGTTGTACACCATGCATTCCCCACCTTTAGTAACATTGGGCCTAAAGACTTTGTAGGATTCAAGTGGTCAGGTAACAAGATCAAACACTATTCAACCCAAATGTATTGTAACCACTAAAGCTCTATTTCGAAAAAGTTCGCTAATAGCTTGATTATATCTATAGTTCTTTCTAAAGTTTTGTAAGGTTATCATGTATCAATTTTCTTGCATAATATATCAAAGCATAGAAACAAAAGCACTTTCAATTCACAAAAATGTCAAAATGTGTTGTTGCCATCAAATAGATTAACTTAGTAGCATATATATTTCCCATTTATGTTACAAACTATGTTCCACCTATTTTTTTGGGATGGGGATGGAAAGGGATGATGGTGTTTAATCACTAAGTGTTTTAACAGATGAACATGGAGTAAACAAGAATGTACAGTAACAATTATAAAGCATATCATTTACACAAGAATTGCACAGAATAGAGCATTGCATTCATTCATCGAGTATATCAGCAAGTGCATCACAATATCACAATGTCGGGTCCTGACTACAATGAAATGATCAACTATATAACCTGCCGATGTTGGTTGAGATACCAACCATCGACAACAACTCCAACTACCCAACTGTTGTGATTAGTTCTTGATTACAACTCATATTAATCTAATGTTGTGCACAAGTATTATTTTATTTATTTTATATATGTAATGTCCCTTCCTTAGGCGTTCAGATTTGATGCAGAGGTTGACTTATTACGAGAGTTCCCGTAGGTCAGTAGTATGGATAGGGGACCCATTTCGAGGTTGTGGAACCTTGCCAGGAGCTATTCAAGCCTTTCAGAGTCGAGTTTAGTTGATTAAGCCAGGGATAAATTGGAAATAATAAAGTTGGCTTTAATGGAATAGTGAAAGGTGAATAGTAACAATGTGATGTCCCCATCCTAGTCAGCACAGCTGGTGACGAGGTTAGCCTATTATTTCGATCCTCGTAGGCTGACAGGAGTGTGCAGAGGATCATCTGGGGCAGTTGCTCAGTGTTTGGTAGCTCCAGTGTTGCAATTGTGTCAGGTTGGGCCTTCGCAGAATCTTCCAGAGTGCATTTTCAGGAACTTTCTATTTTTAGAAAGTTAGGTCAGGCGGAAGCTGCTATTTTGGGCAGGGCACCTGGTTCAACTATTCAGCTCAGAGTCGACCTAGTTCTGCAGTTTGATGATCAGACGGAGAAATAAGGAGTATTTAATGATTTATTAAATATTTAATATTTTGACTTTATATTAAAGTCACTTTATTGAAATATTTAAATATTTAATTAATTTGGCCTATTATAAAGTATTTATTATACTTTATAATAAAGTATTAATTGTTGACTTAATGAATATTTATTATTCATTAAAATAAGACGCCATTTAATTATTAAATATTTCTCCTAAGTCAAAAAGGGTGAATTAAGTCATTTAATTAATTGATTATTTTAAAAGGAGATTGGGTCGAATTTTTCAAAGGGCAATATATATTCATTCAAGACAAAATCGAACGATTATGTTATTGCTATTCAACTTTGTCTTTTTGCTCTGAGCATTGGAGTTTGCAAACCCTAGGGTTTCTGGCAGACAAACGTTTTTGGAGAACGAAAACTCTTCAGAGATTTGGCAGACTGAGACTGTGAAATACCAGTTTAAGCTTGCATCTGGGTGACTTCATTCAGGAGTTACAGATTGGATTCATTGAGTTATTTATTCAGAGATTGACAGAGAATCATCATCTTGCAGTAGAGGCGACTTCCCAGAGTTCACACCACAGAGATCTGGCATTCATTAAGGAAATCCGTACTTCATTAATTGCTGCTGTCAGGCCGTACAGTTCTGTACCAGCCAGCCGTACTTTTTTCATTTGTCAGTAGAAATCATCAGAACTCAGCTCCATTCAGTCAGTTTGGGTGCGCCTAGGTTATTTAGAGACTCAGCATCGGATTTCAGAGACTGGAGAACCTTCCATTCATTCAGCCGTACGATTTCATTCTTTTCCTGGCGCCATCAAGAAGAAAAACCAGGTTTTTTTATAATAAAATTGTATTTCATTAATATACCAGTATTTGCCATTGTAAAAGCTCTGATAGTGAAAATAAATGATGCGCCTACCTTTTATGAGCAAGATCTAGGCTATTTTCATGTATTTGAATTTATTATGAATTTTCTAGCATTTATTATAGAAATCACATCTTTCTTGTTTTTCTCAAAAATCCATCAAAATACAAAAAAACACAAAAACTTGCAAAAACATCAGTTTCAGTTGGGGTTTTGGGGTTGAGAACCACCAGGGTTCCTACAAACAACAAATTAGAAAGTGAATAGTGAAAAGTGCAACCCCATCCTAGAACTTAAGTTTTTTTAAAAAGGGGGCCAAGTTCACAATGTAAAATTAGACCCTCAATGTTATTTTATGAATTTTTAGGCCAAATAGTAACCCCAAAAAGGGTTGACCCCTCTTGGAGAAGATAAAAAGGCATTTTTGTCTATTTTGGATTCATTCATATGACTTCAATTTGAGAGCAGTAGCATACTTGAGGGTTTGAAGAGCTTGGAGCTTCCAGGAATGCAAACTTCTGGGAGAATTTGGAGATTTGGAGGAAAACCCATTTCTCTTGGTGACAGGATTCAGCATATCTAGCTTCAGTGTGGAGTTGGTAGCATTATTTGGGGTTATAATTGCAGATCGGTCCATTTTGAGGACAAAAATTTGCATCAAATTGCAGATTAGTCCTTTTAGAGGACATTTCTACCATCTTTTAGCAGTTGCACAGGCAACCGCACCTTTGTTTGGCATTTGAGTTTCAAACCCTAAGTGTTAAGTGAATATTTTGAAGATTTGAAGCTGAGAATTTATATACAGCAGTGGCTCAGCTCCTCTTATACTTGGAAACGAATTGGGTAGTCATTTTTAGAGCCGGGTGAGTTTGAAATTGCTGTTACAGGGTTATATCAGACTTGAGATTTCTTTTGCAGCCTTGCAAAAAGTCATTTCATGGCCTTTGGATGAATGGGCATGTTGCAGTTGGACCTTATCTATGTAATTTCAGTCTTTTAGTTAATAGAATCATTGTATGTTGTGTTATTTTTCCTTTATCAGCATTGTACATGTTCTATAATTCACATAAAACTCAGAAAATACAAACAAAACCAAACTCATTCTATACGCTGGTCAAAGACTTAAAGAAAAACCAAAATCAGAAAATTCAGATAAGATTGAGGAAGGAATCTTTCAGTGGTATCAGAGCAAAAATCCTGCTAGCCTGTGGGATACTAAGGTTGTTTTCAGTAATGGAAGAAAAAGAAAATGAAATTGTTGCCACTAAGATTGCCAAGTGGTATAACAGATATCAAAAGAGGAAAAACCTTCTGACATTTCAAGAATATCTAGTTCTGACAAGAAAAATTATACTTGTGTATGAGGAGGTTATCAGAATCTTTGATGAATACTCAAGTGACACTGAGGAGGTCAGGGCTACCGAATCTTTTGACAGGTATTACATAAGAAGAAGAAAAGAAGAAATGAATTCTGAATCTCCATCAGAATCAAAAGAAGGGCAAGTTCAAGAGGGATTCAACGCTAAGCATGATTAATCAAAGTATTGTCTTAAAAACAAGTCAGAAATTGAAATGAATGAGAAGAGTAAGGAGCTGCAGCTAGTAGGAACATTCTTGAATGAAGAAAACTCAAAAGTCACCATTGAAGAAAGGATGGAGAAGAAAGAGGAAACATGTACTTGCAACTTGCAGCCTACAAATGACCATGAAAAAGATAAAATTCAGTCATCATGTCTAGAAGTTTGGACTTCTAGCCGAACATGTGGAAGCCCTAAGGAGGATAAAACCATGTTCACATGTTCACTCTAGTCACAAGAGGATATGAACAAGCAAGAAGCAACAATTACAGCCTCAAGTGAGGAACGCATAAGTCTACATGGCAGCCACAAGGTGGAGGAAGATGCGTCCACGGAGTTTGCAAACTCTACTTTGGTTGATCAGCTACATGGGGATGTGGATTCCACCTCTATTCCATTGTATGAGACAGCTCTACAACACATGGGTAAGAAATCATTTTGTAATAATATGTGGTCATGTAGTGAGATTGATTTCACTTGTCCCATTCATATGCTAGCATTGGAAGATCGCTTGTTGAAGTCATATGAAGCATTTTGCTTTAGAGAGCTGATTGTAGGGACTAGAAAATTGTCTAACCATAAGGTTCTACAATATGATAATGTTTGGTTTGTCATGATGATTTCACCATGGTTGTGGATGGAGGCAAAGAGCACACTGGAAATGCAGATTTGGAATGGTAAGGCAATATATGACTCTCAGTGTCAGAGGTTAGAGCTTGTTAAAGATAACAAAGACACTGCAAGAGACCATAATTTTGATTTCTTGAATGCAATCAGTAGTCCACTATCAACACATGAGCAGTGCATTGAGGACAGCCAGGTATGGGTTGATGAACATATGATCGACATTGGAGACATTGATTGCTTGCAATCTGATTTCGTAACAGCAAGGGGAGAGAAGCACGAGGTTGCAGATTGGACACATGGATTAGTCAATATAGAGGATACCACAAGCATTGATAGTCAAGGTATAAAGGTTGAGTATGAGGTTTACAAGGAAAAGGAGCTTGTAACAATTGAAGATTTGACATCAAGGTATGACAATGATTCTAAATTCTATAACAACAATGACATAACTCCTCTTCCTCAAGATATGACAACTTTTGGTCAAGAAGAGAACAATGATTTGCATTCTAGATTTGAGGGTACGCATGGTGCAAGCATGGGTCATGATGATGTGAATGATACAACCCATTATAAATCAGATTTTGTGTACTTTGGGGCAGCAAATATAGAGCATTGTCAAAGGTTGACTGAAGATTGGTTACATAGAGCTACCCAAGCAAAGATGCTTGCTGTCTAAGCAAGACAACGCCTCCAAAGAGTCAAAGAACATTGCAATCAGCCAGATGATGCAAGGAAACAAAGAGAATCTTCCATTAGGTCTTTATTTCTTCCAAGGGAAAAAGAGGACAGCGAAGATATATTGAAGAGGTATAAGCATAAGTCTGATTTTCTGAGTTTGATTAGCAATTCTCGTTCATATCACGAGTCAAATTTGAAACCTTACATTGAGAACATTCAAGTAGGGATGGTTAGGTGTGAAGTTGATCCTTTCCTACCTAGAGTTGATGAGATATCGGGTGGCGTTCATAGTGGACCAGCCACTAAAAGTTTGTCTAGGATGCAAAAGGAAAACATCTACTATTCATCCATGGACTTGTCAACTCTTTCATATGATAGGGCAGCGATGTACTTATTGATTGGTGACTTAGTCTTCTTAGATTTGATAGTGGGCTATGAAGATTGGCATGTAAGGGACTTCGTTTTGTGCATGCCTAAACAAAACATTTACTTGGCATCATCTAATGAAGGCACTCTAACTTGTGGAGATATAGGTAAAGTTGCAGCAGCTGTTTGGAGGTCTTGGAGAAGTATTCATCACACTTTCCTTGGTGAAGATTGGCTCATTGATGAATTCCTAACAACATTGATTGTTGGTAGTACTTGTGGCTTCATGTGGAGTAAAGTTCTCAATTGGGTTGATGATGTCCTGGTTTATAGCAGCAGCATAATAAGTTGTTACATGATGGATGAATTTGACGGTACAAAGATTTGGGATCCTTGTAGTGACATATGTGGAGCATCTCTTCTTTGGAACTATGATAAGTTCCTTCATTTTGGACATACAGGTGTCTATATCAGAGTGGCACAGCGAAAGTCCATTGGTGTTGAGATGGAAGGACTTCTAGTTTGTTCATGGGATCTAGGTGGAGTACAATATTTGGTGGATGGAAAGTTTGTGGTGAGAACTGACCACAATAGTTTGAAATACTTCTTGGAACAGAAAGAACTTAATGAGCGCCAACAGAAGTGGGTTAGCAAGATTTAGGCATATGATTTTGACATCGAGTTTGTCAAGGGAAAGAAAAATTTGTTGCTGATGCACTTTCCAGTAGGCCTTCAGTTGCTGCCCTTTGTTCCATGAGTGAGATTTTAGCTGATTGGAAGTCTCAACTTTTGGTTGAGTATTCCAAAAATCAGTTCGCATGTGAGATTTTGGATGGACGGGTCCAGGATGACAGGTACATTGTGATTGATGATGTGATACACTAGAAGGACATAATCTATTTAGTTCCTGGATCGAAGCTTAAGGAAAAAATTCTACGCGCCATCCACGATACACCACTAGCAGGACATCCAGGGTACTTCAAGACATACAGACAGGTGCGTGAGAGATTCTCATGGAAGGGTCTCAAGGATGATGTCCTATGCTATGTTCATGAGTGTATGGCTTGTCAGCAGAACAAGTCAGAGCATACTTTCCCAGCTGGGCTTCTGTAGCCATTGCCTATTCCAGAGCAGAAGTGGGAAGGTATATCAATGAATTTTATTACTGGTCTTCCGAGAGTTCAGGGGAAGGACTGTATTTATGTGGTTGTTGATAGATTGATGAAGTATGCACATTTTTTCTCCATCGCAGCCGATTTCACTGCTTCACAGGTGGCAGAGTTATTCTTCCGTGAGGTATTTTGTCTCCATGGACTCCCCAGGACCATTGTCAGTGATCGGGATAGTAGATTCATGAGTATATTTTGGCAGGAGCTATTCCGACTTACAGGTACAGAGTTGACCCCCAACACCAGTTACCACCCTCAGACTAATGGGCAGATGGAGATCGTCAACAAGTGGGTGGAGGGATATTTGCATAATTATGTTTTGGGTCAGCAGAGAGCATGGGTGCGTTGGTTATATTTAAGCGAGTATTGCTATAATACTACGCATCATATGTCTATTGGCATGACTCCCTTTTGAACTTTATATAGCTATGATGCTTTATCATTTGTGGATTTGGCGCTAGGTGATAGCAAAGCGCCTAGAGCTCGAGAGTGGCTTTAGGACAGTCAGGATATCCTTAAGGCACTTAAGGATAACATTCAACAGGCACAAAATTAGTAGAAGCTTTATGCTGATCGACATAGGATTGAGAGGACCTTTGAGGTTGGTGATATGGTTTTTTTGCGTCTACAGCCCTACAGGCAGAGTACACTCAAGAGAAGTGGGGCTGAAAAGCTCAAGCCTAGATTTTATGGACCATACAGAGTTCTCCGGAGGATTGGGGAGGTTGCTTACGAGCTTGAGTTACCCTCAGAGAGCAAGATACATAATGTTTTTCATGTGTCTTGTTTGAAGAAGGCTTTGGGGCAGCATATTACTTCATCACCAGATTTGCCTCGCTTGGATGAGGAGGGCCAGTTGATACTGATTCCTGCAGAGATTCTTGATATGAGGGAGAGGAAGTTGAGGAACAGAGTTATTAGAGAATATTTGGTACGATGGAAGGACTTACCGTTGGAGGATGCCACGTGGGAAGGAGAGATAATACTTAAGCATCTAGCTTTGCAGTTGCTTGGGGGCAAGCAATCTCGGGAAGGGAGGACTGCAATGTCCCTTCCTTAGGCGTTCAGATCTGATGCAAAGGTTGACCTATTACGAGGGTTCCCATAGGTCAGCAGTATGGATAGGGGACCCATTTCGAGGTTGTCGAACCTTTTCGGGAGCTATTCAAGCCTTTTAGAGTCGAGTTCAGTTGATTAAGCCAGGGATAAATTGGAAATAATAAAGTTGGCTTTAATGGAATAGTGAAAGGTGAATAGTAACAACAAATTAGAAAGTGAATAGTGAAAAGTGCACCCCCATCCTAGAACTTAAGTTGTTTTAAAAAGGGGGCCAAGTTCACAATGTAAAATTAGACCCTCAATATTATTTTATGAATTTTTAGGCCAAATAGTAACCCCAAAAAGGGTTGACCCCTCTTGGAGAAGATAAAAAGGCATTTTTGTCTATTTTGGATTCATTCTTATGACTTCAATTTGAGAGCAGCAACAGACTTGAGGGTTTGAAGAGCTTGGAGCTTCCAGGAACACAAACTTCTGGGAGAATTTGGAGATTTGGACGAAAACCCATTTCTCCTGGTGACAAGATTCAACATTATCCAGCTTCAGTGTGGAGTTGGTAGCATTATTTGGGACTATAATTGCAGATCAGTCCATTTTGAGGACAAAAATTCGCATCAGATTGCAGATCAGTCCTTTTAGAGGACATTTCTACCATCTTTCAGTAGTTGTATAGGCAGCCGCACCTTTGTTTGGCATTTGGGTTTCAAACCCTAAGTGTTAAGTGAAGATTTTGAAGAGTTGACGCTGAGAATTTACATATAGCAATGGCTCAACTCCTTTCATACTTGGAAACGAATTGGGTAGTCATTTTTAGAGCCGGGTGAGTTCAAAATTGCTGTTATAGGGTTATATCAGACCTGATATTTCTTTTGCAGCCTTGTAAAAAGTCATTTCATGGCCTTTGGATGACTGGGTATGTTGCAGTTCGACCTTATCTATGTAATTTCAGTCTTTTAGTTAATAGAATCATTGTATGTTGTGTTATTTTTCCTTTATCAGCATTGTACATGTTCTGTAATTCGCATAAAACTCAGAAAACACAAAAAAAAAAAGAGAAAACACAAAACACAAACAAAACCAAACTCATTCTATACACTGGTCAAAGACTTATAAAAAAACCAAATGAGAAAATTTAGATCAAATTGAGGAAGGGATCTTTCAATATACTATTTGTTTGGCCGACTACAACTTAATTATTTATAACATGGCCGACTACATCATACCCCCCACAAAGCAAGTTGTCTTCCAGACGACATTACAACCAAAATGGGGATTTACAATAAACAAAAATTAACTATTGAGAAGAAGGGGGCTATGAAGACGTCCCTGGATGAATAGATGACGTCGGAGTCGAAGTCGGCAATCACAACTCTTGTAGTTTTTGAACCTCCTCTGTACGTAGTCGTAGTTGGTGCTCTGCTCGGATCTCTCGCTCTCTTGCTGCCTTCACCATGTGAGCAACCTCCATTACCTGGCGCTTGGCCTGGTCCACCTCCTTCCCCCTTGTTGCGAGCTAGTCCTCCAAGTCCTTCACTTTTTGCTCCGCCGCCCTCATCTTCTGTTCTGCCTCCTCCACTTTTGAGACCTTGGCCTCTAAGGTTGATGCTCTGGCTCTCATCGTATTAGTAAGCTGAGTTTGCTAAGCCAATTGCACCTGAAATCTCTTTATGTGCTCAGTCTACTCCTGTATCCTCTGTACTAGTTGGAGGGCCTCACCCTTCCCCTTCACCATTGCTTTCGTGGCTACCATCTGGCATTTTAGCCTGTAGAAGACATCCTTGAAGGTTGCCTTGATGCTAAATAAGGCCGAACTCTTGCTCACATCTAGTCTGCACAAATCCCAAAATCCTCTGAACCTCCTGTACTACTAGTGAGGACTAGCCAATGTTGAGCTGCTTAGAGATTTCTCCCACTTGGTGCATTACTGCTGCCATGCTCTGGATCTCCTCAACATATATCTGTACTATCCCCAAAGGATTTGATGGATCGGGTTTAGACATCTCCAGTATCAATCCTTCTGACCCACTCGATTCATCCTCCTCCTCGCCTAGTGAGTTGGGCGGTGCTGATCCTTGTGTTGCCATGGGAGATTGCTGTGGTCCCTCACTCTCCTGTATTGCTTCTGATGGATGTGTTTGAACTAACCTTGGCTCAACATCATCTGTCCTCATGGGTGGAGTGTCTTGTTGTGCACCCTCGCGCTCTGTCAACATAGCTGTGAAACTCTGCTGAGGATGCACACTCTTTGTCACCATGGGTGTGCATCCCTGATGCAAACCCTCAACCAAGGTCTCCAAAGGGCTTGGTGATGGAAATGCTAGAACCTCTAGTGGTAGGTCGAGTGTGTTCAACTAGTTATCAATTTGCGCCACATTAGTTGGTGCTGGCATGTCCAGTGGCAATCCCTTCGAACCCATGGTTGATGCTACTCTTGGTGCACGTGGCAGTCCTATCGGTGGTGCTGGCGGTCCAGCTAATGAGGTTGGCAGTCCTCTTGGGGGTCCAGCCGATGGTGTTGTCGGTCCCACCAATGGTCCAGCCGGTGGTGCTGGCAACTTGGCTAATGTAGTGGGCAACCCTCCTTATGCACTTGGCACCGATGGGCCTGGCAATGTAACTGTTACTGCCACTGATGCCATGGATGGTGCAACTAATGCTGGTAATGCTGGTGCATCGGGTGCCGATGCTATAATTGGTTGTAAAGCTCGAAAAAACTCACATACTCAACAAAGTATTTCCAAGAACAATGCACATTCCAATCAAGGAAAAAGGGATATATGTATATAACATTAATTATCCATAAATGCTCAAATGCAAGTTCATTAATTAATTACAAAATTACATACACCAAAAGGGTGTTACAAGTCCTCTGTTTCAATGATACATAAACAAGTTTACATCAGTAATTACATCCATGAAGTAAAGTTACATTTTACAAATTGGCTATACGAGCCATACATAAATAATACATGAAGTACATCCATAGCATAAAGATTCTCTAATCCTCATCCGCCATGACACCACTGGTCTTCTTGCGCTGAGGCCAAGAGTGCGATTAAGGCGCCTTTTTCGCCCAACCACGAAGCACACGACTTCCCCGAGTTTCTTCCTAACTCAAAGAAATCCCCGACCCTGCACGAGGAGCCTAGCAACCTGGAACAATAAGCAGGAGGGAACTCTCTATGCATGCCTGATGCCTATATGCATTCCTATACCAGAACAACATATTTCTTGCATGTAGGATGTGGCAGAGACATATATAACATACAAATTCTAGGCTTTTTATCCATCTATTTCAATGGTTCATTAGCTTGGCCAAGCATTCAAAAATAAATGGTAGATTAAGAAAAGGTTAAGTACCGTCTTTAGAAGCCCACATTCGGCATCCTGTCTTGGAAGTTTCTCATAAAAAGAGTAAATAATGCATAGTTCTTACAAGTTGCACAAAGTTCAATAATTCAAGCATTCTTTCGGAAAATAGTTACATTTCCAAAGCTCGCTATTTGATTTGCAAAGAATATAATTCTCAAGAAGATGAATTTTACATTTCATCATGAACTCATTTCTAATTTTAATGGTTAATCTAAAGATTACAGATTTTTACATAATCAAAAGAAATACTCTCCATTCAGAATTACATGCATTTTAGAAAATAAAACTTGCTCATGTAAACGCATATGTGTATATATATATATATATATATATTTACATGTTTATCCATATATTCAGAAATAAATCGTTTCCGGGCAGCAGTAATTTACACACAGAATATTTCATTGTGCTACAGTAGTATACTCTGCTAAAATATATATACAGAAGTTCACAAACTTACTTATAGATATATATACATAAATATGTCGATTTAATACAAAAATATAGCAACTTAAAACAGAAATATATATCATTCCAAATCATATTGTAATGTCAATTCTTTCCGAATTTTAATACTTGTTCTCATTTATATAGTGTTTGTATTTGTTTTTATATATTTACATATAAACAAATATATATATATATATATAGTTAAATATGTGTGTATATATATACACACTTTCAGGAAATTACATTTACAACGAAATAATAAACACAGCTACAGCCATGTAAATATTTTCTTTAAAATGCTACGGTCATCTAATTCACAGCATGATCCATATAAATATATACACAAATATATATACATATATATTCATATGCAATTGTTAAAAGCAAAATGTACAAAATCGAAAATACAGAAGGGAATCAAAGTTTTATACAACAAGTGTGTGGCCTGCCACGGCCCCCCATGGGGGGGTGCGCTGCCTGTGGAGGGCAGCGCCCACTCCACAGGCCGCAGCCTGTGAAGGGGCGGCTGCCTCCACAGGCAGCCATCCCCTTATGGGGTTGCGTAGGCTGGGGGAGGCTTTAAAGCCTTCCCCACTCTATACAATAAAAATAAAACTCAAAAACAAAACTGGTGTTTTCCCCCAAAAATAATTCAGTACAGAATTTTATTCAAGAATTCGTCCAATACAATATAATAATATATATATATATATATATATATATATATATATATATATATATATATGAATATATAAATATGTAATAATATTGCACTCAGGAAAACATGTATTCAGTTTAAAAGGGCAATTTGCCATAATTGGTCCAATATATGAAATTCAATTCCGAATTTTTCAGCAGCAAAACACAAATTCATACATAATATTATATATATTTATATAAATGTATGTATATAAATATATATAATTTTATATAAAAAGAGTAGAACAAAGAGAATACAAATTTGTACAACCAAGAAGCTGAATCACATACAGTGAATAGAACATTCAAAGGGTTTCAAAAGAGAAGTAAATCTTTGCACATGCATTTATCAATTTTCACATTTGAAATTAAAATACATTGGAAAGAGGATTTAAAAACCTGGAAACCGCTTCCTGAAGATTTTCTTCTTCTGGTTTCTCTTTCCTCTCCTGTATTTTTTCCCTTCTCCACCGTTCTTGATTTACTGTGCTTCAAAAACCCTCTTCCCGGCATCCATTTTCAGTTATATTTCGCAGAGCAATAAAGAAAGATTATGAAAGCTATTGTATGCTTCCGTTATTCTTTTCCCTTCTTTTAAAAATTTCTTTTAGTTTTCCAATAACCTAATCTTGAAATTAAAATAATATTTCTTTTCATGCATAATATTTATCCTCGGTAAATAATAAAAAAATGCCATTTTAATTGTAAATTAAATATTCATTCCAAATAAATAATAAAGAAATGTCATTTAATTGCGAATAAAATAATTATTCTAAATAACAAAGCATTATCATTTAATTACAAAATGAATTCTCTAATTAAAATATGATTGATTCTTTTATTTCTTTGCACTTTTATTTCATTGCAAATTAATTTAATTAAACATTTTATAATACGAACAATAAAAATAGTCAACTAAATTAAATACTAAATGCATCTACATGATACTAAGTGCTCGTGTGTGTACGAGAGAACCATTCCTTCTTTACCCTGCCAGGAAGCTAACCTCCTCTACCTTAACCACACCCTTGACCTTTGACAACCTGTAGCTCAAGTAAACTCAGGCACCCATTAATAGATTAGTATCCAGGTAAAATATAAATCAAAGCAATATAATTCATTAATCCAAACAACACTTTCTATTTTGCATCACTTTCGAAATAAAACTATATTCAATACATTTCAACTTTTTCAAAATTAAAACAAACATTTTCTTATTTCATCTGTCAAAACATCATATTATTTATTATTTATTCTACCACACACATTCTGTCATATATCAAATCCACATAAAGCAAAAAGCAAGCAGCGTCAAAGTTTGAGACATGACACTGGTGTTGATGTTGTGTCTGGTGCCAATGCTGTGACTGGCACTGATGATGTGACTAGAACCGATGCTATGATTGGCATTGATGTTGTAACTGGCACTGATGGTGTAACTGGCATCGATGGTGTGATTGGCACCGATGTTGTATCTCGGATTGATGCTGTAATTGACACAGATGCTGTGATTGGCGCCCCTACCGATTGTGCAATTGATAACACCGATGGTGTAACTGGTACGGCTACTAGTGGTGTTGGCAATATAAAGGACGTTGGCTGCAGGGGTGGTAGTGCCACTGGAGTCTCGTCAATGTCCATCTTTGGTGCTATCTCGACATCCCCTACCAATGATACTTCTTCCTCCATTAGTGAAGTGGTGGACGATGCCGAGGAAGATAGGTTGATGGGCTCCTTTGACTCCTCTTCTTCCTCACTCTCAACCGATTCCTCTCTCTCCACTGATGCTTCCCTCTGCTTCCTTTTTCTCCTTGGCTGCGACGATTCCTCTGCTTCTTGGGTAATGTCTAGGGATGTTTAGTAGAATGTCGTGGGAAACCTTGGTTGTAAGTGTGTCACTAGCTGAAACTTTCCCCACTTATTAGCGCGGAGCTACGTATGGATGGCATCCAACAAAAGAGCTATTGCATGCTGCATCATGAAAAATGCGTTATGCCTTTGAGACAAAAACTCCCCAATTCTTTCTGACAGCAGCTGTGACCAATTATACACTTTGCCGATGCTGAGCCCTACCATATACTCAATCATCTAGATTGCAACATTTGAAGCTCGGCTAGCCCCCGTGAGTCTGCATTTTATCAAATCCATGATGCACTTCCACTCTGATGTGGCGAGGAAGTGTTTCCACAGCCCTCGATTGCCAACATTCCAAATGCTGTCTTTCTCTTGCTAGGTGAGGTTGGTTCTACAAACCCTCCTCATGGTTGCCTCCTTGTGCTGTTGTGTAAATTTTCCAGTTGGTTTGTTAACTCCTGCACTTGATGTTGGAATACCGAATACTCTCTCAAAGTCTTGTGGCCAATACGAGATTGTCACTGTGCACCCTCTGTACTCTATCATTGACCTGTGCGCATGTCTACAATAATTTTCTACCATCATCTTGAGATACGGCTCAAATTCCCGAGCATTGAAGAATGGTTGTAAGACTGTATTGTCTACTTGGGCATGCCGGAGGGCAATCTTGAGGACATGGTCGTCCTCTGTGCTTTGCCACCATTGCTTGCACTCGTTTCTAGTTAAACTATCCAGGTAAGAGCGTCCACTCTTGTTTCCACATCCATTTTCTTCTTATTCTGTTTGGCCGATGCAATCTTTGGCCTGTACTTCACAATTTTCTTGCCTTTATGCATAGTTGCAGGAACTCTTTGACAGTGACTTCGCTGATGCAATTTGAGTATACCTCCTTTCAAACCTCGATGCCAATTTAATATATGCCTTCTTAAAGTCCACAAACTGTTGTAACTGCGAATAGGTATTGTGTGATTTTGAACTTGGCTGTGTTGTGCAAGTTTCCCACCATATGATTTCAACTGAGCTTTCCTTCAATTTTGATTTTGTTGAACATCTAACACCCCTCACACTGTGCAATGTACGAATGATTTCAGTCTCCTGATTTGCTCGTCGGTTGTTTTCATTTTGCCCCTCCCGTACGATCGTCGTACGACTTTGCAATTGAAGATTACAGAGATATGCTGTATGGTCTGCGTGTGAATTTGATGTACGACCAGCCTCCAATGTTCCCTCCGTATGACGGTGTAGTACTTTCCTTGCCTTGCGATTTGCACCGTGCTTTGGTTGTTTTTGTATACTGTGCAAAGGTGTCTCTTGCTCTAATCGTACGACATATGGATTCTTCCTTCTACTTATGCCTTCGTATGATGGTGTTCTTTGATTGCCATGCGTTGGATAGCCGTATGCTATTTCTGTATACTTGTGCGTTGGTCATGGCTTGCCATACGTTGTTTCCAGTTTGCCGTACGAACTTTGTTTTACATAGTGCTTCCTGCCATCCTCGTTTTTCTAGACGTATGATGGTGCCTTGCTTAGTTCGTATGATGAATCCCTTGTGTTGTTCGGCGAATTTTCCTTGCTGCAAAATAACCCTTGTGTACTTTGGCGTTTGAAAATGCTAGTTTTCCTTGGGTCGTACAACCTTTATTAATGCTCCCAACTTTTTCAATATTTTAATCTTATTCCTCCATACTTTACTAATTTTTAATTTAATACTTTTTTCTTTTATTTTAATAATTTTTCCTCTTCTCTTTATTTCCATACTTTTTTGATTTTTTAATTTTTTAATTTTTTCCCCTTCTACCATTTTTTCCTTTTTCAGTTTTTCTCCTTCATTTTTACTTTTCCTCTTCAAACCTCTTATTTCATTGTCTTTTCTAACTTTTATCTTCAATGCATGATGCCACTTGCACATGAAGGGTGGCCTTTTGTAACACTTTTCTTCACAACAGGTTCCCATGTATTTTAAATCAAATATTTTATCGACTAATGGGGTGGGTCTCGTACCTCTAAAGCTTCCATCAACATACCATTTGCTGTATTGCTGGTACATTGTGACATTTTCTTTGTTCACCGTCGGTGGTCCCGCTGGGTTTGGTACAACTCGCCATAGCCCGTTCGATGTCACCACTTTCGGTGTCTTCCTTTTGTTTTCTTTCATGTACTTGAGCAGATCGTCTGTGTATCCATCAATTGTGGAAATGAATGTGTCTTCTATCGTTATTAATGCTTTCAGACATGGTCCTATTTTTTAGGAGTACTTGTTCCAGTCTTTGTCGTCCCACCATTCCTCTTCATTGCTTTCATTCTATTCTTGTCTTTCTTTTCTTTCTCTTTCCGCTTTCTCCTCTTTCTCCTTCTATGCTTCCTCATCCAATTCATAGGATATGTATCCTCTACTTTCGCCTTCTTAAAGTGCATGGTATTTGCAGTGTCCCCATGCCCTCTTCTAGAGGGCAGGTGTCCTGAACAAGGCATTGGTCAAGTGTTTGTGGACCTGGGGCACTGCAATGCCCTCTACCTCTTTTTGGCAAGCCTTTCCTTGACTAACTTTTCTCCGCCTAGTGTGTTCCAATCTTCCTCTGCAACATATTGGCTTCTGCCTACTCCCAAGTCTTGTTCTTCCATCGTTTCGTTTCCTCTTATAGGCCAATCCTCCTTGGTTGCGTATTTGAGCATATTGATTGTGATTGGTTCTTCCTTTCTCTCCTTGTATATTTTCAGTTTGGACCCGCTGATAGGATCTTTTAGAAGAGTTTTGTCTAGTCTCTCTAGTTTGATGGCTCCGTTCTCCCCGACTTCTCGGATTTTAAATGGCCCCAACCACCCTGTTTTGAATTTACTGGGCTTTAGTTCGTTACGACTGTTATACTTGAGGACTAACTGTCTCGACTTGAAATTTGCCCATTGGAGGTGTTCGTTGTGCCAGAATTTTCTTCGTTTTTGCATTATCTTCGTAGCGCACTTTGTGAGTACTCGTTCATCGAGCTTGTTTAATTGAAACAGTCTTTCTTTCAAACTCTCCGTATTGCCAAGTTTATTCTCCATTGCTATTCGCAAGCTCGGTACCATGCACTCTGCTAGCACAATCGCTTCCTGACTGTACATCAGTTAGAATGGTGTATGGCCGGTGGTTACTTTGTAGGTCATACAGTATGCTCATATTACGACTGGTAATTTTTCCTCCCAATCTGCCTCCTCAATACTGCACGACTTGTGGATGACGGAGACAAGTACCTTGTTGGTATACTTCGCCTGACCGTTCGCTCTTGGGTAGTACAGACTGGATAAGTTATGAAGAATTTTGAACTCTGTCGTCATTAGTCGAATGATGTGATTGACGAAGTGAGCCCCTTTGTCACTTGGTGATTTGAATTGGGATGTCGTACCTTGTTACAATTTTCTCATAAATGAACCTTGCCATACTCAATGCAATGTTATCAGGGAGTGCCCGAGCCTTCACCCACTTCGGTAAGTACTCAGTGGCAACGACTATATATTTGCATTGGTGTAATTGACTAACCTTCAGTGGCCTGATGAAGTCCAATCCCCACTATTCGAACAACTCTTGTGGCTGAGATGGAAAGAGTGGCATGAAATCCCTCTTTAGTGGTTTGCCGACTCTCTGACATGTGTCGCATCCCACCACCCATTCTCGGGCATTTGTATGTAAGGTCGGCCACCATAGTCTTGCCAACGAAATTTCCATGCGGTAGCATCTGGCCCCATATGTCCTCCTGCCAATCCTTCATGTACTACCAAAGACGAAGTGCTTTAGGTATTGCCCGCTGTGTGGTAGGGGAAGGAGACTTCCATCAAAGCGCGAAAGAATATAAGTGTTCTCCCTTGCAAGCTCATGGATCTTGAACGGTCCTAGCCACAAGGAATCAAATTTTCCCTGCATTCCCTTGGGCTCATGTCTCTTATCCCATAGGAGGACTTGATCTCCAACCTCGAAATCTCGTTGGTGAGCTTTCTTGTCAAAAATTTTCTTCACTTGCTCCTGGTGTTGAGTGATTTTGTCTACCACCTCCACCCTTTCTTCTTGAAGCTTAGTCAGGTACAAAATGCGTTTTTGAATAGGATCTGTGAACTCTCCATCTTCTACTACAGTCGCTAGCTGCAAAGCGGACAACTCTAGCGTGATAGGTATCATTGCTTCTGTACCATACAGGAGGATAAAGGGTGAGGTACCAATGGCTCTCTTCGGAGTAATTCTGTCGGCCTAGAGAGCATCATAGAGCTTCTTATGCCAAGTTCATTGACTGGAATCAACCAACTTGCAGATGATTGTGACAATATTCTTATTCGATGATTCAGCTTGTCCATTACCTTGGGGGTAATAATCTGATGAATGAGATAGAGTGATGCTGTGGTCAAAATAGAACTCTAGTAGTTCCTTAGATGAGAAACATGTTGCATTATCTGTCACAATTTTGCGAGGAACTCTGAAGCGTGTGACAATGTTTTCCTTCAAAACTCACACACGACCTTGGACGTAGCTTGCTTGGTGGGAATGGCCTCAACCCATTTAGTGAAATAATCTATGGCTGTGAGGACATAAATATGCCCCTTGCTGGAACGTGGGTTGATAGGACCAATAAAATCTAAACCCCATTGCTAAAATGGAGCGTCTATAACAACTGGCCTGAGAGGAGCGGCTGCCAACTTTGTCTTGCCAACAAACTGCTGACACAACTGACATTTGTGCACCCATTGATATGCATCACGGAACATGGTCGACCAAAAGAATTGTGCTCGCAAGATTTTGAAAGCTGTCACCTTTGAAGAAAAGTGGCCACCACATGCTTGATTGTGAAAAGCCTCTAACAAACGACGTTGTTGATCTTTGGTGACACAGCAAAAAGGTTCTATCGAGCCCTCGCTTGTACAGGACGTTGTTGATGATCACATAATTCTGTGCTTTCAGCTTTAGCGTTCTTTTCTGTTGCTTGTTCAAGTGACTCGGACAATCACCGTATGTCAGGTTATACCATATCTCAATAAACCATTCTCCCGAAGATTCGATCAGTAGGACCATTGGGAGATCCTCTTTAACTTCAGGTTCAATCTCAGGTATACCTTTGGCTTGAAACTTCTTATCACCATCTTCTGCTATCAACTGACAAAGACCTCTCCCACGAACGAGTTTGGTTGGCTTGATCTCCAAGTCATACTCTTGCACTTTCGCGACCTAGTTACCTCTCTTTGAGCCCATCTCCTGTTGAGTTAGCACGCTTTTCACTGCTAGATCTGTGACATATACAATGGTGTGTGAATTCAAGATATAAAATCTGAAATTCTTTATAGCTCGAACCACTGCATAGGCATTCTTTTCAATCTGAGAGTATCTTGACTCACTGTCCTTGAAACTGCTGCTCATGAAAGCAATTGTTGACTCAGTTTCTTCATTCAACTTCTGTGTCAGAATAGCGGACAGAGTATGCTTTGATGCATAACAATAAAGGATAAACTCCTTTTCAAAATTAGGACGGACTAGCACGAAGCTCGGTTGATGGCTTCTTTTATTGCTGCAAATGCCGTCTTCCCTTCTTCCGTCCACTTGAAAACAGTCTTCTTCTTCATCATAGCAGATATATCTTTCGTCAACTCAGAAAAATCCGGTACAATCTTCGTATGAAATTCACTTTACCAAAGAAAGAGTGTACCCCTGTTTTGCTTGTTGGAAGAGACAAACTTCTGATAGGTTCGACTCGACTCGGGTCAATTCAAGTTCCCTCCTTGGAGACGATGTGGCCAAGCAACTTGCCTTCCGTCACCGCGAAGATAGACTTTTTGGGATTTAGCGATATTTTGTGGTATCTGCATCTCTCGAAGACCTTCCCTAGATGTGAAAAATGATCTCCTCGTGTCTTCGAGAAAATAGTGAGGTTGTCTAAATAGACAACAATTACTTTATTCCTCAAGTCTCCAAATGCGAAATCCATGGCTCTCTGAAATGTAGCACCGACATTGATGAGGCCGAAGGGCATTCTTTCATATGCAAATGTACTCCATGGGGTTGTGAATGCCGTCTTGTACTGATCTTCTTCAGCTATTGCAATTTGATTGTAACCGGAAAAACCATCCAATAAGGACATCATCTCTAAACTGGTAACTGTCTGCAAGGTGTGCTCCATGATCGGCAAAGGATACTTATCCTTGAGCGATGATTGGTTTAGGTTCCTGAAATCGACACAAATTCTGATTTCTCTATTCTTTTTGCGCACAGGAACTATATTCGACACCCAGGTGGAATGATGGATTGGAAAGATAATCTTTGCATTCACCATCTTCTGGATCTCCGCATAGATGGTATCTTGAATCCGCGGATTATAGTGTCTTTGCTTTTGCTTGAAGGGCTTTGCTTCAGGTTGAAGAAGAATTGTATGAGACAATTCTCTTGGTGTAAAAACCTTTAAATCTTCATATGACCAGGCGAAGACATCTCGGTATTGCTTGAACAAAGAGATGAACTTCTCACTTTCCTTTGTAGTGCAGCATGTACCCAAATTAACAAGCCGGGGCTTGTCAACTATACCACTATTAACTTGTTGATATTCGGCAGAGGTTCTTTCGCTTGAGTTTCTCTGATCTTGTATGTATCTGTCGTGCCTATAAAAAATATTCTCCAAGGAAACCAAGCCCTTGGGAATTTTATTTCCTTTCAACTGGATTATGCTTGAATCTGGTTCATCTGGACTTTATTTGTCTTCAACAATCTTTGACGCATCAGAAACGTCTACTACTGCTTCCTTGTGAGTAAATGAACTACCCTCAAAGAACAATTCTTTAAAATTATCTCCCATAACAAGAAACTCCTTGATGTGGTCATCATCGTTAAAGACTTGCCAATTATCACAGTTGTCAGGTATAGCTGGCCTGTATATTAACTCAATGGCAAATGCATTTTGATGGAAGTCAGAATGTGGCATGAAAAGTGAAGTCGACACCGCGAGGGCATCTGCTCTACTATTTTCTAGACATGGAATGTACTTGATATCAAATGCTTCGAACCAATCTATTGCATTCCACACCCTATTTCTATAGTGTCAGAGACGATTTGCATTCATTTTGAATTGATCTCTGACTTGCTTCACAACGAGCTCCGCATCACCTTCGATTCTAAGATGTTTAATACCCATGTCCTTTGCATTTTTGAGACCTAGTAAAAGCGCCTCATATTCCGCCGTGTTGTTCATACATTCAAATTGCAAGTGGTATGCAAATGGATACAACCGTCCTTCAGGAGAAATTATCACAACTCCAGCTCTTGAACCAGCAGTGGAACATCTGCCATCAAACTGCATAGTCCATAGCTTAGGATCTTCTGTTGATTTGTTTGCGGTACACGCGACCTCTTGACTTTCTTCAGGTATTTCTGATAGCATGGCATAAGTACCAAGACCCGTTTCTTGATATAGAACTTGAGCTTGACGATCTTGAGACTTCACGACCGCAAATCGAGACTTGGGTTTTGGTTCCAACTTGAAAGTACTATTTAATGGAATGTTCGCGGAAGACCAATCCATTTGAATCTCTCCATCGAGGTCTTTGCAAAAGCTTTTGCTCAATAGCATCCCGTAACTAGCTGGAATGTCAGCTACCAGGATGGTCATCATGATTTTCTTCTCAGGACAGGTCGCCAACCTCACTTGAGCATCTTTCAATTGTCCGACCAACGACACCGACTTGGACTCCAGTGAATAACATTTGTCCTTTGTCTTGGTGCACGAAAGTCCTAGAGCGTTCATCACTTGTAGAGATATGACGTTGTCTGAGGCTCTAGAATCTATGATACAATTGCTCAATTTGTAACCCCCTATATACAGAGAAATATAGAAGGGCTTAGGCTTGTCTTCCGTCGGAACAGATGATTTGAGCAATGTGGGCTGCTTGACAGGTCCTTTCTTCACAAATTTGAGAAGTCGGTCTACTTGCTCCGGGTGATCTTGGAGATACTCTAGTTGAGAAATCTGCATTTTGTTCTTCATCAAGGCATCTACAATATCGAAATTTGCTGAGGACGAGTCTTCAACAATTGCTTTCACATTCTCTTGAGAAGACTTAATATTCGAAGTAGAAGCTACTTTTTTTCCCTTTTCTTTGTCTTTTTGTACCTTTAGTCTCTCTTCTTCTTCTCTCTGTGCTCTCAGATGTTGAGCTCTTGTGAACATAGGAGTCGTGTGATTATCAGGGTTTACTGCTAGAGAGTACTAACAGAAATCTTCTTGCTCTTCAAAATTGGGTTCACTTTCAAAGTAGCCCGTCGTGGAGTCGCCATCGAAGTTGTCCGATTGAGGTAAGACAACATTCGAACTTGGTGCAGGTGCAGTTTCGGCATATCCCATTATCTCGTTCATTTTGACATTTTCGGGGCAAGTGGCACCGGTATGTTCAGTGGAATCATGTAAAGAGCAAAACACAACATTCTGTGTATTGTCAGCTGCTTGCCTTGGTGGAGCTGGCCCTCATGGCCTGTAATTGTTGTAAGGCTGGAAGTTATTTCTCCTCGGCTGGTACGGTTGCTGAGGCTTATAAGGCTGCTGTGCTGCTTGATACAGTTGTGGTGCAGGCAAGGCAGGTGGTGGTCCAACTTGAGCAAGAGGCGTAGGCTGGATATGCAATTGCCTTTTGAGAATAGTTACTTCATTGGCAACCCTTTGAAGTAACGGATCAGCAGAACTTTGAACCAAAGGCCTGATAGCATCTCCTTTGATCTTTCCTGAAGTGATAATGTTGTCTTCAATTTCTATGGCACCTTGTTGTGCATCTTCCAGTTCTGTCTCGTTAGTTGATCTTAGGATAAAGGCTATCTCTGATGGAAGCGCGTTGACAAAACTGCTTAATAGGATCTCAGGCGATGGATTGAGTGTGTATGAGAGATGAGTGACTAGGCGATTAAACCTTGCCACGAACTCCCTCATTGGTTCGTTGTCCTCCTTCTTTGAATTTGAGAGCTGGGCGAACAACTGGTGGCTATCTTTAGCTGGCTTGAACCTTGCAAGAAACTTCTCAGTCATAGTATCCCAGTTGGTTATGCAACCTGGCTCCAGGTGATTGAACCATTCGATAGCAGCTCCTACGATAGTCTCAACAAAGAGACATACAACAATGTCTTCATGAGCTACATGCAAAACATTGCAAGCTGTTGAAAAGGCTGAAAGATGATGGTCAGGATGTTGACTTCCATCACCTTGGAACCATGGAAAGTGCTTTCTCGACCCCTTAGGTAATTCATGATTTGCTCCCAGGGCCAAAGGTCCGATATGATCACCCCAAGGCAGTGGGGGACCTCTTCTCCGATTGCGATTGCAGTCGTTGTTGTTGTTGTTATTATCTCCCATTGCTTCTGGTTGAACAACAGGTTCTTCCTCGAACACAGGTATGGTGTTGAACTCAGGAATTGTGTTGAATTCAGGAACTGTGTTGAATGGCTCTCCAACTTCTGTAGGATGTGTCTGTGGAAGGAAAGGATCAGCTACTCCTTGGAAGAGTGGATTTGTTCTTGTTCTCCTCCTTGTATAGACTATGTACGCCAGGATTGTCTAGATCCACGCGGGTGGTGGCAAGACAGGTCTTTTGGCTGCAATATCGACTTTCTCTTCCTCCTTGTCTAGAATAACAACAACGTTTCTCCATTGAGTAGGCGTCTCCTTCTTCTCAAAGATGAAACTCCTTAGGCTGCTGATGATGTCTACTTGCTCTCCTTCAATTATCTGGAAATTCGACTGGATAACTGGAGGTGTAAGATCAAGCTATTGAATTGGAGCAGTAGGACGCTAGGGTGTCATACCCGTGACATAAAGCCTAAGCTTTCTTTGTTGTTTTATGCCTCGTGCCCCAAGGTGGGCACCAAAAAACTGTTGGCGTTTAAATTCGCACCTCTGGAATGCGGATTTGAAACGGACAGCTATGCACAGTAAAACTGCTCTTCAAATTTGGAGGGGAAGCTCCCTCTTGCTGATGGGGTAAAAGAAAGTAAATTAAATCTGATTCGCCTATCTTTTTGTTTCAGCCATAGCACAAGGTTTATAAAACACAAACGCTGCAGCTGAGATTTTTTGATTTAAGAATTCCAACTACGACTAACCTAAGCTAAAGACGTTTCTAATATCTCAAGTAATACGCAGAGCAAGAGAATTATAAATGAACAAAGTTGATTCTCTGACAAAGGCTTAAGAGAACTCTTTCTCAACATACATCTACACACTTTAGGCTGAAATTAAGATCACAAAAGCATAACACAATAAATGGAAATTTGAGGCGTTATACCAAGGCAAAGGAGGCTCATGATTTTATTTCTCAAACTTCTGGAACAAAAATTACTAAACACATGCTTGGAACAAGAACTTGCAGCTAAAGAGGCTTGCAAAACTTGTTCTTACACAATAGGAACAACAATTACAATAACTATTTGTTGGCTAAAAGAGACTCAACAATTCGCTATCATAAAACAATTGAACAACACTGAATAACAAATAGAAGGCACTTAGGCTCAGCGTTTTGTTATCACTAGCATGGTTAAAGAAAACTAATGAGCAAAGGCTCTTATTTATAGGCAAGCAGAGGAGTAGGGAACCCTAAAATCTCCTTGCTTTCACAATCTAGGGCTTGCTCAACAAGTAAGCTTTATTTCAAATCTAGAAAGAAGATAACATCGAACACCTAAGAAAGTAGAAAAAGCAGGAAATGCCAACTATTACAATTTATCTTCTTTTTCTTCTTTAAAGAATGGGTAAGAATTGTTCCAAGAATAGAAAGAAAGCGGAAAGAAAGCTTTTAGATGAAAGCCGCTTTAAATCTCAATCACATCCGCTAAAAAGCAGGAAACTGTGTTCCGGTTAGGTGCATCTATGCCTTCAATAGCAAAGTTACGCTTTTCTAAGATATCCTCTCCATCTGCAATTGATCTTAGGAAATCTTCAACCTCATTGGTTGCTTTCTCAAACTTTGCTGACATCGTGGAAATGTGACTTGGCAGAGTCTTATGTTTTTCCTTCATCCACTTTTGCGCAATCTTCTTGCTGTATTTGTCTTTGTGCATTTCCCACATCTTTTCACATTCGCCCTTTGAGATAGTGACACTTTCAGGCCAAGGAGGAATGGAAAAACATTTCTCGATCACATCAGGTTTTAAGCTGCAAATCAATCGGCCATCTATTGACTGGATCTCTCGTGTCGCTGGATTGTAATGCTTGATGCAAGCGATTACGAACTTGAGACTCTGAACTGATATAGGAATAGACGCTGCTGCGAGGAGTCCAGATTGTCCCAAGTTTCTGATTGTAGTGTTGCCTGCGCTCTCCAAAGCACGTAGATCAAACACCAGCTTGATGTGATGCAAGTCTGTCTCAGCTGTTTTGATGAAATCATGGTAGAGAGCTGATTTGGTCTTGAAATCATCGGGAGTGTATTCCATTCTGAAAACTTTGAAGAATGACTGTAAACTCGCCTAGGTTTAGACAAGTTTTGAACAACTTACTATTTTTAGAATGCTGATTTTTCTTCCTCCAATAGACAAATTTTTGAAATTTTTTCTGAGATATGGGTTTTGCTCAGAATTTCGTTGCAAGACAACTCAGATCGTCCGTTTTTGAAAATTTTGAATTTAGACTAAAAAGACAGCAAACCCTAATTTCTTTAATTTTTCACGAAAAAAGCTGGCACCTGGGTTTTGTTTAGAATACAATTAGAAATGGATCCAGTTGATTAGATTTGAAAAATACTGAGGGCTGATTGGAAAAGAAGCAAACCCTAATATTTGAAATTAGCTTGAAAAAAGCTGTGATATGGGTTTTCTTCAGAAGACTGATTTGAGAGGACCCAGATGATCAAAATTTGAATATACTGAGGATTTCACTGACATGCAAATAAAAAGCAGCTGCCGCAACTTGATGAATTTCTTGAAAAATCTATGTTCCACAGCCTGTCGGGGATGGGGATGGGGGGACGCAGGGGGCGCGTTTCTGGGACATTTCCTAAGGGGCAATTTTTAGGGGACGGCAAGGGACGACGGCATACAAAATACATATATATATATATGATTTTTTCAAAATTTATTAACATATTAGAGAGAGAGAGGAAAAGAGAGATATGCCAATAAATTAATAATTGATAGCAACAATATCAATATGTAAGTAAATTGCGAGAGTAGTACTATAACGGCATAAGAAATGTCATTAAAGCATTATAAAATTTATCACAACAGTATCAAACATCAATAAAACCTTGGTCTATCAATATGAAATATCCAAATGTCTCAAACATGTATCCAGAAGTCTCAAAGTTCAAACATGAAAATCAAAATATTAAATACAACAGTCTATGAAATTAAGCCTCATTCAGGCTATGAATATCCAAAGACTCAGAACTATTTGAGTCACTATCATCCTCTGGCAAGAGTGGAACTAAAAGATTTAATATTTAGTCTTTTTCAGACTTTAGTCCAAACAATTAAAACATTAAATAGTTGGTGGGCCCCGCGCGAAGGAACTAAACCTTTAAAAAATCATTTTTTAATATATTTTGACTTGCAGCTTGCGGGGACGGCTAGTCGTCCCCGGTACAAGGAACCGTCCCCAATCCGTATTGGGGACGGGGAAACGTCCCCAATCCGTATCGGGGACAGGGAAACGTCCCCAAAGTGTAGGAAATGTTTCCTGGAGTTTTCGATGGATTTTGCATTTTTGGGGACGGTAGGGGGGACGTCCCCTTTGCGTCCCCCCGTCCCCGGGACGACAGGGGGCGGGGACAGGCGGTTTTGGAGCAGGGGACGCGTCCCCGTGTAACCTTGTGAAAAATTCTTCAGAAGAATGAGTTGAGCAGATCCAAAAGGCTGAAATTTGAAGTCTCTGATCTTCTCGAAAAATTTGATCTTCTGGATGAAAAAAAAGCAATGAAAAAGCAAGGGTTTATATTGCTGGTCTGAAAATTTGATGAAGAATTTCTGAAAATTATCAAGTTGAAGCTTTGAATCTTGAAAATAAAAACTTCAAAGTTGCTGCTCCACTCTTCTCCTTGGGACGCCACCTGCAATAATGATGAGTTTTGAATGAAAGAGATGTCTTAAATAGACTTAGGGTTTGAAATAGGTTTGCTTTCTTTTGCTTTAATCCTCAAAACCCTAAAATCAACTTATTCAATGAATTTGGACATTCATCTTTCCTCATGCAACTTTGAAAATCTTGAAAATTTGGCTAAGGCAAGCAAACTTGGGCGCCCTTCTTGGCTAGAGGCGCCAACTTCCTCCAGACTTAGCCATTTTTTGGAGTTTTTCAATTTCTCACAATTTTGACCCCCTACTTTGACCTCGATCTCTGGCTCCCAGATTTGATCCGACGGGAGAGCTGGATGATTTGTCGCGTAGCTTGACTGTCTTTGAAAAGATTGTTCTGGAGGTGTCTATGGCGAAAAACCTTGTTTTGACCTTCAAATTTATGGGAGCCTATTTCCTCCAGGGGCCCCCATTTTGTCCAGAGTTGGCCATTTTTATGATTTTCAAGTTCTTCATTTCCCTTTGATCTTCTGATGAAATCCTGGTTCTGGAAGCTACGCTAATCCAACTGACTGGCTGACAGCTTCATTGGATAGCTTGATTGAAACCGACGAGGTGATCTTAGATGCTGTATCTGCAAATTTTACCATCTAGAGCTCCAAAACCTTGGGCGCCCTTTCTCTCCAGGTGCACCCAACTTGACCATTAAATTTTCTTTGTTTCTTCATTAACTCCTCTTCTACAGATGATCCTGTCGAATTTGGAGATCCAGGCGTCGGATTAACTGATGGCTGGGCTCGTCGCAAAGCTGAGAAGATTCCAATAGGGGTCTTCTAGAGATCACTCTGTCAAAAAGTTGAATTTAAGGCACCAAAAGTTTGGGTGTCCCTAGCAAGTGGGGGCGCCCAACTTGACCAGAGTAGTCAATTTTACTGTGTTTTCTTCTTGCTCTTGGCTTTGGCTCTTGTCGGGACCTTTGTTCTGCTTGCTGAATCTGGCGACTGCCAACTCCGTTTGACGTGCTAGAGATCTTGTTGGAAAGCCTGATCAAATCTGACGAAGTCACGTTGGAGGCTTCACTGGCAAATTCATTTGTTTAAGCCCTCAAAATTTTGGGCGCCTTTCTCCTTCAGGGGCGCCATTTGCTCTAGACTTAGAATATTTTTTGCTTGATTTCATCTTCAGACTTGAATCTTCATTCTGTACCTTCAGCTTTGATCTGGATTTGTCGGAGATTGACCAGTCTGATGCTTAGATGAAGACACCCGTTGCGAAGCTGATTGGATTCAGAAGAGATTGAGCTCACCCGCAAACCCTAACAGTTGGATTTTCCCTCCCAAAAAGCTGGGCGCCCCTGGGCACCCAAAGTTCCCAGACTTGGTCAAATTTATGATATTTTCACCTTCTTTTTCGTTCTTTGTGCATGCTCATCAACTCAACTTCTGTTTAGCGCGTGAGTATTGGATCTGACGCCTGGGAGTTGGTTGACCTCCATTGATGACTTCGGAGCTCCTGAAGTGCTTATGAAAAAACAGAATAGACCCACTAGGGCAAAATTGATCTTTTTGAGATTCTGACTGCACCAGCCTGATATGGAAGTATTTTGAGCCAATCAAAATCAGTTCGGACCCTGGCGGACAAACTTTCTATTTTTAGAAATTTTCTATTTATAGAAAGTTTTGCCAGTATCTGTTTCAAAAGAAACCCAGAAAAACCCATAAAAAGTTACTGTTTTTGGAAAATTTCTAAAAATAGTAGTTTTCCTAAAAAGTAGGGATGAAAAACTGAGATCTGGGTTTTGTAGATTAGGTCGCTCTGAGCAGACCCAGATCGTCAGATTTTGGAATTTTCACATTTTTAGCCCTCATGCAAGACATGCAAACCCAAATTTTGACCATTTTGACAGTTTTGACAAGGTTTTTTGCTTATTTCTTCAAAATGTCTTAAGTGTAGCAAAAATTTTAATTTTGGGGTACAACATAATTATAATTATCAAGATAATATTTTAATTATATAATTATTATAATAGAACAATTAATCTTATTCGTAAATATCAGAATAAAATAGAATAAAGTAATAATAATAAGATCATTTTATAAATAACAAATAAAATAAAGCAACAAAATGAACATAATCAAATATTATGATTATTAATAACAATATTATTATTTTATTCAAATAATGGTCATGTTATTACTCTAACATAATTGGAATAATTCAAGTAAGCAATAAATATAGTAAAAGATAAAAATAAAGGCAACATAAATAGATTCAATGAAATCCCAACTTAAAATCATCAGAGATTTATCAAATTCTTCTAACAACTCATACAAACCTAGCGTTTCTCCCAAGCGGCGTTTGACTTCTAAAAAGTGGCAGCGACTCTCCATGAGGCATGTCCATGGGAAAGACCCTTCAGGCAGATCGATATTTATGAAGGTATCTATCTCAAGGTCAGATAATCATCGACTAGGAAGAGAACGGCATACAAGACAAGGATATGACAAGGCAGCGCTTCAAGTAGTTGATGGCAGCGATAGAGGAGAAGAGCAAGGGATGCGATGGCAAATAAAAGACAGATAAAACATTTAGAATTGTTGTTGTTTTAATCAGAAATGCAAATTAACAGAAAATTCAACACAGTGAACACAAAATTTATCCTGGGAAAACCCTCCTTGAGGGAGAAAAACCCAACCAAAATATCTCTCTTATATATTGAATTTAAAGGAGCAGAAATCTGCTAACAATCTTGGCCACACACAAGGCCAATATAATGCAATAAAGAATCGCACCTCACTTAGATGCAAATACACAATTATATGATCTCTCCTTAATGTCGATCTGCTTTATGCAACAATATGATCTGCTGTAGATGCACAAACTCCTTGATAAGTGCGAATGTCTCTTTAGAATAAAATCGATGATCAAATGAATGAGCATCTCCTTCCATATATACAAAGTAAGGTGCCTCTTCACAAGCAAGGCGACTCTTCACAAGGGTCAGCCTCATTCAAGAACCAAGGCGACTTTTCATCTTGGGTCGGCCTTTAAAATAATATTTATATATCATTTATTATTTCGATTTTGAGAGAAGGATATCTCCTGCAGCTAAAACATCAACACTCCCTCTTAGCTAGGGAGGTATCCTTCTAGATATCCATGTCATGGAGTCTCTCAACATGACATCCAGAATGGCTACACCCATTTGAGAAAAAGTTCATCACGAAGTCTCTCAACATGATATCGTCATGGAGTCACTCAACATGACGTCCACCATGGCTACTCCCATGTGTGGAAAGAAACATATGCACAAGTGTCCATCACAGAGTCTCTCAACGTGATGTCATTATGGAGTCTCTCAACATGACGTCCGCCATGGCTACTCCCATGTGTGAAAAAAAAACACAAGTACAAAGGGTTCATCATGGAGTCTCTCAATGTGATGTCGTCATGGAGTCTCTCAACATGACGTCCACCATGGCTACTCCCATGTGTGGAAAGAAACACATCTCCGTTTCAGAGATGGACAAGGGCTCGCACCTCATATTTCTCCGTCTTAGAGAAATATACACTACAAGGGCTTTCACCTCATACTTCTTCGTCACAAAGAAATATACACTAACAAGGGCTTTCACCTCAAACTTCTCCGTCATAGAGAAATATACACTAACAAGGGCTTTCACCTCATACTTCTCCGTCACAGAGAAATATACACTAACAAGGGCTTTCACCTCATACTTCTCCGTCACAGAGAAATATACATTACAACAGATCTTCATGATGATGCGACTCCCTCTGAAGCTCCAAGTACTTGCATCAACCTCCTGACCTCCTCGTCCAAGGTTGCCTCTGATGAATTGTCAGACTCCCTCTGAATGTTAATTCCTCTTCGAAGAAACGTCTCCAGTTATGCGCCACCAACTCAGTCCCATGGCAACAAGCTGTGTCTTCATGTTCATTTCTTTAGCCTGCGTGTCTTCCTCATAGGATGCCTCACAGGATGTAGCAAGCTCTTCCTCCCTTGAATTCCTTATGCAATCTCTCATCATCCTTTTGCTCCTTGATCCGTCCTGGAAGCATTTTAGAGAGATTAATAATAGTTCAAAAACTATTCCGAAGAGAAATATCAATGCTAGAAGCATACATGATTCATTATTCCCAATGTTATTGCATGAATTATTATTAACTATAAAATTCATGATCATTATTCAAACATAAAATACTTATCTCTTTATGTTGGTCAATAGATGTAGTTAGGTGCTTGTCTTGCAGTCTCTTCTCAGCTGTTAAATGTAAATGATAGAGTTCATTGAAATCTCTGAAGCCTCAAATGTATACACCATAGGTAAATTTCCAAACTTTACACCAATGTGCAGAAGCTCATACGACTTGAAGAATGAACACTGTTTTTCAGACCTGAGCGTTCCATTAACTCATATCCCATACGACACAAGAATGAGAGGAGATAACATAGAACCTACACACTGTCTTCAGCAAGAACCAAAACATAACTCCATTACAGCCCGCACAGATCTTTAGAATGATGTCAAGAAACCAAAGTACCATTGCATCCACTCACATCAACAGCAGCTCATGATTTTCCATATACAACCACACCACAGTCATATACTTCCAGATTTGTTCTCACAGTGATATCTAAACCCAACTTGCTGCCTTCAGACGCAATTCCTCCTAATATCTCTATATTGTTTTGTTGCTCCAATATTATAACAATAATCTATCACAGCTGAAGCTTCAAATATCAAACTCCTTGAAAGCACCTGAAGCTTAAAAATGAAATCAAATTCCTCCACACCTGGAAGTGATCTTAAATCTGCAATTGCTTCTGATCGAATTTCACCTGAACCCGCTTTGATACCATGTTGTTGTTTTAATCAGAAATGCAAATTAACAGAAAATTCAACACAGTGAACACATAATTTATCCTGGGAAAACCCTCCTTCTCGAGGGAGAAAAACCCAGCCAAAATATCTCTCTTATATATTGAATTTAAAGGAGCAGAAATCTGCTTACAATCTTGGCCACACACAAGGCCAATATAATGCAATAAAGAATCGCACCTCTTAGATGCAAATACACAATTATATGATCTCTCCTTAATGTCGATCTGCTTTATGCAACAATATGATCTGCTGTAGATGCACGAACTCCTTGATAAGTTTGAATGTCTCTTTAGAATAAAATTGATGATCAAATGAATGAGCATCTTCTTCCATATATACAAAGTAAGGTGCCTCTTCACAAGCAAGGCGACTCTCCACAAGGGTCAGCCTCATTCAAGAACCAAGGCGACTTTTCATCTTGGGTCGGCCTTTAAAATAATATTTATATTTCATTTATTATTTCAATTTTGAGAGAAGGATATCTCCTGCATCTAAAACATCAACAAGAATCAATCAGCATAAAGGGATCTGTCCCAAAGATGTCGTTTCCCATTAAGAAATATATATGATACAAATGAAGAATGGGATGGGCTGGGGAGAAAGACGAAATAAGAGACAAGCCACCGAATAAGAGAGAAAGACATTGAACAAAGGGGAGCATGAAAGAAGAACGGTAAGTAATATGTTGAAAGGTTACATGTTTGTGGAACCATTGGGTAAGGGTTGATGACTATTTAATTATGCATACTTAGATATAGATAGAATTGATTATGGATAATATGACATAAGTATTATATAAGCATATATGAATAATGATATAGGCATGATGATATTGAAATAGAATACTTATATACATATTTATATAGAAATAAAGATATATATATATGTATTTATAAATTGAGTCAATTAGAAATGGTGATATATCCTCATTTAGATAATATATATATATTATATATATATATATATATACATATATATGATTGTGCAAATAATGGTGCTTGCAACATTAGGGAGCCTTAAAAGTCATAATGACTCTATTCATTCACTATGGTGATGAATAGTATAATAGAATTCCATCAGTGATTTCTTGAAGGATGTTTTGTACTATCTCTAATGCACTTATGAAATATATTATAAAGGAATTATTCATAGTGAGTGACATGGAGGAAATGAATAATACTTTGGCAAGAATGTAATATTTATATCATCTTTAACCTTATTAAATGTTATTACAGAAATTTATTGATCTCTAACGTGTCCAATGTCTCTTTGAGAAACTCCTTGAATGCAAGATTCGGGTTTAAGTGTTTCCTCTAGAAAAAGGGTCATTACAAAGGAAAAACAGAAATCATCGTACGTGGTGGAAGGAGACTCGTAGTGAGTACACTCACAGGGAGCACGTCTTAGAGCGACAATCTGAGGTAAGTGTCATCAACCAATAACATTGAAGGTTATGTATTCTGGAAATTTGAATTGCTACATACAGTGAAGGATTTATTGTATGATGACTGACCTAAATCTTATTTGATTAAATACCAGTTGGATTCATAAATATTTCATTCTGTGATAACTTGTGAATACAATTTAATATATATAATGATGAATGAATGCGTAGAGCGATTTAACGACATGACTGTTTGATTGATGTATATGTCAATATAATGCACTTCATATATATATAGCATAAATAATTGACAAATACCACATACAACAATAAATGGATATTATTCATCAATGACCCAATAATGATGCTTGTAGCAATTATTGTATATCATAAGCTACTATGACTTTTACTATAAGAATAGACTTCGGGCCAAAATTCCCTTTCGCTAGCACTCAATAAGGATAGGGAGTTTGTGGAGGGAAAGGTGGGTAAATCGCTGCATTGATGGACGGTCCCAAGACGGGTGGAACACCTTGAGGGAGTCCAATTTGAGATCGTGCACGTGCCCTTGGCACAATAAACCTACCATCCAATGAGGTTAGGAAAGAGGAAACAAGGCGAAGATCTATTCCGATCAAGAGTAATAAGTCATATCAGTTTATGATGTGTTTATGCACTAGATGATAATGCATCTGCCTTATCCTTAAAATGCTCAATCTGGAATTGTCTAATTTGAATTGGATTAAGGAACTATGTGTATTTGTTAGTAATGTATGATGTGTGCAGGCCCTCAAGGAAAATTACATGTGCAAAAGTAGGTGTTGGTAAATAAATTTCTTGACCTTAACTTGTGCATTTTATGTCTCTAATAAGGGGACACTACACTAGCGAAGTTACCATTTTTCTTCCCCGATGTCCTCCCTATGCGTTGGACCTGATTGGGATGTTTCTCCTAAAACGTTCCGGTGCCTCTCTTGCACTCTCGGCCACGTACGGGTCTTCCACACGTCCCCTCTCAACGTCCTTTGCACTTCGAGTCTCCTAGGGTTCATCCCTTTACTCCTTGTGTCCGAGGGTCTTTGGCTCAAATCCTCCAATTCTCAGTTCTTCATCGTTCGATATGGACAACTCTCGAATGTGACATATTTTGTTTTCAAGTTCTTTGGTTAATTCATTTTCATCATTTTTATTCTTTTCTCTGTCTGTTATGGACGATGTCTTGGTTTGTTTTGTTGATGGTTTCTGTGCAGTTCGGTAATACCTTGGTTTATTCTAGTAAGGTCTTCGTTTGCTTCTTCAGCAATTCGTTTCAGTCTTTTTCGTCGGTTTTCTTGTTCTTTTAGTCTGAGTGATCTTCATAGTTGTTCTTTGGGTGTTTCTTGCCCACTTGGTGTTCGGTTCTTATCCTTGTTGGGTCGTACGGGCATTAATTTCTAGGATTACGCCTACGACTGGTGTCATGTTCTTCCTCTTGTTTACTTCTTTCCTCGTATTGTTGCAGTATCTGTTGCCTTTTTCATTCTTGGTTGCTCTCAGCCCAAAGGTTTTGCAATATGTAGTGACGAGCGATCAACCTTGGTAGTTTGTTGAGGAGGTGGTCAACCTTTGGGTTGACGTGTAGTCTGTCCTAGATGACCGCTCGAGGGATCTCTCGCCTGAGAGCCTCCCTTCGTACGTGATCTCTCAACGAGATGTCCCACAGGTTTATGAGATCCTCCGTCAACACGTCCTCTCTATCCTCGTTGGCTTGCATTGGCTCTTTAGTTGGCTGACCCATCACGATGCCATTGCCCGTTGGGGTGATGTTTACCAAGTTCAATTCGGCAACGACGCCAAATGTTTACTCGCTAAGTGTTTTAACAGATGAAAATGGAGAAAACGAGAATGTACAGTAACAATTATAAAGCATATCATTTATACAAGAATTGCACAAAATAGAGCATTGCATTCATTCATCAAGTATATCAGCAAGTACATCGCAATATCACAATGTCAGGTCATGACTACAATGAAATGATCAATTATATAACCTGCCGATGTTGGTTGAGATACCAACCGTCGGCAACAACTCCTACAACTTCCCAATTGTCGGGATTAGTTCCCGATTACAACTCATATTAATCTAATGCTGTGGACAAGTATTATTTTATTTATTTTATATACTATTTGTTTGGTCGACGACAACTTAATTATTTATAACAAGGCCGACTATAGAGGGGACATGTTTTTAGGATGGATTTTTTTGAGGCTATATTAGGGGATGGTAGGGACGGCAAAGGGGATGGGTCTATAAAAAATAGGGAAATTTCAAATATTCATATGATAACATTTGATAAGAAATTCATCATATACATTATAGATCCTTAATACACAACATTAGAGTTAAGTTGAGATTTCACATGTGAATTGAACAAATTAACAAATGTCAAAACTCAAAATATAATTGCTTTCATAATTCATTGTCAATGTACATATGACATCAAAATAAAAAATACAACAAAATGCCCAAAGGCTGCAAGTTTAAACCATAGTTGAAAAACTCGGGACTCGGCAAAAACTCGGGGAAAAGCTTGGCAATAACTCGGCAAATTTATCGAACATTTGAAAATACACAATTTTTTAAAATATTCTTAAAAAACACACATATAAACTGAATTTTTAGAACATATTACTAATTTCATCATATATAAATCAAAATTAGAGTTTACCACATATCAATCATCAATGTATCAACTGATTTCATCATATATAAATCAAAATTAGAGTTTAAAACTTTAATACATATCAATCATCAATGTATCATAGACCAAAAAACAAGTTCAACTTTTGAATACATATCAACTTCAAGTTTCGGTATCAATGAAAATTATCTATCATAAATTTATTCTATGACTGAAACTCAAAAGCATTTGTTGCTGCTGTGTGGGTGGTGCTGAAGTAGATGGTATAGTTGCAGTGTCTTCAATAGGAGCCTCAACAACTGTCTCAATAGGTGCCTCATCCATAGTGATAGGATCAAGCTGTGTGTGTGAAGAAACTGCCTCTGTTGGCTGACCAAGCTCGCCTTCTTCCTCCTCATATGCTGCCACTTCTGCTTCCCATTCAGCTGCCTCTGCCTCCCTCTCCATATCAGCTAACTCATCATCACTTATCCCTGGTTCCACATCGACCTCATTAGGCGCAACAATCCAATTTGAGAATGGATCACTGTCATCAAGGTGAAGTGCTTCATGTGAACTAAGCCCTTGTACCTTCTTCTCATGCAACCGAAGGTTGTACCGCACGTAGACAAGGTCATTCAAACGCTTTTGAGTCAACCAATTGCGCTTCTTTATGTGAATGGTGTCAAAGACACTCCAATTGCGCTCGCAACTAGATGCACTACAAGGCTGAGATAAAATACGAATGGCAACCTTTTGAAGATTAGGCGTTGTGGCACCATAATCTTGCCACCACAAATCTGCAAGGATAACAATTGCCATTTATAACTTTGTAAGGATTTAATAAACTTAAACATTAACATAAATAGTAAAATAATATTAAACATGTTGTACCCAAAATAGTTTTTTTGCTTCAACAAGGCATTTTGATTAAAATGGTCTAAATCTTGTAAAATTGTTGTCAAAAGTCAGTTTTAGGTCAAACGAAGCATGGGCTTTTTGTGGGTTTACTGTCCAAAGGATACTGGCAAATTTTGAAAATTAGGGTTTCAGGCCCCTATTTTTAGGAAAAACCCTAAAAATAGGATCTTTCCAGAATTAACTGAAAATAATTTTGATTGGTTTATTTCACTTCACGATCACACTGGTCAAGTTAGAATCAAGAAAAAATCAGTTTTGCTTTGGTGGGTCTACTTGACTTTTTAAGGAGAAAAGTTAGGACCTTCGAGGTCATCAATGGCAGATGGCCAGTACTAGGTGTTGAAATCTAAGCCTAAAATGCATCACAGAAGATTCTATGGCGAAAGATGCTCAAAAAGATGCTTCGCGATAGAGGGGATTTTGAAAAGGAGAAAAATGTGAAAAATATTCCAAGTCTGGAAACAATACACCTTGTTACAAGGGAGATGCTTTTGCTGTCAATGCCCTAGTCAACTTTGCAGTGTCCGTACATGTAAAAATGGTGAATGCAGTCACAATGGTAAACATACTCGCATCAGTAGTAGCAATGCTTCAACGCAGTCGGAGTAGCCCAACAACACAGTAATCGCGAAGCGTGAAGAAGTTGAAAATCATTAGAAAGTGATCAAGTCTGGAGCTAATTTACCTCCTGCTGGTCAAGGGCGCCCTTAAATTTGAGAGGCCAAATGTAGTGGTTAACACTTGCAAAACTAATCATCTTCTCCAGAATTCTGCTAACTTTCCAGCGAATCATCAAGCAAATCCATCCAATTTGTTAAACAGCGGCAAATGACGATAGAGGTAGAAGATGCTGAAGGTCAACGAAAATCCAAAATGGCAGTCTATTACAAAAATTGCACCCCTATAGCCCAGGGGCGCCCAAGAATAAAGCCTATCAGATGTCAGTTCTTGGATTTGTTATCTCCAGATGATCTTCCCGACTTCCGTCCAACTTCTCAACAAACTTGTTCGCCAGTCCACAAGACCTATTAAATGACCGTAGCTATTGATCAAACAAGTGTGTAAAATGGAGGATAAAATGAAAGTCCAAAGGTCAAATGTACCTCTACAAGTTAGGGGCGCCTAGACTTTTGGTCAACCGGACGAGGTTTTGAGCAGCTGTCTTCTTTAAGAGATTTGCTCAGAATCCTTCTAGCTACACGATGAATCTAGTAGTCAGCTCTCAGTACCTATCAAACGCCCGTGAATGAAGATCAAGCGTAAAATGCCGGAGACGAAAGCAAGTTGAAAAACATGGAAATTTGGGTAAGTGTTGAGAAAAATGCACCCTTCTTGGAAAAGGTGCCCAACTTTTTGGGGCCTCAGATGCATCTTTCTGACTTCGTGACTCCCAGGAACATTTCTTCAGAGTTGATCAATCTTCGTGAAGAGATTGACAACATGAACATCGTAGTAGTTAAACTCCCGACAGCAAGTGTCAAACTGGAGCATTTCGTCAAAGGTTACAAAGTGCAAAATGTATCTCAAAGACATAAAAGCGCCCCTACAGGCCAAGGGTGCCTAAGAATTTGAGCCTCATAAATCAACTTTCAGACGATGCAATACCAGTCATTCTTTCTGGAATTGAACTAGTTTTCCATTTCGTATCTCGGCATGTTCGCAGGATTCATCAATCAACTACAGCTGCAAATTGAAGCACAAAGGGTCAAAATTGAAGAAGTTGAAAAGCATCCAAAAATGGCCGTCTGGTAAAAAAAGTACCCTTCTGGCGAAAGGCGCCCAAAATTTCAAGCCTTCAGAACTAGTTTTTGAGGTTTGCAGCTCCTAGCAACATCTTTTCAGACTTTATCCAACTCTGCGATGAATCTGTCAGCTAAGCTTTAGGATCAACCGGGCGATTGGAATTCAGGGTCAAACAAAGGCAGTTCGTCATAGCAGAAGTTGAAAATCTTTAAAAATTTTCGAACTCCCTAAAGCTTGGACGCCAAAAGTCAAAGTGGGCCCCATTGACTCTTAGTTACGATTTTTGCATGCTTTCTCTTGCATATGGCGTCCTAAAATTAGAGAACTTTCAGTTAACGAAGCAATCACATAAATTGATTCTTCAATTAGGGTTGGCACACCTAATTGACACTCCCACCTCCAAAATGGATATTTATTCAAGCATAGGCGTCATTTCTCCATTATTTCTTGCAGGTTGAAGCTAAAATCAGCTATTTTCTCTCCAACGCATTTTGAAGGATCTAATGGAGGCCATTTTCATTGTTCTTCGTAGTTCTAGGTTCAAATTGCAAAGAGGAATATTTTTCCATGCTTCATCTTTTTAGTACGTTCTGCCAAGAATTCATCAGATTGGGTTTATACAGAGGCATTTTTCTTGAGGATTGAAGGAGGCAGTTTATAACTTCTATCTTCTCCCCCTTACATTTCTTCTATCCTTGTCTTAGGTTTTCTCTTGCATGTCCAAGTAAACGACAATTTTTCACAGATCTGGCCATCTGGGTATGTTCAGTAAAGGCAACAAAGCCCATGTGCCAAATTTTTTTGGGAAAATTGCCCTGTTGCCCCTTATTTTTAGGGTTTACGAAAAAAGTCATCATTTGAAAAAAACAGAGAAACTGGGTTTGCTTAGCTCTCAAGCGTCTACAATATCCATGTGCTAGAATTTTTCGGAAAAAATAAGCTTCTGCAACCCCACTGCCCCCTGCAACTTTGCCCCAAAGGGTTGTTGCATGTCAAAGAAAAATTTCAAATTTTTGACGTTTTGGGTTTGTTCAAAAATATATTCTCTACAAAACCCACGTCTCTGAAATTTTTGGAAAAATTGCCCTTTGAGAAGCTATTTTAAGCCTCACCAAAAGCTATTTTTAGCCTCATCGGAAAAGTTGCCTAACATATCCGTGTTTACAGTCAACAGTCAAGTTTTTCAGAATGCAATTCTCTTAGGTAGAATACAAGACCAAAACAGTCTTACTCCATGATTTTCTGGGAATGACTGACACCAATTTTGCATCAAGCGCATCCAGAGGGTTGATTTAGATAAATTGACAGGTGTAGGCACTTAAAGTCCACGGATTCCATATGTGTTCGTACCTCGTGTATCTGATAGCCTTTCAAGGCCAGTTTAGAGGGTTGAATACCATTGGAATTCTGCATGTGCATCAAGTTTGTGTGCATTTCTCACAGCTAGAGTGTTCGCAGTCAAACTTCGCAGTTTCATCATGCAACACTTCCATTGAGAAGAATCAAGAAAAGCGTCAAAAAATCAAGATGCAGAAGAAACAAAGATCATCACTCTAGTCATAGAGCCGCCAAAGTTACCAATCAGTGAACTGCCAGTTGAAGTATGCAGATATTTCTAGGATTACTCAAATAGCTGACAAACGGTAAATTGATAGTCGAGGCATGTGACGATCTTCGTATGATGAGGCAGTTAACAACTTCTTGGAGGAATTGATTGCTCATAATCAGAGCCGATGAACTACTAAGTCAAGATGTCCCACCTTTTCCAAATAGACATTAGACACAACAGTTAACTTGATGCCACTTTCCAAGTTAACTCACTGTCCCACCAATCGTGCATGTCTATTTTTGGAGACACCTATGTACATATGGAGTTCTAGTTTAGTTTAGAATTAGTTAACTAAAGTAGTTTTTCCAGTTAACTGTTAAGTTACCTGCATTTAGACATGGGAATAAATCTTGCATGTGGGAAGAACTGAATGTTAACTCAAGGAGATTTTAGGGTTCCCTACTCCTTTGAGCTTCTATAAATAAGAGCAACCTTGCTCATTATTGTTTAACTTTTATTACTACACAAAATTGCTGTGCCGTTAAGCCAACAAGCTTAAGCCAACAAGCTTGCAAGTCAATATTAGTTCACTCTTTGTCTAAGAGTTGTTTGGTTGATCGCATCTTGTATGATTTCGTACTATTTGCTGTCCCGAATATTTGTAATCGTTGATCAAGTTTGAAGAAATAAATCAAAAGAGCAATGAGCCTTTGATCCAAAGTTTCAAGGTCTATCAACACTTGTTTTTATAATCTTTGTTTCAATCTACACCTTAGACAGAGCAATGAGCCTCCGAGGGAATTTAGAGATTAGGATTATCGTTATATTTTGTTTCTAGTAATCTTCATTTTAGTCTACACCTCGGACAAAGCACTTCGCCTCCTTGGGAATTTTGAGATCTAGCTTGCCGTTTAATGTTGTTGCCAATAACCTTTATTTCAGCCTATGCCTCGGACTGAACACCTCGTCTCCTTGGAAATCTTGAGGTATAGTTTATTGTCAATCATTCCCAATTGCTCCTAATTCCTCTTGCTCTGTTTTTCTTGAGGAGTTAGGATAGATATTAAGTTTTAGCCTAGTTGTAGTTGAGAACTACGAAACTAGAAAAACCTCAGCTGCAATGCAAACGGTTTTATAACCTTGTGCCTCTACCAGTTGAGTAAAAAAGATAGGAACTTAGATTACTTTACTTTTTACGCATAACAACAAAAGAGGGAGCTTCCCCTCCTAATTTGAAGAGCAGCTAATACTGTGCATAGCTGTCCGTTGCTAATACGCACTCCAGAGGTGCGAATTGTAACGCCAACAAAACACATGAATTTGTTACCTGGCTGTAGAGTCTCTCCTACGAATGCAATCCTTGGAAGAAAACAATGGCCCTTCGACCTTCTTATAGCTCTGTATCTCATCAAGTATGAGATCTCAAAGGTCATCATTACTAACCAATCTCTCAATACACGTGTTGAGGCCAACGAGAACCTCTACATCTGCACTGAAAGTAGGAGAGAAATAAAACTTGGGGTTCAAAAAGTAGGCAGCAACATGAATATGTTGGTGGAGTTGTCGGTTCCACCTCCGATCTATTATGTGCCATATGGGTTCATATTTGGTCTTGTTTGACCCATATAAATGTTGAATTGCCTCTTTGGTCTTATCCATGGCCTCATATAGATACCCCATGGGGCTTTTATCCCCATCCCCCAATCGTAGAACTCTAACCAACGGTTCTGACACCTAAAATATAAAAAAAATAACAAAATCAGCAAGTTGTAATATTAGAAAGCAAAAAAAAAATCATCAATCAAAGTTTGAAAACTTACATTGATGATCTCCTCCATTAGTTTGGCAAATCTATCATCAAAAATGGTCTTCACGACCTTCTCTGCTTCAGGCTTCTTGCAATAAGGATTCTCCAACCATCTTTCACTCACAAACATGCGCTTGAGGTTGGGCAATGTAGCTAAAATACTCTGCAAGGTGTGGAAATTGGTGGCAAAGCGTGACTCCTAATCGCACGAGATCCTTACCATCAGGGTGCTCTCTCATGAGACTTAGGACCTGTTGATGTGTTTTTCGTGACCGCACCAACGCAGAATAAAGTCGCCAACGGCTTCCCTATTCTCTCTTGATCAAAGTATTCCGCATGCTAAGATTGCAAGAAAGTTCATGCGTTCAACTCCAAGGTTCCTTTAATGCGAATAGGCTCAGTTTGGCTCGATGTGATTTGCTGGTATTTCAAGGGGACTTACAGAATTGTTCGGCAGTGGAGAAAGGGATTCAAATGCTCGAAAGATTTATCTATGAAGTGCGGGTTTCCTATTCTAACCAGAAAGTACTGAATTGAAAAGGGTGTAGGGCCTAAGAAGTTTATGTTCTATTCTAAATGCAGGATATGTGGAGCTTCACTTCAATAGACTTCAACCGGATTTCACCTAGCCTCCGTCGGACAGCCTCAGTAAAATCGGTGCAATCTTCAAGGGAAATAGCAAAAGATGTTCAAATTATGACTTAACATGCATACACCATCACAACGACGCATATAAGCACATAAATCACAACTGAAGTTAAACTCAAGGTAATGTCCAGTTGACCACACAAGGCGAACTTATCATCAACAAGCCGCTAGTGGTATGGAATAAAGCGAAGCTATCTTAGTAAAACACCACACACCAAAATAAGCTACTTGCATGAAATTAAGCTACTTGGATACGAAAGGAAGAAGAGACCTTGCTAGCAATTCATGACAAGACGAATTCCATCATCAATGAAAAGATCTATTATCATAAAATGTGTTACACAACAATCTCCTCAAAAGTTTTCAAAGGGAAAACTTTCTCTCTTCTCCAAATTATGCAAAAATGCTCTACAATGCTACACTATCTAATTCTAATGCTAACTCAATGTCCACTATTCCACTGTCTAATCTAATTCTAATGAATTACAAATGAGGGGGACTCCCCCTTTATATAGCTAGCCAAGTCCCAAAAGACGGCTAGGGTTACAATCAATAGAGTGGCCAGAATCGTGCCACCTCAGCCCTAAATAATATTGCCCTAAAAACGCCACAGAGGAGAGTGGGGTAATAAATGCGCCATAATGTCCACCATCATCCTTCTAGAAGATTCCGTTTGTAGACGCGTTCACACTGTTCTTGATCTTCTTCTCGACTTTTCTTCTTTAACTTCTTTGTCACTTGAGCTAACACTTAGCCAATTTCTTGCAACTTCTTCTTCCTTCGAGATTGAAACTTGTAACTTTATCCTCCTTCGAAGGTTGTGATATCATCGTGCTTCACCACTTCCAGACATCGTGCTCTGGCCTCCACGCTCATCCTACAAAACAAGCAAGGAGAAAAGCATTAGAACACCTCATAATGTAAACTTAACTCACTTACCAGGATTCTCACGTTCATCGTTCTCCCCTAGCACAACTTTGCTTTCTCCATGATTCTTCATGCCTTAGCCAAATTTTCAACCCATCTTCCTCAAGAGCGTATCATCTTTGAGAAATTCATTTCACCTGCTGGAGCTCTGACAACCTTGATTTTATTCATTTCTGGCTCAAGAAAACTATCTTCACGAAGAATTTGAGCAAATTCATCTAGGCAGTTTCTTTCAAATTCATTGTCTGGAGAATTTCACCTTGAAAACATATTTTCTTCACACTTGCCTTAGAAAATTTTCAAGTTTCCCTTAGGAAAATTCATCAACTTGGTGCCCATCAAAAATCTTCACCCTGAAGGCCACAGCGAAGCATGGAAGACTTTAAAATCCACTCCCCATCGATAATCTTCGATACCCAGAAGAAAATTTCCTCCAAAATGCGTCGAACTCATGGGTACCCAACGAACGGGTTCATTTAATTTTCTGGAATTTTGAACCTTGGAAAAATAATTTTCAACAATTTATTTCATTTCTTCATCTCCTCTGAGAATTTTGTTGCTCTGACTTGAAAATTTTTACTCATCCTGCAATGTTGGCACCTTTTGACTTCATCACTGGCAACTTCACTCGGACTTAAGGAAAAATTTCACCACCATGGGTCTAGGCGTATTTTCCAAGGAAGAAAATATTTGTGCCTTAGAAAAATTTTGATCACCTTGAAAATTTTGCCTTAGGAAATTTTTCTCAATTCTGTCCGCCTTGCCTGCGAGGGAAAATTTCATTTCATCAACTTACTTAGAAATTTTTTCTTGAAGGCGCATCACACTTAATTTATTTTTCATCTGGCAATTTCAACGCCTAGGCATGCATTATTCATCCTTTGTATTTTATCTACTTAAACATTAGGCGCACTTCATGTAACATGTAGAACGTTCTCAACACCTTAGCAATACTTCAATGCCTTAGCCATTTTAACACCACCACCTTAGGCGCTAGGGAAAACATCTTCAACATCTTTAACACCTTCCACTCTGGGCGCATTTAGCACTTGATGAAGGAAAACGCCTAGCATTCACCACCTTTCACCACGCCTAGGAAAGTATTTTCTAACACCTTGGCATTTTCAACGCCCCACACTTTATTCACCCTCTTTGCATGGCGCATATCACATAGGCAAGAAGATGGGCGCATTTTGCTTGTGTAGAAGAAGGAATCTTTTCAACGCCTTGACCTGTGACTCTTAAGCTTCTCCACTTTTGTCTTCACATGCCCTCTTTTGGGCGCATTTGATGCCTCTAGGGGGACAGATTTCATACTTAGAAAATTTTCATGCATGTTATGCTTGAAGTGGGCGCATTTTACTATGTGAGGAGGATAAACTTTGTTGACTTGTTGACTTCTTTGAGCTTGAGCGCATTTTTGATGCCATGAAGGATGAAACTTGTAACGCCTCCAACAAGTGACTTTTCAACTTCCTTATTTTGTCCTCACATGCCATGATATGGGCGCATTTTGCACCTCATGAGGGATGAGAATCGTTGACTTCTTTGACCAGCTTGTTGTTGGGCGCATTTTGGCCTATGTGGTGGATTAAAAGCTTTGACCTTTTGACTTTCTTGCACTTTTGGGCGCATTTTACATAGGCTGCAGGACGAGATTTGATACTTAGAAAATTTTCATGCTTGGCTTGAGGGGTGGGCGCATTTAGCCAGTGGAGGTGGATTTTTATACTTAGAAATTTTTTGAATGCTGCTAGCTTGAACATCTTTGCCTTGAGGGCGCATTTCACCATGTGTGAAGGACGAGATGCTTGCCTTAGAATTTTTATGCTTCAACTCCACCAACTTGGGCGCATTTTACATGGGGAGGTGGATGAAAACATGCTAGAAATTTTTTCAAACACCTGGAAGGCAAGTTGGTCGCATTTCACCTGTGGTGGAGGATAAACTTCAGACTTAGACATTTTTTCTCGTCTTTGCCAGCTTCTCCGCCATGCTATATATAGTAAGCCCTCCGATTTTTGCATCTCTGAAGCTCTGAACGACTTGACATTTTGCACATTGCATCTTCATGACCTTGTTGTTCTGTTGACATTGCCACTTTTAGCAAGCATGCTATTTTTAGCCCATTTTTGGTGGTGATTTACTATAAATAGTAACCTCTTGTTTCTGATAGCTCCATTGCTCCGATCGAGTTGAAATTTGAATGAGGTGCTCCTCACCACGTGACCTTACTGTCAACATTGACGCATGCAGCTGATTTACTATTTTTAGCATGTTTCCAATCTGACTTACTATAAATAGTAAGTGCTCCGTTTGACTTGAAATTTCACCAGCAGATAGCTTGAAGAATGCCGATCGCGGTGGTTTACACCGGATTTCGAAGATTCTGACTTTTTATGCCTATTTTTAGGCTCCGAAGCTGGAAACCCCAATTTGCATTGCATGCGTATCAAAAGATCTCCGACTGCTCGCTTGTAATTCATGTCACACCATCAAGCTCTCAAAACCCATCGAATCACTTGACATGCAAAAGAAACTTCACATGCAACCCTAAAAATAGCCTCTAAGGTCAACTCGAAAGTAGTCGCCTGGCCTTGCATGTTACATCATCGCAAGGTCTTGAAAAACCGAAAGGAATATGGTAATTTGATCCGACTCGAATTTGTATTTCAGACTGCTAAAAATAGGTTATCCATGCTCAAATTTGGCATGCAAGCAGTCTGATATACCTGAATGCCGTGTGATGATCGGAATCTCAAAATAGCTGATAGATTGCTCTGAATTTCACACTTACTAAAAATAGTAAGTACCTGGAATTTGATGAAACTTGCTACCTGCTGGAGTCACTGACAACAATGTTAAGTTGGTTTTCAATTTATTCACTTTATCTGACCTTGAATTGACCAGGAACGACGAAACCCTAATTTTAGATTTGGCCAACATTTCGCTTAAGCTCAATGACGGAGAAAGACAGAAGAGAGACAACAACAAGAACAAACCAACACCAAACCAAAAGCAAAGCCAAAATTAGGGGGTCCCCATTTGCAATGGGGCGATGTGTGAAAAACATCACAACAGGACCCATGTGTGATTGTAGATGTACTTTGTGATATTCCTTCCATCTTCAACCACATTCTTCACCCAACTTAGTTTCCCTATGTCCTCAAGGAGCAAGTCAAGACAGTGGGCAGCACAAGGGCTCCAAGATAATGTAGAATGCCTCACCATTAGAAGTTTACCAGGTGCCACATATGCAGCTACATTGTTGGTCACAATTTGAATTACATTTTGAACCCCCACTTCCATCACCACCTCATCCAACATGTTGCACAAGGTCTCTGCATTTTTTGTTTCATTGGAGGCATCAACTGATTTTAGAAATACCAATTGTCCCCCTAAAGCCACTAAAAAGTTGACGAGTGTCCTATTTCTGCCATCCGTCCACCCATCAGATATAATGGTGCAGCCATTCTTTTCCCAAATTCTCCTATGTTCCTCCACTAGTTGGTGTGTGTTTTGGACCTTATTCTGCAATAATGGCCCACTCAACTCATGACGACTTGGGGCCTTGAACCCCTTACCTGCCATGGTCAATGCAGTGACCAACCCTTCCCAATAAGGACTAGAAGCAACATTGAACAAAATATTGTTGTAGTACCAAAATCTAGCACATGCCAACTTCGCCTCATTTTGCAACTCTTTATTCCAAGAAGTACCTTACAATGAAGGTCGTGCACTAGGAGTATTACGTGGAACAAAAAAACTAGAATTGAGGCTGCCCACACTTCTAGTTCTTGATCCTCGTATCTGTGGCCCAAGAGAAGAAGAGTCCCCCATAGCCCTCTATGACCTGGTAGAACCAAAATCCGCATATGGGGCTGCCATTGCCTCTGCTGTTCTCTTTTTATTTTCCTTCCTTTGGTCATATGTTGCAAGGAGTGCTCTAGCCTCCCTCTCAACCTCTTTGGGTGCATTATCACATGGTCTAGCATCTCGGCAAGGGATTCGTGCAAGGTGGTGTTTTAGTCAGTTTATGCCACCAAAAAGAGACTCAGTGCAATGGTTGCAAATAACCTCTCCTCGCGTTGCACTTGGTGTTCCATGTTTCCAACAAGGATCTCTTGGTTTGCCACCACTCTTTTTACTTGCAGAAGCCATATTCTTTTAGTAAGATACCTAGCAAAAGAGAGACAAGATAAAAAAATAATAATTAGATATGACAATCTTACATAAAAAAAACCTTTGAACACTAAAGCACTATGAAAGTCAATAATATCTTACGGTATATAAATTAATAAAATAATAACTAAAGAATTTTAGGATAAAGAGTTGGATTGAAGATGGAATAAAATTATAAATACATAATTAATATGAGAATTAAATGAATAAAATAGGTATATTTAATTTAATTTAATTTTTTTTTTAGATTGCAAGAATCGGTCCGGTATCCGTCCCCCTATAAACTGCAGTGCCCCTGGTAAACTTTTTTTCATGTGACCGGTGGCGCTGGCGTGACACGCCCTCCGGTACCATGGGGATGGTGGGGAGACTAGACCTCGTGACCTCTTGCCTGCAACAGGATGCTTTAGCCAATTGAGCTAGGCCCACCACCTATTTAATTTTAAATTTGATGTAAATATAAGTGAATCATTAATAATTTAAATTTTAATATATAATAATAAAAGAGAATAGAATAAAATTATAATTAATAAATATTAATGTAAGGGAATTGAATAAAATTAAAATTAATAAATACAAATTAAGTATTATAAAACTTAGAAATTAAATAGTTTAGATAGAAATGGATAATTATAAATTTATAATAAATATTTTAAATTGAATAAAAATTAAAATTAATAAATACAAATTAATTATTATAAAACTAATAAATACTAATAAATACAAATTAAGTATTATAAAATTAGGTATAATTAATTAATTATAAATTTATAAAGTAAATATTTTAAATTGAATAAAATTAAAATTAATAAATACAAATTAAGTATTATAAGATATTCATTGTATAAAAATTAATGTTCTTTTGTTCTAAACAAAATCAATCTGGTAAAAACTAAAATCGTGTGGGTTTTTTTCTAATTGAAGAATATATAAAATTTATGCCTATGGCTCTAGCAAATGAAAAATGCGGCAAAGTTGCAAAGAATAATGTGGAAGGCAGAAGGCGAATTTGGAATTTGTTACCTACTATTCATGTCCTTTCTCGTGCCCTTCAATTGCATCTGGAAACCCTTCAATCGCGTCTAGAACCCTTCAATCACGTCTGAAAGTTGAAACGCTTCAATTGTGCCCTATTCACGTGAGAAAATGAGTCTTGGGTGTGTTGGCGTAAAAACTAACACCTCTGGAGTGCAAGTTGGTACGGACAGCTATGCACACTACGTAGTGAGTGCTCTTCAAATTAGGAGGGGAAGCTATCCTATCTTTTTGTTCTCAGCTAGAAGAGGCACAAGGTTAAGAAAACCAAGAATGTTGCAGCTAAGGATTTTCTAGTTTCGCAGATCATTAACTACAACTAAACTAACTACTTTAAATCTATCCAATTTCCTCAAGAAAATAGAGTATGAGGAAATGGAGCAGGAATGTTCTATACGATAAACTTCAGGTACAGTTTCACAACGTGAAGGCAAGGTGGGCACAACGATTTGCTTACTGGGAAGAAGTTTATTGGAAACGACAAATATATGATAAACCAGGTACAACTTCACAACATGAGGGCAAGGTGGGCACAACTATTTGCTTGATTGAATAGGCTTATTAACACACATCAAACGATAAGCTTTAGGTATTGATTTATAACATGAAGGCAAGGTGGGCACAACGATTCACTCATCTGAATAGGCTTATTAAGAACAAACAAAGAATAGCCAACTAGGACAGCAAATTGCATAGGCGAAACACGCATACAATAAACGATCAACTAGCCACTATATTTAACTAAGATGAGCATTCACCATAATGACAGCATGAAACCCAAGTGGCATAACAATTCATCATTATAGCAAAAACTCGTGAACAGATATAGAATCAGCAATATTACAGGGAAGGTGGGCACAACATATATTACTATCTCGTGCAAAAGTTATTTACAAATGAGCTGAAAGCTCTTATTTATAGACATCGAAAGGTGTAGGGAACCCTAAAATCACCTTGAGTCAACTACAGTCTTGCAATGCATGCAAGATTTATTGCTAAACCCTAACAAAGGAAACTATACAGTTAACTGGAAAGCTACCATCAGTTAACCGGTACATTTAATCTAAAAATGGACAATGTGCAAGCATGCACGTCCTTTTTGAAAGCAAGTTAACTGGAACACTACCATCAGTTATCAAAAACCCTAAAGAAACTCCAACTGAAAATAGATAATCCCAAGAAAGGCATGCGTGAGCTGTGGAACAGCGAGTTCACTTGAAAGGAAGTGTCGAGTTAACTGCCGCGTCTGATGTCTATCTTGAGAGGTGGGAACTGAAGTCTACTGGCCGTGATCTCGAGCAACTAACCCCTCCACGAGGTTGTTGATTGCATCGGCATCTAAAGGTCATCACAATTCACTGCTTGTCAGCAACTTGAGCAATCTTGGCAATCTTTGCACTAGCATTTCACTGACTAGTAACTTTGGCGGCTCCGTAACTGAAGTGATGGCCACTGTTTCTTCTACAGCTTTATTCTTTTGACGCTTCTCATGTTTTTTATGCTTTTCTCTATGGAAGAGTGTTGCATGATGAAACTGCAAAGTTTGACCGTGAACACTCTGGATGTGAGAAATGCATATGAACTTGCTGCACATGCAAAATTTCAATGGTATCAACCCTCTAAACCGGCCTTGGAAGACAATTAGCTATACGAGGCATGCAACCATATGGACTTGAGTGACTACGCCTGTCAACCTTCTGAATGCACTTGATACAAATCAGTGTCAACTTTTCTGATGAAATTATGAATTAAGACCAATTTGGTCTTGAATTCAGTCTGCATGAACTGCACTCTGAAAAACTCGCCTATTGACTGTAAACACGGCTATGTTTTGACAACTTTTCTGGAAAATTAAAAATACCCTGCTGAGGCTAAAAATAGCCTATCGGAGGGCAATTTTCACAAAAAATTCTGAGATATGGGTTTTGTCCAAAAAATGATTCTAAGACAACCCAGAATGTCAAATTTGCGAAAATTTGACTTCCACTCGACCATGCAAGGAATTTTCAGTTAAGAAAATTAGAGTCTCGAGAATTGATGCTTTGGAATAAATTTTCTTGAAAAAATTCTAGCACATGGGTTTTCTCGAGGAAGCTATTATGAATCGACCCAGGTGATTTGTTTTGTTAAAAGTTGCCAATTCTTCAAACATGCAAAAGAATTTAAGACAAAAGAATGAGGTTTTGATGCTTTTCTTCTATTAAAATCGCCACTTTGCCTTGAATTCTGTTGATGAATCTGGACTTGTACCTGTAAAAGAATGTTTTTGATGCCTTCGCCATTGATTGCTGATGAAAATTCGCCCAACTCTGGAAAGAATTCACCTCTTCTCAAGCTGGATGAATGAAATGATGGACGCCATATTGAATAAATAAATAAATTTGTAGCTTAATGGCACCAACTGCAAGAATAATCCCTGATTTCAAAAGAAATCTTCCGATTGGACCTCACTTAGTTCAACTGCCATTGACTCGGAGTCCCGGATTAAAATAATAATAAAAATATTCATCTTGCCTTTACATGCGATTTTAAACCTCAGCATTAAAAGGCACCAATAATGAATTAATTGGGCAAAATCGCTACCTTTCATGTTGTCATGCAAAATAAATATTTAATATTATTTTATTCAGTTGACAAAAAAGCAAAGCACTTGGATATGTCTGACAAACTTCACTTATTCCAGAAAGTCGCTATTTGACCCTCTAAGCGTTCATTTGCAAGAGTTATTAACTCTTTTGCTAACTTCCTATTTAATAGCTGACTACAAAGTCACAGTTAGCCATGTTCAGCTTTGATTTCCGGGTGATTGAGTGACGTTGAGACCGAACTGAAATATCCACCGCAAAGCCTGCAGAGCAAGGATGAAATGTCTGCTGGGAGTTGCAACTACTAAAATCAACGTTTAACACCTCAAAAAAATAGGCGCTTTTGATTAAATTGATGCAAGGTCACCAGACTAAGCCATTTCTCCGTTCTACCATCTGACACTTCAAACTGCCACTGACGGTGAACAATGAACCTTGCTGACTGAAGGATAGGCTCACCGCGTGACGGAAGTATTCCGCATCCAATGACTGTATGTAAGGCACCAGAAAGCTGCATCAAGGACCCCAAAAGAAAGGGCGCCCCTAGCCTGTGAAGGCTCAAACACCATTTTATCAAAAATGTAACTTTCAACTGGATAGCCTACTTTGACCCTTGATACTGGGAGCTGAAGTGCTCCGATTTACACACCGTCTATCCCATCGCGTAGCTAGATCAACTTACAAAAGATGTCTCTAGAGGCGACGAAGCGAGAAAATTGCTTCTAAGACCTCAAAGAGAAGGGCGCCTTTTCCAAGGTGAAATATACTCTCCATACTTGGTCATTTTCCGGCTGTCTTCACTTTTCAACATTCTACACATACCTCGCACGTACGAGCATTTGCCAAATCCCGGAGGTTGATGGTTGGGCTCGTTGGATAGCTGGAATAATTTCGCAAAAGTCTCGTGAAGACTGCGAAAGCTAAAAACCCCATCTGGCAGGCATAAAGGTTGGGCGCCCCTGGCCTACAGAGGTACAGGTGTATATCACATTATTTCTCCACCCTTTGATTTATGTGCCTGGAAGAATCTCTGCCACGATCACTCAGAATGTCGGATTGACTCGCGAATTGGTGCATTGCGAAGCTTGACTAGATTAGAAAAGATCTCAGGAAGACAACATCTGCAAATTCAACCATCTGGGAAGCCAAATTTAAGGGCGCCCTTGGGCTACAGGGGTGCAGAAAACTGTGAACTGACAATTCCTTGTGACATGCAACCTCCCGTACCTTCAGTTTCTGACGTCAGTTGCCGGAGTTCTGCAACTCAAATGACTTGGCCGGATAGCTCGTCGGAAAGTTGGGCTAATTTTGAAGAGATTGACTGCATCTGCAAGCAAAAGCAACAAAATCTGGGCCTTCAAAGAGAAGGGTGCCCCTGAGCTACAGGGGCGCAGATTTGCTTTTCTGCTAAAAATCTTCATCTATTTGATCTCTGTAATCACCTTTCTTGCCACTGAAATAACCTCGCAAGGGTATAACTTTGTCGTGCAATGCTTCTCCATCATCACATGTCTCGCTTTGAGTCCTAGGTTCAGGTTCTGAGCTCCAGGTATTCACCAATTGTTGCTAACGACTGACATAACATTGACCAAAGTCCATGCTGATTTGCCCAAAAACATCCCATTGGGTGGCATTTCAGGAATCAACATCCCATTGTAAAGCTAGTGTCTATTGATACTTTGAAGTTTGATGAGCTTGAAGTCGCAAAGCACTATGCACGACCATTGACTTCTTTGCTCTTCTAGAGGTAAGCCTATTCCTCTTGATAAATTGGATGACATTTTATTTGGACCAATTCCTCTTTATAGTAGAGGAACTGACAACTTGTAAAAGGAGGTGAATGGTGAGTATTGTCAACTTTGGTGTATCTTTTCCGTGCCATGTCCACCATCCAATAGGATCAATTTGACCTAATGTAGCTCTATCTATCTTTGCCTCTAGTTTGTTGAATGTTGGACTGCGAAGATTAGTAAAGGCAAGCCATTGTGTGAGAGGTATAGTTAACTCCTCACTTGAGTACATCTTTTGAAGGGCCTTCATTAACCCTTCTTTCACCTCTTTATCATCACAAGGAGGCAACCTCCTAAGCTTTGGTGCATACCATTTGGGATTTAAGAGCAAAGGCTGCAACATGAAGTAGGTTGTTCATAGTGTTCCACCGATGCATCACAATGGGCTTAATATGCTGTTCATATAATCCCAAATTAGGATTTCTATTACAAATTGCTTGCTTCATTTGCTCAAGCATGCTTTCAAATGTCCCATAAATCTCTCCAATATCTAATGACATCTACAATAGGTGAGATGAAGAAGCAAATGCCAAATATATTTGCAAACAAAAAATTCAAAAAAGACAAGTTAGAAATTAGAAACAATATAATCATAAATTTAACAATAAAATCAGCAATCAATTTATTAATAAAATCAACCATTTAGTAAAAATCAACAACTTCTTACCTCATAGTGGACCACTAGTCCTTATCAAGGATCTCGATAGTTTTTCTTTAGTAGTGTTTGCAGCAGGCCGTCTGCTCCACTCTGAATTAGCCATCATCAACTATGGAGCCTATTACACCTCAAGGATCCTCTCTAAAAAACTAAATAACTTGCATATCTAGTCTCCACAAGTTTGAGGAATTTCTTAGTCGAAAAAGTCTTGAAGAGAGCGAGGTGTGTGATGAAACACACACTTATACTTAATTATCCAAAGCAATACTACTCATGCAAGATGTAGCAATTAAGAACATGCACAAGAGACACAATTTTACATGGAAACCCTTATGAGAGAAAACCACGGAAAGATCTTGCTTTTATTAATTTTCTTACAAAATTTGTAGGCACCAACCCATTGGAGACTCCAATCCCCACCACTGAGCACCAACCCAGCAAGAGACACCAATCTCTCCCAATGAGAGGCTCCAACCTCTCAATCTCCTCAAATAGGAGGCTCCAACTTCCACAAGAACAATATAGTAATTTTATTTGCAACTTCTTACATTTGCTCTCTCAATTGCTTACAAATCTGCCATACATCCACTCATAAATCTGCAATATAGTCTTCAATAATTCTGCTCATAAACACGCCATGATCTTGCTTTTATTTTTTTCTTTTCTTCTCACAAAATTGTTGTTATAAATCTGCTCACATATGTCTCATAAATCTGCAATATAGTCTTCAATAATTCTGCTCATAAACACTCCATGATCTTGCTTTTATTTTTCTTTTCTTCTCACAAAATTGTTGTTATAAATCTGCTCACATATGTCTCATAGATCTGCTCAAATAGCATTTTATTTCTGCTCTTCATGTAAATAATATTCCTTGAAATTTGATTGCATTTGAAACCTCTCACAACCTATTATTTATACATGCCTTCATGACTCTTCACCCAAGAGGGGTGACTCTCCAAAGGGGGTCGGCCCAACATTATTTAATAATAATTTATTTATTTTATTTTTAATTTCATTTTCCAATGTGGGCGCACCACTCTAGGGGGTTATCCCACTTTGGAAGGCCCTCAAAATATTTATTTAATTTAATTACATATCCCCAAGTTTGGGGTTGTCCCAATTTTGATATTATTATTATTATTTAACACCCCTCTAGTAGGTCGCTAGACATAGGTTGGCCTTTGACATCAATGACATTATTTCCAATAGTGTGGTGGTTGCAAATGAACATGCTAATATGTCTAACTTCTGCCACCACTTGTTGCACTCAATCTATCTTCCCTATGTCTTTTAATGTGTTGTTCAACACATGAACACATGGGGTCTAAAAAATGTACTTGTAAGCACCCTCCATCATCATGCCAATTAATTTGCACATGTGACAAATCAATGACCACTTGTACAACATTTGAGGCCCTAACCTCCTCTATGGCCTCTTTGAAAATATGAAATTGGAAGTCCACATCCTTGCATTACTTGGATCAATAGCTCTGAGAAAATAAGGGCCAATTGAACATGTGACTATTATGTTGATGAGTGATCGATGTCTAATATTGATCCACTCATCCATGACAATAGAGTAGCCCGTCCTAGTCCAAGTTTGCCTCGTGTCCTCCATCACCAAACTCATCTTAGAATATTTTTTGTCAAGGAGGGTAGTGCGCAGTTTATGTTCTCCAAGGGCGGTGAATGAAGGACCAACAAAAGCTATATATTTGAACATTTTTTTGAAAGAGAATGTGCTACATGGAATGGGATGGCATGGGCATAGAAACATTTGCCAATGGAAGACTTTGCCACATCCCATGGTTGCATATTGAACATACCTACAACTGTCCCTGCCTTCTCACTAGCATTGGTCTTCTTGTTTCCTCTTGTAAAAATATCACTACTACAACTAGCAACCATGGAGGACATAGGGATAGCTGATCATATAGATTGTGTTGGCATTGTGACACCCTTAGACTTTGCTTCTGCCTCCATATGCAATCTATGAACCTCTATCTTCTCATCCTCCTTTATATCTGTATACACCTTAACCCCATGTCCTATAAAGCCTAAGAGATGAGAATATAGTATGGTGTAGCCCCCTTTAAAATCTGTTTTGCAAATGTGACACAACCTCACTCTACTACCCCTCAAAATTTTCTTTTTGTCTTTGTCTAGGTTTGTCACAAATTGGACAAGAGGATTTTTGGAATTAAAAGGACCCTTTGCATAAGATTTTAAAATTATGGAAGGGCACTCAAATGGGTTTTGTGATTGTTTTTGTAAACCCACAACACTCCCAAAGCCTAATGAACCTCCAACTGAGGCTAAAATTCTCACATTTCTTTCTTCCATCTCATGTTCACCACTCTTACTGCCGCTACTCATCTTGTTTTGGTAAACAATAATGCAACTGCAGATTGAAAATAGAAAAATAAAATAAAATCATATGTTTCTTCCTTAAAAATTTGAGAAAAAAAAACAGAAAAAATAAACAAATGGAAGAATCACTTACCTTTTTCACTTCTCTTGCTATCTCACTCCTCACCTCTCACTAATGCTGATTTCTTCAGCTGCACCTTCAAAACCTACTCAAAATGATTTTTTTCCTCCAACTTGGCTACAAATTTGTTTGGCATGAAAAAATGAGTTAGAATGAGATAGGAAGGTTTTTTTTTGTTCATTTAAGGTTAATTGTGGCGTGGGACCCACAAAAAATAAGAATAAAATATTATTATTATTATTTTTATTTTGGACTTGTTGATGTTCATAGCAGTGTCGAGAGAATTCTTCCAGCCACGATATAATGGATAAATCTGGTGGAGCCTAAACAGCTATCAAATTTATAAGAGACCGATATTATTGAAGAGGCACTTCATTTATTTAAATGATAATCTAATTTATGAAGAGGCACGATTTGCATCAAATAATAATTAATGAGGAGGAGCGCTTCTCAAGGCAACATTGTAATTCTTACCTTGGCCAACCTTCATTGTAATTCATAATTATTATTTGTATTTATCTTTTCCTTTGGTGGCCAACCTAGTTTTTGTAGAGGTGCGACCTCTCTAGCAAATGTATATATAGAAGTTCATTCTCACTCATTCAAGCATCAAGCAAGTTTGATTCCTTCCTACAAGCAAGTGTGAATTCTATCAAGAGTAACTCCTATTAAGTGCGAATTTCTTCTAGGGCAGATTGCGAATCCATTGAAGAGCAGATTTGTGTTCAAGGAAGAGCAGATTGTTCTTTGTTATTACAGCCATTGCTGGTGCTGAATATTGGCCTTGTGTGTGGCCTCATTGTAAAGAGACTTGTTGCCATTACTTATATATATAAGAGATATATTTGTTGCTGGGTTTTTCTCCCTCAAGTGGAGGGTTTTTCCCAAGGTATCTACTGTGTTATTGTGTTGAATTTTGAATTAATTTTCTGTGCATTAAATCTGATCATAAAACTAACAGGACTTAGAAAAACAAAACATGGCTGAATTGCCTTGGGGACAGTCAGCAGTCCTTGGGATGATTGGGGGATTTCTAAGACCTCCCCAGCTGTCCCGGGAACATCCGGTGGTTCTCATGGTGGCCCCCATCTCTGGAATGTTTCTGGGACAGCTAGGGCAGATTTTAGAAAATTGGGGACAGCACGGGGATGTTTCTGATGTGTCCCTGCATCCCCAAAATTGGAATGCCAAAAAAAACATCAGTTTCAAACCACATGTAACATTCAATAACAATCACATTTTACCTGTTAATACTTTGGTTAGCGTTTTGCAAAGTCCTCCTTTACTAGCTCCAGATTAGAAGGAATCAAAGTTGCAATTGAATGCATATTAGGAATGAAATATATATTATTCAAGATTGAGATATGATACAATCACACTGAAACAGAAGAAATTGAAAGAATAATACTACAATGATGCTGAAACAGAAAAAATAGAGATCACATACTGAATTTTAACTAAAAGGCAGTAACCCTATATATTGAACTACAGATGCTCTTTTATGCTTCTAATTGGAAATTAATACTTGCTTCCAGTATGGATTTTGACTAATATCTGTTCGGTATTTTCATGTTTTTGAATGATAATATTGCAAAACATAAGCACCACTTATTGTCCTCAATGACGATGTCATTAGACATCAATAATATGCAACTAAACTCTAAATTAACTCCATACATCAATCATATGCAAAGCCTCACTAGGCATCATTGATAACAAAAACAAACATCAGCAGCTTCAATCTAATCTCATGCATCTTCAAAATCCAGTCCAATCCAATATCCAACCATTATCCAACCATTATATTAACCCTGAAGATACAAACTGCATACTAATTTCTGAAATAACTATTCTGTAAGCCCCTCAACAGAAGAAATAGTAGCCGAAGTAGAACCACAAATGGCAATAAGGTATTGAGACAAGGCAGAAATACTTTGTTTGTTTATTGAAAAGCGTTTTTAATTGTGTGTAACTTTGTTTATTCTTCTCTTGGCGACATGAAAGATCAACAAGGAAAACATAGATGAGTGACCAAAAGGTAAAAGGAATTAAGAAAAACCTCTGGATGCTATTGTATTTGTTTGTCTGCTAAGAATGTTCAACAACTTTCTCAGCTGATGCTGGTTATTGTGCTGCAGAACTTCACAAGAAGGTGAAGAAACAAGCATCTGTATTTCATTTTAAGAGATCATAATCTTATCAAATGAGCCCACTTCTTGCTGCTGCTGTTTCTTTGTAATGGTTCTATTATAGGACTGCATGTTTTTAGCCATGAAGGAACTGAAAAGCCCTCACAGAACCTCTTCCATACAACACTGGTGACTTTGAAATGAAGAAAGAGAAAGCACAATAAAAGGAGAAAATCCTGAAGAAATTTTACAATCGAAAACTTTTTTCTTTCCAATGAAATGTGCTGTAGTAATATGTCAGGAAACCAGCATCAAAGCACTATTGCTGCAGACCAGACTATGCAATTATTGCAACTACAAATTAGCTCTAGTAGAGCCTGCTCTGTTGTGCCACTCTTAGCCCTGGAAGAAAATGATAGAAAAAGGAAAACAATCGTGCAAAAGAACCTAGAATCTAACCATTTTTCTTTAACCCTTAGTGGAACTTTGATCACCTTATTTAAAACATTTCAATACCTATTTTTAATTTATTGGTGAAATGATGATTGCAATGGGTTCCTCACCCATTATAACAACCATAACTAGCCAAAATGAAATGGAATAGCTGCAGTCCCACAGTCAATAGTGCTGGTCCATTCAGGACAGAAGTTCAAGCATAAGAAATATAAGTCAATTGAATTAAGATTTAATATTCTGATCGTACATTTCCAAAATTGGTGGTCTGTCAGTCAGCCATCATTCTCTGTTTCCCAAAATGGGTAGTTCACATAACTGCCGCCCAAGCAACTGTTATCTAGTTAAAACTAATGTTAAACTACCAGGTTCTGCCATACGTTTTTAAAAAAAATGGAAAAACAAAATCAATGAGCATTTACACCATCTACAATTCAGCATAGGCAAAACATGACAGAAACCCACTATCCAACAGACCAATTCACACCACTCACCCATACAAGAGTTTACTCTAATCACATAATAGAGCACCCTTTCCACTTGACTTCAGTCACTCTTTTCGGATGAATGCCAACGCTTTTGGGCTTTCAGGTTACTGTGTAGCCTTGGCTGCCTTTGCCATGTAGGATGGCTCTGCATCTGCCCTTGTGCTTGAGCTTCTTATAATGTCCTGTCTCATTCTAGATGTCCTGTGGAATAACAAGTTTAAATTCCTAGAATCTCTCCAAAACCCAGTGATAAACCTCTTGTTTCCTGAACAGCCTTGCCAATTTCACCTGGAAGTCATTTTCAATGGGGGTCCTTGTTATTTTTGTCAGTGTTTTCTGTCACACTTGCCCCTAAAGTACTGCATTTCATTCCTAGTGTATTGCGGCTTCCAATCTAGAAGGTTTTTCTCAGGTGACAGATGGATATAGCACTCCCATATGGGCAATCCTTGAGAGACCATTCAACCATCATCCACTCAGCTTGAACATTCCCACACCAAATGCTGTTGAAAACCAAAGCAAAATCCAATGGAGGGAATGCATTTTTTCCAATTTTGTCATCTTACAGTGCATTGTTTGTCCAATCTGATCCTATTTTCCAGAGATGACAAGGGCTATGATTGCCTGGGCAGGTGTATCTTCATCACATGCTTTAACAGGCAAATCTATCCCTGCCTTGGCCAGGAAGTCAGCTGGATGATTGCATTCACCTAGGATGTTTTCTAATTTCCAGCGCAGAGTCTTATCGTTCTTCAATGCCCCAATGATTATCATTGAATCGTCTTGCACTGCCAATCTAGAAGGTTTTTGTCAGGTGGCAGATGGATATAGCACTCCCATATGGGCAATCCTTGAGAGACCATTCGACCATCATCCACTCAGGTTAACATTCCCACACCAAATGCTGTTGAAAACCAAAGCAAAATCCAATGGAGGGAATGCATTTTTTCCAATTTTGTCATCTTACAGTGCATTGTTTGTCCAATCTGATCCTATTTTCCAGAGATGACAAGGGCTATGATTGCCTGGGCAGGTGTATCTTCATCACATGCTTTAACAGGCAATGCAGAGCTCCTTTAACGTTTAGTGACTGCCTTTCTATCATGTTAGAGGTTAACATCATTCAGTTCAGTGATAGGAAATTTCCATTAGTCCCTTTGATTAATGGAAATTCCCTGTATTAACTTTGCATCCTCTTTAGATGAACACCTTGAATGCCTCCTCAGGGAGCAGTTCTTGTCAAATGTGGATTGAAACTTTTGGTCTTTAGATAGGAGGATTAAAAGTCCTTCCCAATCATTTGCTTTATCATCAAAAGAGGCCGTGGATGGGAAGTAATCTATCCCTGCCTTGGCCAGGAAGTCAGCTGGATGATTTCATTCACCTAGGATGTTTTCTAATTTCCAGCGCAGAGTCTTATCCTTCTTCATTGCCCCAATGATTATCATTGAATCGTCTTGCACTGCCATACTCTTAGTTCCTTTCCATTTTGACATTAGTAATCCTTCAACTAAGCCAAATACTGCCTCATTGTTAATGGCCTTTCAATGGAAAATTGCATTGCCTTGTCTAGCAATGATAGAGAAGCAGGAGAGTTGATTGTTTGTTTTAGTTCATTTTCTATAATACAGAAATATTATGAGAATGTGAATTAGATTTGGATGTTTTCCGATTCTGCACTAGCTTAAAAGAATTCTTAAGTTTAATACAGGTATTAGTAATTACTATTATTTTTAAAAATTCTCATTGGTTCACATAAAATAAATTAGTGAATTAGTTGAAATTTACAATTGAAGCATTATATATTGCCTTTGGCAAAATTATAATTTTATGCTGATTTTCAAGTAGTTTTAAGTCAAGAGGATTATGGTTTTTGGCTATGTTGTAATTGTTGTCACTTGGATTTGCACCCTTGCCAAGTGCTTGATTCAGCAATCCAATGAAACAAGGGAACACTCCAGGGCCTATGGGTTGCCCATAGCTTGGAGTGAATCTCCAGAGAGGGCTGGTTCCCTTGATACTCACCTATTTTAACATATACTACTGCTGCTTGCTGAGAAAAGGGGTGGAGGAAACATGAAATGAAACCTAAGACTAAATAAGGTGATGCACCAAATTGATTTCAAGAACCTATATTGCTGTTTGGACACATAATATGATCAACAACTTAAACCAAAACATACACAACTCAATTTCATATGTCTTTGCAAAAGTGTTTCATAACTAGGTTCATATGTCAAGGATAGTGTTTAGAAGGAGCTATAAATGTTGTCACAACTTAAACTCTATCCTTAGCTGGTTAAACACAAGCCATGACCTGCAAAATACATATTTTCTGCACAGTGGCAATGAAGATAGGATAAAAATTAAGGGGAAAAAGACATCACCACAAGACTACATCAACCATCTTGAAGAAATTTGCACAATGAAACATCTCTAAGAAAGTAAAACAACTTATCTTTATTCATCAAAAAATGTTTACAAAACTGCATACAAGTCTGAAAATGAGTTACAATGTTGTCCCAGCTTGAAAGAACCTTGAAAAAGTTACAACGCAATAGCTAAGAATAGCCAGAACTGAATGGAAATCTGCCCTTAGGCCTCCCTTTATACTGCTCAACAACTTGCTAGATGCTAGGAACATGTTTTCAAAGACAAAAGACAAGTGTTTACTTCAGTTTGCTGGGTCAAACCTTCCTGGGCGTCCAAAACTGTTATCCCTATTTTCCAGCTCTTTAAAATGTTCCATGATGGTGGTTAAATAAAAAAAACTTCTTGTTTTGACCTTATATATCAACCAAGGCTCCTTGAACAGCTCCTAGATGCTCTCAGCTGCCTTAAACTGGATCAAACTGCCTCCTATATTCTCTCAATCTATTGCACAGCTCATTAAACCGCCCCTAGTGTTGATGTTATTGCAGCTTCGGGCTTCATACTTCCTTATTTATTTGTGATTATTTAATGGCAACATATCTCTAAGATGGGCGACCTCCTTTGTAAGTATTATTTATTATTTGTAACTATTTTTATGGTGGCCGACCTTGTCCTTGAAAAGGTACAACCCCTCTAAGCAACATGTATATATAGGTCACTTTCTCTCATTTGTGTATCAAGCAAGTTCGATTATTCCTTCTATCAAGAGCAGATCCTTCCTTCTAGTGCAAATTTCTTTGAAGGCAGATTGTGAATCTTTACAAGTGCAGATTTGTGTTTAAGGAAGGGCAGACTGTTATCTGTTGTTACAGCCATTGCTGGTGCTGAATATTGGCCTTGTGTGTGGCCACATTGTAAAGTGTATTGTTGCCATTACATGTATATAAGAGATATATATTTGTTGCTGGGTTTTTTCTCCCTCAAGAGGAGGGTTTTCCCAGGGTATCTGCTGTGTTATTGTGTCTGATTTTTGAATTAAATTTCTGTGTCATTAATCTGATCATAAAACTAACATGGTATCAGAGCGGGTTGATGCAAGATCTGATCAGATGCAGATTTAAAGTGACAAAGGTATAAGCTGTTTTTGTCTTTAAATATAGTGAGTGCCAGATGCTAAGCGAATTTAATCTGGACTTCATTCATATTATCACAAATATTGGAAAAATTATTGGGTGTCTTTGAGAGTTGAAGGAGCAGCATCACCTAGTTGTGATCAGGCATTTTTGCGTATCATTCTCAGACGACATTCTACAAGGGTCGATGTTCGCTTAGCTTTCGTCTCAAGGTCGCATACCATCTTCTGTCTATTCGTCTTGAAGGAATCTATAGTAATTCAATTCAGACGGGCTAATGATCAGATTGATCGGCTCACAGCATCGAAAGCCACTGTCGGGAGCAGATATGTCTTGACATACATATCATGGAGTGCTTTGAAGTTTACGATATCAGGTTCTTGAGTGTTAGAGATGGCAACATATTTATATGCTACATTGCTGTCAAGGTTGAAGCTATGAAGAACTTTGCCGACAATCCCTAATCCACAAATTCATTGTGCTATTGTGATGCGCTTATCATTAAAGAGTTGTCGGGGAGAAGTCATTTCCGTCGATTCAAGGATTTCGTGCTGTGATCATTTGAATTCTCTCAAGAAATCGAGACTTTAGAGAACTTCCGACTTTGCAAGTGATATATGAGATGGTGTAAGCAGTTCTTGCCAGTCAAGATTATTGAAGTCATGCTGGGAGCGGTTGAACTCCAGGTTCCTCTAATATCGTATTGCATTTGATTACATTATAAATTGTATTTGCTGAGTCATTTACTAAAATTAGCACTGTGTCCTCTTTTTATAAGTTGATGTCTTAACAACATCCGTAATATTGCAGTTTGTATTAAGTCTGCATATAGGTATTGGCACTGCATTGAGATTGCTGTAATAGTCTGATGCTAGTTGGAAAACTTGTATTTAGAGTATGCAAATCAAATATCCATATAGCCGTCATTGCTTGGTATCAAATAGAGATAGAATATCCTAATCTCATTGTAATCCACTAAACACTAGAAAGTATACAGTGGTCGTTGTTCTTTCTGTAGTGTGAACTGCAATACGGTAAAGTGGAGTGCGCATCTAAGTCCGTAAAATCCCATTAGAGATCAAGACTCCGAAAGGCTGAAATAAAGAAGTGGACCTTGTTAAAGATGAGCTAATTCCATAAGGAGATGGGATGTTCTGTGTAGTTCGATGTTATGAGGCCCTCATTTGCATAATCCTCAGAATCACTGCTCTATATACAGAGTAGAGTTAATGGAGTCAGTTCAAGCCGTGAAGGTTGTGTGTTGATCTGAGCGCAAGAGCAGCAAATTGTACTGTGTTCAGTAGTTGCGTCCATTAGAATATTTAAAGAGATAAGTATTCTTTGTTTGCTGAGTTATATCATTTAGTTGGATCTTGTAATTAGTAAAGAGAGATAGTGGTTTCTCTTGAATTGTGTTCACTAGCATAAGATTTTTTAAGATTTTTTAGAAGATTTCATTTATTGCATGCTAGTTGTGAAGATTTCTGAGTGTGACTCTGAAATAAAAAGAGAATTGTAATTTCGATGGTATCATTCTCTAATGCATGAACTATGATCGAGCCTTGAACTCTTGGAGAGAGTTGGTTCTACATGCTAACTGCATATTGCATTCAAGAAATCTGTAGTTGTGCAGATTGTTTTTTGTTGTGCTGAGTTTGGCACTCTCGAGAGGAGTAAAAGATGGAAGAAAGAGTTATATCAAAATTAAATAAAGATAAGTTTCTTTATCCCTTCATTCTGATCTTTTGATATATTTCTCTTATAGGTTGATTTATTTATGTTTTAATATTGCTCATAAATTATTATGTATTTATGCTATAACCTGAGATAGTAAACCTTGTATGATTTTAGCCTTGATATTTCTTTGGATAATTATAAACTATTAGTAATCTCTCTCTAAAATGCTTTCAGGGCGAATCTAGGAGCAAGAAGGTGATGAGAGATTGTTTAGTGATGAAAAGCTTGAAGCATCTTGTGAGGAAGTCATGCCGACCAAAGAAATGATCAAGCGTGAAGTCACAACTTGCAGCCATGAGACTGAGTTGGTGGCTAGAGAGAGTTCACTTCCAAAAGACTTCTTTGCAATCTCTGAATTAGGGATCAAGAGGGAGCTTTGTAACTCACTGAGAAGTGAAGATTACTGTATTGCAAGGCTAGGTGCTAAACCCTTAGAGGATCCTTTCAGCTGCTGAGATCATTATTGCTCAAAACTGTCATTTGGATTTGTCATTGGCAGCTCCGCAAACCTATTCAAAATAGAGTGATCTGCAATGAGGTCGAGGAGGTCAACCCTGAACTCTCTACAGTACCAGAGGTGTGCACTAGAAAACATTTATCTAAGGCAAGTGTTGCAGGCAATCTTGGACGATGAGGTCAGAAGGTTGATGCAAGTACTTAAAGATTCAGAGGGAGCCAACTATTGATATTTTGAAGAGATTTGGTATGATGGATTGCAAATCCATGTCTACACCTATGGAAACCAACCTGCACAAGTTGAAGGAGGTTGCAGCTAGTTCAGACTTGGTGGATCCCATGATGTACAGGCACTTGATTGGATCCTTGATGTATCTAGTTAACACTAGACCTGAAATCTGCTATGCAGTAAGTGCACTTAGTCAGTTTATGTGTGAATCGAGGAAGGTACATCTTGTTGCAGTGAAACATGTCCTGAGATACTTGCGTGGGACAGTTGGATATGGGCTGAGATATTCTTCAGGTGTGATCCTGGAGCTGCATGGTTATACAGATTTTGTTTCAGCAGGTTGTGTTGCTGATCAGAAGAGCACCTCTAGATGTTATTTCAGTTTAGGGTCTGCGATTATCCCCTGATGTGGCAGGAAGCAGTCTTCAGTGGCACTGAGTACCGCAGAGGTCATGTACATTGCAGCATGTGTGGCAGTTTGAGAAGTAGTATGGCTTCAGAAGCTCCTTGCAGGATTGGTTGGACAATCGTTGGAGCCGACTGTCATCCATTGTCTTAATTAAGCTATGTGGAGCCTTTTGTCAATACAGTGTTTCATGATAGAACTAAACATGTTATTGAGGAAAGCATTTCAATTGAGGTATATTAGCACTGATGAGCAGACGACAGACATTCTCACCAAGCCTCTCTCCAGGATAAAGTTTGTGTACTTTCGAGATAAGCTTGGTATGGTGGAGAATACAGCCTTAACTGAGAAGGAGTCTCAGTATCAGTGATCCTCATTAATGAATTCTTCTTTGTGAGAGAAGTTTGAGGTGCAATCCCTTGATTAATGAGTTCTTCTATGTGAGAGAAGTTCGAGGTGAAGTCCCTTGATTAATGAGTTCTTCTCTGTGAGAAAAGTTCGAGGTGAAATCCCTTGATAAATGAGTTCTTCTCTGTAAGAGAAGTTCGAGGCGAAATCCCTTGATTCCACCCTCTGCAAGAGCCATGGTGGATGTCATGTGTGTGACTCCATGATAGCATCATGTGAGAGAGTCCGTGATGATTCCTCTTGTACTTGTGTTTTCACCCTCTGGGAGAGCCATGGTGAAAGTCATGTTGAGGTGACAACATCACGCAAGTGATGAACACTTGTACATACCATACATGGTTGTAGCCATTATGGTTGATATCACGATAAGGTGATATCTGATATCACGTTGAGGTGATATCGTTTCTTTTCCACATATGGTTGTAGCCATTGTGGTTGGCATCACGATGAGGTGATGTGTCTTGTGCAGCAAGAAGTATTCCTCCCTAGCTGAGAGGGAGTGTTGATGTTATTGTAGCTTCGGGCTTCATACTTCTTTATTTATTTGTGATTATTTAATGGCAACATATCTCTAAGATGGGCGACCTCCTTTGTAATTATTATTTATTATTTGTAACGATTTTTATGGTGGCCGACCTTGTCCTTGAAAATGTGCGACCCCTCTAAGCAACATGTATATATAGGTCACTTTCTCTCATTTGTGTATCAAGCAAGTTCGATTATTCCTTCTATCAAGAGCAGATCCTTCCTTCTAGTGCAAATTTCTTTGAAGGCAGATTGTGAATCTTTACAAGTGCAGATTTGTGTTTAAGGAAGGGCAGACTGTTATCTGTTGTTACAGCCATTGCTGGTGCCGAATATTGGCCTTGTGTGTGGCCACATTGTAAAGTGTATTGTTGCCATTACATGTATATAAGAGATATATATTTGTTGCTGGGTTTTTTCTCCCTCAAGAGGAGGGTTTTCCCAGGGTATCTGCTGTGTTATTGTGTCTGATTTTTGAATTAAATTTCTGTGTCATTAATCTGATCATAAAACTAACACCTAGATGTCCTCAACTGCTAATTTCTCCTCAAATATGTTAATAAGGCAATTGGATGAGAGTTTGAAATAGTCAAATTCCCTAGGGAGGCATGGGAAATCTTTTCAGGACTAGTTTTGACACTTGGTTGATCCATTGAAGTCTTCTCCATTCTTATATCTTCCTTTTTTGACAATACTATAACTTGTCTTTTTGACATTAGTTTACTGTCATTTAAAGAGACTGTCCCATTGACTGTTGGTTAATCTTCATATTCTCCTGCCTTTTTTTCTATCATATCTTTTACATGAGGTGTCCTTGTAAGAAAGTCACCTTCTTACCTGTATGCATATTAATAATAGATACTTGATGATCTCACCATCGGCATGGTATCTAGCAAACAACTTTCTTCTCCATCAAGATGCCCTGTAATGTATTCAGGCCACCTCCTCACTGTCATCAACATACCTGCAACCATTGATATCATTTTTCTATTAGCACTGTCATCATTGGTTGTTAGAGGACTGTCTCTTTGTGTGGGTTGTCTCTCATACATCAATCCTTCGTCATCTTGCTTTTGTTATGCTAGGTCTTATAGACGAAAGACCACTGTCACTGTCTCCTCTTTATATTCTGCCTACCCAACTGTTCTTATGACTGTCCATGTATGGACTGCCCTAATCCCTTCATGATGTCGCACTTAGCCCAGCTCACTGTCCTCTACAGGAGTGTCATTTGGTTTTAGGTCTCTTGCCACAAAAACTCTTAAGGCATGAGATCCTTGTCACTGTGACATCTTCTTGAGACTGCCCTTTATAGATAGAATCTCCCTTCCTTTGCTGACTGTCCTCTTGTTCTCTTTATTCTAGGGTCTCTTGGGATAGGGTTTCAAGGTCCACGTACTGAACACTCAAGCTTTAAAGATTATAATTGAACATGTCTATCAGTTATATCTTGATTTATTCAAGAATACATTATCACACTTTGAAGAATATACTGCAACATTTGACTGTTGTCATTGTCATTTGCCATTTTGTGTTCATGCATTCTTCTATCTCTTTCCGCTGTCTGCCATGCACATACTGTTATGACTTATCCTTCTCATACTTTAGCAACACTGTGCTTTATCATCCCTGCCTTTTTTTGCAAAAATCTCTAAGAGATTCATGTATTGACTGCCCTACCCAATATCAAAATCCAAAATCTGCACTTTCTGCTTCTCCCTGAAGGCTTCAGAAATTGTTCAATTGGTTGCCATGAACCCAAATTTGAAACATGGGCGAACTTCAAATAATATCTGCATTGCAGATAAATTGTCAGCATCCGGCGGTTCTTTACATTTTAAAGCATGATATTACCCTTGTCCTGAAGATACTATACGTGCAACAAGACCCTCAACCATGTAGGCTGCAGTTCTTTGTGTTGGGTCTCCTTGAATAGAAACCATTTCTCTTAGTCTTGTGATTACGATATGGGCACGGGTATTGGTACGGGCACGGGTATGGATATGTGGGTATGACAGACTTTTTTGGGGGGTTGGGTACGAAATTGGGTACGTTTGTACAAAAATATAATAAAATATTCAAATATATATGTATTTATGCAACCTAGAAATAAAATTAAGTTTAGAATGTCATATACCAATACATACCATGACAAATTTCAATTTTGAAACATAATATACTGATTTAAATTCAGTTTTCAATATCAAAAGGATCAAACTTGAATGTCATGATAGACAATCATTGTTTAACATTTAAATAATACAAATAGTAACCAATTCACTAATCTGCAATTGCATCATATGGGTCATCATCAAGACCAAGATCATCGTCAACATTAACATTAGATGATGGAACTACACTGGCACTTGCACTAAAAGTATGTTGAGTACTTGACTCCTCAAAAACTGAAGAAGATTGTGCAATTGCAGCAAAAGAAAGATCCAGGTCAGCTCGCTTCTGCTCTACATCCCACATCTTTGCTTCCCCTTCTTTGTACTCATCATTTTTGCGAGTAAGAAGGCGCAAGTTGGAATGAACAAAAACTAGCTCCTTTGCTTTGCTTAATGCCAATTGATTGCGTTTCACTGAGTGGATGAAGGAGTATGTACTCCAATTCCACTCAACTGAAGAAGAACTAGAAACCTATTGAAGCAAAGGGAGCTCTCATTAGAGTTATTAAATTAAATAAATTGTAAATCAAACTTCAAATTTGAAAATAACGCATTTTAATTTTAAATTTTTAAATGATAAAACCTAAAAAGTTAAAAGTTAAAACCAAATTTAGAGTGGTAAAAATTTCAAAAATTACTTGAGATAGAACTTTTATTGTAAGAACTTGGAGGTGTGGCATCTTGTAGCCATTGAGGTACCACCAAGAGTGAGCATCCTTCTTATATTTGTCACGGAGAACAAAAGCACTTTGATCACGAGAGGCAACAAAATCAGCAAATTCAGCTGAAATTGCATCTTCCATATCAGGATCAGGGAAGAGTTTAAGAAGAGCTTTCCTAAACTTGTCATTGACTTTTGGATCATGGTATGGTGGCTCTCTGTTTGGTATAGCAAGGATCTCTGGATTGTAATAGTTGGGAGTCAAAGCGAAGTCATGAAGATGGAGTGGGGTGGTTCCACCGCTCAACACAAATTGCATGCACCTCTTTGAAGAAGGTTTCTTCAGGATCTTGCTCTCTTATATTTATGATAGTTTTCATCTTCTCAAGCATTGAGTTGATGCCATCATAAACCTCCCCCAAGCATGGCTTATCCATGTCAGTAAAGCGTATCATGCTCATTATGGGCTCAGTGAAAGCAAGAAGATATTCCACCCGATCCCACCAAGTGTCATCTAGAATCTTTTGTTTTACATTTGCTTCCCTCTTAGTGTTTGATTGCCTCCATATAGACCATGATTGGCTAATGACCATAACAGAAAGTGCCTCTCACACCTTCACAAGTCGTCTCAAAACGATTGTGTTGGATGCAAATCTAGTCTCAGCCACCTATTTGAAAATAAAAATTAAATAATTATAATCGATATATATATATATATATATATATATATAAAGTAAAACATAGCATCAAAAAAGTCCATTGTTTGAAGTTTGAGTTACCTTCAGTAGCTCTAGTCACGAGAATGATCTAAAAATAGCTTGCGACATGTGGTGATTTGTTATGAACATTTGGATCTCTTTAGCTTCAACATAGACTTGTTTGATCCAATCTATTTTTGTACCCAACTTCTGTAGCATGAGGTTGAGGGAATGCACGACACAAGGTGTCTAGAATATATGTGAGAATCGTGTTTCAACTAACATACCAACAGCTCTACAACTCTTCGCATTGTCTGTTATAACTTAGACAACATTTTGAGGTGCCACTTCATTAATGCACTGTATAAGGATGTCAGCAATAAATTGTGCATCCTTTACCTGCCCCTCACAATCCACAACTTTAAGAAACATTGCCCCCTTAGGGCACACTGCAATCACATTAATTAATGGTCTATTTCTTCTATCCTTCCATCCATCGGAAATAATAGACACACTTGTTTCTTTCCATGAGGCCTTGATGGGAGATAATGCATCTTCTATATGTTTGACCTCCCTTGACAATATAGTGGTACACACCTTCTCATAACCTGGGCTTGTGTACCCCTTTGGAGCTTCATTTATTTTTCTTACCATGTATTGCCAATAAGGTGATTGAACAACATTGAAAGACAAACGATTTACATAGAGGCATCTTCCAAAGGCTTGGTCAGCAATATCTCTTGCATCATTATTAAATGCCCTCTTCGATGGTCCTTTTGCTCTCTTCGAAATAGTGGCCTCATTTTCAATTTCATTTCTTCTCAAAAAAGGATGGCTTTCTACTACAATATCATGGCCAACATTATGTGTGTGAGATGAAGAAGTAGGTGGCTTCCGTGAGCCTCTTCCGATACTCAATGGATGCCCCATTCTATTTTCAAACCTTGCATTGACTTCCTCTTGCTCCTTAATATATTCTGCTATTTTGGAAGGTGGTATAGGTATTTTATTTTTTCCTAGACATGCTTTAATTCCCTTTCCAGGAATTGCACACAAATGCGCTTTCACCCAACTGTAGGAACTAATGTATCGCTTATCACACCCTGGGCATATCTGAACATATGTCCCCCCACCTAGAATCTGCTCTACCATTTCAACACGCCTCCATAGCGGTGAAGCTGGGTCAATATTGAGTGAAGGTTTGCCGATGAAACTAGAACTAGCTGCCATGGTAGCCACACTCTTGCAACTTGAAAAACATATCAAGCTTATAAATTTTGTAGATTAGAGATGAGTTTTAGGCAGATTTAATCTGTGTAAACATTTTGCTTTTTGATTCAATGTGCCTTAAATAACATCTAAGCTAATTCCATTCAGTTTGAAGATTAAATATTCAAAAGTATTTGAATATTTAAAGGGGAAAAATGCAGGGTGAAATCAACGATTCCTGATATGAAAATGCAAGGTGAAATCAAGGAATTTAATCATATTCCAACTTGACAGCTGTTGTATTTAAAATAATTATTGCAGTAACTGAGTAAAGACAAGACAAAGATTCAAATAAAAAAGAAAGCCAAAGGGGATCGTAGTCGAGTAGCAGAAAGATTAAGAAATATTGAAATAGCAATGCTGCAATAGATTAAAAATTTAAGGGCATGGGAATAAATTATAATCGTGGGTCCTGGGAAATTTCAAATTATTGATTGCTTCTTTCCTTGGAGAATCGTGGAAACAGGAAAAGCATGGGAATGAAACAGGAAAACTATAAGTCTAAAAGCATGGGAATAACGGTATAACCTGGAAAATGCAGAACACTGAACAACCCACGCCTGGAAAATGCAGAACCACCCGCGCGCGCCTGGAAAATTCTCAAATCTGCTGCCGTAAATAATTCAATACCTGCCTGTTTAGTGCAAACTCAAGTTGCGACGGAAAATGAAGGAGGTGTCGGGATCTAAGTTTAGTATTTTAGGTTTTTTTTTTTTTTTGCTTTTTACAAGTCAACACCCGCCGGATTCGTCCTGGAATCGCCCTCGAATGCCATGGAATCGCCCAGGTACGGAATGGTTTTCATGGAATCGTTTCCGTCGACAAAAAGTTGACTCCTGTCGGTTTCCATAGGGTTTCCGATTCTGATTCCGTATTGGAATCGTTTCGTACCCGGAGTTGTTATGATTCTGGGATGATTTGGTAACTTAGCCTTTGACTGAAAAAGTCATTAGTAAATCAATAAACTGACCAACATATGGAGAACTCATACAGACCAGCCTAGCAAAGACAAGCAATAATGAGTTTTTCAAGCCTGCAATCTCTGAAGTTTCCATTTGCTTTACAAGAGCTACAACAAGGTCTCTGAGATGTTGTGCCATGTTCACCATATGCCTTGGCATTTTGCCTTATTTACTGTATGGTCCACTTTGTGCATCATTCATGTCACTGTCAAACACTTATTGCATATTACTGCTATCCTTTTTGGTCTCTGTCATTCTCTTCACAGGGACTGCCATTAGGTCCCACTGTCCTTTGTCTTGATAAAATCAGACTTCTGTTCATACACAGACTATTCTGCTCTTTTGTTCATGCCACTCTGAATTCAACTGTCCATACTTATCTTTGGCTTTCCTCACTGTCATCTCTGTGAATAACTCTGTGCATTATGATTTTGACTGTCCTCTGCTCTTTGTATACATGCAGCCCTCTGTCATCAAGGTAGACCTTTATCACATAGGATATATTGTATATGTCGATTTCATTATTATATAGGCAATCCTCCAAGAAGTTACTTAGCTGAGAGATGTAAAGATCTGGGAAATTCCGAAAGTGATACACATGGGGTGATAGTTCAAAATTGCAAGCCCCTCACATTGTACCATGCTTTCTTTTGCTTTTCAATAAATGCTTGCAGGGGTCCACCCTATCAGCAGTTTCTGTATATGTAGAGCTGGGGCACTGTGGTTGCTGATTTGATAGAAGTCCCAACACATCTGAAAGCCTCCTGTCAACAATTGGAAGCTTTAGAAATACTTTGAAAAACTTTCCTAGCATAACCAGTAGAGCTGTCTCTGCAACAGCAGTCTTTGGCTCATTCTCAAAGATACCATTGACTGCATCAACATATTGCTGCATAGAATGCCTCATGTCAGCTATGACATCAAAATGAGTAAGCTCATTATCTGATCCAGTGAAGAGAAAGATCTGCAGTCTTGAAGACCCTTCCTTATTATCCAGTTTATCATATTCTTCCATCATGTTCTCAGGATCTTCATCACAGCACACAGACACTAGAGCATCAACGTCCTGACCTGGTAGCTGATACTTAGAATAAGAGCCTGACCATAAACATCGATAATCTTTTGCATAAGTTCCTCATAGCCAATATCCTTATTCACAGTTACAATACGTGCTTCACCACCCACATATCTAAGCTTCCCATCACTAGGCCTGGGCAGAACTTTCCCGCCAAAACTACACATGAACTTCACCTTTCTCTTTTGAAGAATCAGTGGATTACGACAAACTCTGTGTTGATTTCTCTTGATGTCATGATCCTTCTGTTACTCTTTAAGCTATCCTTCAAACAGCAACCACTGGAAACAGGAGCAGGAACATCAAGACTTCTTTCCTCAACCACCATGATGAGGTGGAGGAGTGTTGAAATGAGCTTCTTCTTCTTCCTTTTTAATGGGAGACTTTAGGGGTATTTCAGATCACCCTTCAGCTGTGAGGGGAATGCGCCTCTGGAAACATGGCCACTGTGAGACTCTGATCTTCTTGCTTCGCCTTGCAAATGAAGGATAAGCATTCTATTTCTGCCTTCAATTCCATTTCTTGAAAACCCATCTTACTCAGACTCTGATCTTGCTGTTCCTCAGCGTTCAAGGTCAAGCAATCTGCCTTTGTCCCTCCCTCGAATTTCCATTTCTGGAGAGCCCCCACACACTACGAAATCTGGCGAAACCCTCTGTGAAAAACTCTGCATCTGCCACTGCATGCTTTTGGTAACACTGCCACCATTAAGCCTTCTCAAATAGGTCATGATACTTTGACAGATTCATATGCACTTTTAGATCCTCATTGTTGTAATCTCTTTGCTACTCCTTCATGAGCAGGTGCAAGGCTAAAACTCTTGAACTCCACGTGCATGCTCTTGCATGGAAGGAGTATAACAGTATTCAGAGACTCTGTAATCATTTTAAACTTGTTTTCCTTCAAGATGGAAACACTTCTACGTTCAGTCTGCTCTGCACAAAGCATCCATGGCATTGAAACTGAACATGAGGTTGTTAAAAAACAACCTGATTTTAAGCCCTCCATTGAAGTAGTCAACAACCTTGGCCACCAAGAAAGCTTGTGAACTGTTGTGCAAAACCTTAAAATGTGATCAAACCCTAATAGCTTGAGTTGTCCTATTGAAACTCAAACTCTTTTGAAACGTAGACTCCTCCTTTTACATGCACGTGGTTCTTGGATTCCTTTGAAAATTTTAAGGTTCTTGAAACCTAATTAAATGTTAAGACATTTTTTAAAAGGCAAAACGATGACTTAAGTATATGAACATAGGAAAACATGTTATCAAGCTTCTACCTTTGGAAGAGATTTTCAAACTCTTTCAAGTCCTAATACTACACCAATACTTTCTTAAAACCATATTCGTTATCTGGTGTGACTATTTAGAGTCTTAGACCAAGGGGCAAAATAGGATAACAGTAACCATCTGATGAATGAATTGATGGTTTACTACTCGTAGTTCTTTTTTCATTGGGTATGCTCTGATGCATGGCATGCCCCTTTTGCTGAACTTGGACATGGTTGAGAGTTATGTTGACAGGGTTCCAATTTATGAATACAAATATAATTTTTGTTCAAAAGGAGCAGATCGTGTTGTGGCGTTGCCTACAAAAATGTATTTTCTTATGAACCTTGAAAGAAAATCTTGAGATTAGGAATAATATCTCAGCTTTGGACAAAGTTTGATGAAACTGCTTAGAAGAGTTGCAAATTTATAAATTTGTAATCAAATCGAACATTATTGTTTTGTTTCTATCCTCAGAGCTGAGATATAATTATTACTGATAATTGTTGCTGGTCAAGTAATCTTAATTTTTTAAAAGTTCTGATTAATATTCCACTCTTCATTCTTACATTTGAATTCTTTACAAGTCAGAGGCTATAACTTCATCATGGCTGACATGTGTAAGCTTTTGTTAGAGGAGGTGTTAGCCTGATGGTGAAGGCATGCATACTCTATGATGAAGGGCACATGTTCTGGAGGAGGGTAGGGTTCTACATCTCAAAACCATTGATAAGTAGGATATAAACATCATAATAATCTCAAAACCATTAAAGTTAATGGAAAATAACTATTCCTTTGTGATATGCTTTCATAAGGGGGATCTCATACCCCAAATTGTTGTCTTGCTTGGCAATAACCTACAAATCTACCTTTATCCTTGTACCTTTCATCATATCTGGTATCAAATTGGTTTCTCCCCATATTCATGCACCAAATTAAATTGCTCCTAGTATTACATTCTCTTCAAGTAGCATGCTTGCTACTTTTGTATCCTTGTTCAATCAAACATCACTCCTCTTTTGGTCATTCTGGATGTTGAGGCTATGATGGTTGAGAAGTGGAAAATCAGATATTAATACGCTCCAACAGTACTTTGGACCTTGGACAAATTCTTTGGTTTTTGCCAGTTACTAATTGCTTGGACATTATTTTGATCTATTTTTAGCGTATCACCTCCAACCTAAATCATACATAGCAAAGTGATTGTTTCAACTTTTGCAAACTTAGGTGTCATTGAATTGAGCTACAATTGATTTTTACAAGGAGTGTCAAGTACTTGCTGCAGATGGTCATCTTCCTCACATGACTCTCTGAATATAAATGTGTCTTCAAGATACACGATAGCAAAAAGTTCTATAGATGGTTAGTGAATGTCATAAAACACAGTTCAAAAAGCCTAACTAACCATTTCAACAATATTTGTTTGAATTCAAGGATTATCTTTTGAATGCCTTTTTTAAGGGTGTGCCTGATCGTATTCAAGTTGGTTAAGTATTTGTCTTATAGCTGGTCCAGTAAATCATAAAATTTGAATTGTGATTATTTTGCTTGGTTATTGATGTAAATACTGTAAACAAAGTCCAGTCTATTTGATGGAAAGACTACAGAAAAGAAATCTGTGTGCATGGATGGTGTTTGAAGGTTACTAAATCCAGTCCATTTTTAATTAATTGGAAACGTAAGTCCAACATCCAGTTAAAAGGTTGCAAAACCAAGTCTAGCTCTAATTAGCTGTGTTGGAATAAGCTTCTCATTGATGTCAAGCTTGAGCTGCCTGGCTGCTTGGTTGAGCTAGGTGTCTGCTTGCTCGAGCTGTCTGGTTGCATGTTTGAGCTGCTTGCCTACCTGGTTGAGCTGCGGTTGAGCTGCTTACGTGCTTGGTTGAGCTAGTTGCCTGTCTTCTTGAGCAACCTGCCTGTATGTTTGAGCTACTTAGGTGTCTGCTTCAGCAGGTTGCTTGTGTGCTCCAGCTGCTTGCTAGTCTACTTGTCTGCCCCTTGTTTATTTTATGCCAAGTGGAGCTTCATGATGTCAGTTTGAAAAGTCTCCTGCCAAGTAATCGTTGAAATGTCAAAAGAATATGAAATATTATTAGAAGATAAATTCCTTGAGGCAGCTCATTTCTAGTCGGTATGCTTCAGGTTTTTTTTGAAACGTCTTTGACCTTTCTTTTTGACTTACTTTATTATACTCAGAAAATATTATTCTCTACAAAGGAGATATGGCGGTTCTATTTGTAACCACGTGGAGTATTTATCACCTTTTGTGTCGGCTTGAGAAGGGAAGACGTGTTTGTGTTGAGCTTGAATGAATAAGTGATTCATATTTCGTTCAAATTTTTTCTGCCTATTTTTGGTTGTAGTAACAGCTTCACATATCATTCAGGGCAGCTAAGAATTAAAAGAAATCACATTCTTTTGAAATCAATATTCTCCTTCTGGCGACGGCTTGCTGTGTAATGGTCGAATATATTTATTCTTGGAGGATGTGGTGAAGTTTTTGGTGTGTGACGGCTCTGACCATAGCTCTTTATTGGCAACAGTTTGGATTTATTTGACAGGTCGCAGATTCTACTTGAAAATTTATTCCCATCTGGATATGGTCGATGGTTTTTGAGCTGAGGCATTTTTTTAAAAAGGCAATCGAATTTATTATGAAATGTAACGGAAGTAAATTTTTGAGAAAATATTGTGATGCTTTGAAGTTGCGATAAAGTCTTTTTGAGCTGGATAAAAAACAAAGGTAAGCTGTGATTCGATGAAATTATTACTTCATATCGGAATCATATATTAGCAACGAACTTTCCTTTTTGGCTGTATCATGGGTGTGAGCAATGCCTTGCGTGGACTGGCGTCGGTTTTATTTCCTTCATTATTTTATATCGACGGCTTGAGAAGAAGACGTGTGGAGGAAAATTGAGGACATGGTCTGAAGATTTGATTTTGGGGGTGTCGATTATCTGAATGCAGACGTTTTCATGTAATGAAGGCGGCTAAATATTATTCTCTGCTTCAAGTAGCTAATATTGGAAAGTCAGATTTGTATCTGCTTATGTGGCCTTCGTGGAGCCTTTATTTGAAGTTGCCTAGTATTTTGTTCACCTGTTGGTTTCTGATGTTGAGGGCGGCTTCCTTATATGCATCGACTTTATGATTTTTCAGATGCTGAAAAGTTTTTGCTGTCGGTTACCTTTTTGGAGTTGGATATACTTAATATTCTCTTCATTAAAAGTGTGAAGTTTTCGGATCTATATATAGATGTTAGGCGTTTAATAAAAAGCAACGGTTTTATATTCATCAATTATTGACAGCAGGTGTGTGGACCTTTTTGGGATGAGAATATGATATGTTATGTGAAGGGGGTTGCTCAGGTAGTGGTAATTAAGAATTGAGTGTGTGTTGTTTTGAAATCTTCGGTAAAAAGAGGGAGCTCGATGATTTTGTGGCAATACCATTTTTTTGAGCAAAGATGATTCAGTCTATTTTTATTCTTTATAGGACTGAGAATGTCGAGTTAACAGAGATGTCAATAGAAGAGCATGGATGTATTGCATAAGCGCCTGTTTCAAGGGTCGAAGTTTTAAGGCAATATGTATTTGTTGTGCCTTTTGTGTGGAGTAAAAAGGAAAAACGATTTAAGTGAAGGAAGACGTTTTTGAAGAGGTGTTCCATGTCATTCTCAGCTAGTATGAGCTGTAGCTGCTGTGAAGAGGATGTATTTGGGCAGAGTGATCATGCTTTTTGACGATGTTATGTTAGCTATCTTCTTCGTCATGTATTCTTAGCCTTTGTGATTTCTGAAAGGGGTTTTTGGATGTCTTCAGTGTTGTGTATGCAGAGTTTATATGCTGATATATTTTTCAGTTTGATTAAGTGTGCAGTGTGAAAATTGGAGTAAAAGATTTGAGTTACTGAGTGGCCTGGTCATGATATTATGAGCTCTGTATAATGCCTAGAAGTATGTAGACCTGTATGTAGAAGGGTGTTTTCAGTTTGAGTGTGGAGCAGATGATCTTGGATGTGCAAGACAGAGGATGTGGTATTTGAGTTTTCTGATCTTTGGACTGCATGTATGTGGATGTGAGCCTCACAGTTCATGTGAAGGCAGTGATTTAAACCAGTGATTTGCAGATTTGTTTTTGAAGTCTGGAGTTGGTGCTTCGGTGTTTTCGGAGTTGGTGCTTCGAAGGAGAGTTGGTGCTCTCGGTGAGTTGGTGCTCACTAAATGTCATCGGAGTTGGTGCTTCGTGAGAGTTGTGCTCTCAGTGAGTTGGTGCTCACTTATGTAATCAGGGTTGGTGCCCTTTGGAGAATAATAAAAGCAATACTTTGCTGTGGTTTTTTACCCGAAAGGGTTTTCCACGTAATCCTGGTGTTCAGCTTGTTTATGGTGTCTCTTGTTGCTCTTTATATTCTGATTTCTGATTTATATGTTCATCTGGGTTAAAGTTTTTAAAAGTTCTGAAATACTGATTCACCCCCGCCCCTTCACCCCACCTCTCTCAGTATTGCTTGTGTGCTCTTCAAGCTGGAAACAAAGTCCAACATCCAGATGGAATGTCTACCTTTAGTGAGTTGGAAAGAGAATTACAAGATCTTTTAAGGATATTTACAATATAATTTAATTTTGACTAGGAGTTCTCATCATGTGTATAATTATAGGTTAATATTTATTATATCTATTCCCTCTACACTTGTTCTAATTCGTTGTTGTTTGTAAATATATCACAGTGATTGTTTATAATAATCACTTGCAAGGACCTTTAACAATAGTATCATTTGGAGCTGGATAATGAAGACAAAAATTGAGTTTGATAAATGCACAATGCTTTTAGTAACTGCAAGCATATTTTATTGGTTGCAGGCAAAATTTGTTCCTAAAGTACCACAAAGGAGAGTGAAGAAACTGACAGCAGTGAAAAAGTATGATTAAAATCTCTTCTAAACTACCTATTTTAAATTTGTGTCAACAATCTTGGTGCTCTATTCTGTTCTTTAAATTTTTGTTCTACTCAATGCAGAGAGACTGGAGAATCTGAAGCAGAGATGTCTGAGTTTCTGAAACTTATGAAGGTACATGGTTATACTTCTGAACTATTCAAACTTCAGCCTTCATCTGGATTCTGCTTTATGATTATACCAATTTTTAATTTTAACAGCATAAGGTTTCCACAGTCCATGATAATCAAGTGCTAGTTATTTCTGGATTGAAACTGTACAAATTTTTTATATCAACGTTTCAGATCATATTCTATGATCCATCATTAGGATGATAGGCAAGCAGAAAGAGAGAAGAATCATCTTGATGATGGATCATGGAGTATGATCCGAAACGTTGATATAAAAAATTTACACAGTTTCAATCCAGAAAAAACTAGCAACTTTTAATTTTATTTTGATCAATTAACTCTGCAGCAATCAAAGGAAGATGCTGGGCGGAGAGGACCTGGAATGGATAAAAAGGGTAAGCATTTCACTTCCTATATTGCTCTAAGAATTCATTTGCACTCAATTGCTTCAAATTCAACATTTCAACATGAAAGTGTAAGGAACAGACCTTTACATGATATCTGTACACCATAGTTTCATAAACAGATCTAACATCAATCTACTACCATGTAAAGAGTAAGGAATGTAAGAGTGAGTTCACAGCAGTAGCTCTTCTGGAATAAGGTCGGAGATGCTATTCATGAACCATTGAATCATAACATTTAAAAATTTAAATTACACAACCAAAAGAAATTTGCGAAACCAATGTTTCTGGATTCAAGAAGACTTGTCTCGTGCACACTGTTGAATTTGGCTCAGATTCTGTTTGTTTTTCTTTTACTATATAAACCTAGGGGGGTCTATGGGGGCCCATGCCCAAAAAACCAGAAACAAGGAAACATACAAAATTAAGAGCTACAGTAAACCAGAGAAAATAGCAATGCCAGGGCTAGAGAGAAACTTAAAAGACCTAAAACGATTACTATCTGCAGTGATTGAAATTCGACTCAGCGAAAGGAAGACAAAATTCCTTTTCTAAGCAATCAAAATAAGCACTACACTCAGATTAACTAGCCTTTTTCAGTTTAGGGACCTAATCTGCTGCTAAACAGAACAGATTATGCTAATTAATGTAATGTGTTTTAACTTGAAAGATTTACATTTACTAAGCAAGCAAAAACATGAAAGCAGAAAGAAACAGATGTTGTTTGACAGAAATAACAAGAGGAAATCAGAACTGAAAATCAATAACAGAAAAGAATCTGGCAGAGAAATTTGGAGTTCACTGGATTGGATGCTAGTGACAAGTGCAGACGTTGGCGTGATGCGTTGTTGTCTGTATGATGTTAACAACCAGAGTGCAAATTTGCTTTGAAAAACTTGTCTTGAAACCAGAAACTCCAGAGAAGATCACCAGTGATGGAAGAAGTAAAATAACAGAAATTTAAACTAAGCTATTGCAAAGAAATTGATAGAAATGGAAAAGAATATAAGGGAAAGATATCACCAAACTCCCAGAAGGCTGAATATTTTCCTTTAGATGATACCTTGTAGCTAAAGAAGACAAGAGAAATGTTTCTATGGCTACATAGGAACTTGTCTTCAGGTCAAGCCCCTGAATAGGTTTCTCAACCTCCACAGATAGCCTATATTTTGAAAAGAATGAAATAGGCGTGTGTTCTTTAATCATAAGTGTATTAAGCAATGAAAGAACAATAACAGTGCTAAAAAGAGTGCAATAAAAAGAGAATAACAATGCAAGTGAATGAGAATGTGATCCCACAATACTAAAGGCAATAGCACAAGGGATTCAATAGAGATAACAATGGAAAAAGCAAAGAAGTTAGAGTAAACTACAATGCAAATGACCTCATAGAGCTTCAAGTAAATAGAGGAGGACTAAATGTTGCAATTTTGCTTCTAGACCTCTCATGAGCTGGACAAAGTGTTGGATGACCTTCACATGCAATCATAGTGGTGGTATAAAGCTTCAAGAGTGCTGTTCAAAATGGAGAATGCTGAAAGATAGTTCAAGTTGCAAGAAGATTGAATGAATGAGGAATTGTTTGAAAATGAGTCAAAGAAGGGGGGAAGAGAAGGGTGGTTTCAAATTTTCGTTAAAGCAGTTACCTGTCGATTGGAAAGGTGGTAGAGGACAAAATGTCTAGAAACAGTCAAAGAATGACGAATTGTTGTGGAATGCTAGTGCATCGTGTGGATGTTTGCACATCACACTAGTGTCCGAACAATTCTAGCTCAGAAAAGGTCTAGCACATTAGGAATAACACAAGAATAACACTGGTGACCCAAGTTTGAGGAAAAAAAATGAAAATGCCAAGCCTTTGACATTGAGAGGGGGAAAGGCTAGAAAAAGGGCTGAAAATACACCAAGGGAGGTGAACAACAAAGGGAACACAAAACATAGCACAAAATTGCAAGGTATGCAATTTTCAACGTTATATTTTTCCCCCACTTCAGTGGACTTATGAATATGCTATCTATTCACTCTAAAGTAAATAAAGAAAATATTGGAAAGTAAATACATTGAAACACCTAAAAAGAATATTGTAGAGGATGTAGAGTTCTACAAGTAGGGTAACCATGCCCCTAGGTTGAGAACTTGTAAAAAAAATACATTAGATAATAAAAATCTTGCACAAGGAATAAAGTTAGAACAAATAAAACCCACACAAAACAAGGAATTAGACCAATCTAAATTGCAAAACAAACATTGCTGGTGATTGCGTGCATCCCCAGGGGATTAGTCTCGCCTCAGCACACCCTTTCCTAAACCCCAACATGGCAAAAATTGTTAGACCAAGGTAAAGACGGGTTGGGCGCTAGGTTGGGTCACGGGGATACCCCTGAGTCAACAAAAAAAAATCATATAGCCCACAATAGACAAATCATGTACAGAAGAAAACACATTGCAATCAAACTCACAAACAAACACAAGACAAACACATTAGAAGAGACTGTAATATGCTGCCTTGTTTATGCCTTTGGTTTTTTTGTTTTCGATGAATGTTTTTTGTGTTTTGGAAATGATTTTGAATGCTTTGAAGTAGAAATAAAGTGCAGAAATTAAAGAACTTGCAGCAAAGGAATATTCTGAAATTTCAATATTTTCCAATGAAACAACTAGCTGAAAAATTACAAGAAAAATATCAAGTTTTCCTCGATTACAACTGCAACCCAATTCATAGAATTTCATGACATATCAAGAATCAACATACCCAAAAAATGTTTGCAACTTAGACAAAGGGCTGTAGAAGAAATCAGCTATTCGGAACCTCCAAAATGGGACGCCACAGTCTGAAATGAAGTTGTTTGCTGAAGCAATTGTTTCTCCCAGCCATCGAAACCCTAGGCGTCCTCAAACACTACAAAATCTGCTCCAAACTTGGGTTGACCCCTCTCCAGTCATTCCCACGCCCAGCCAAGATGATATGGTCAGCAATGGAGTGGTACGGCCAGGCCAACCATAGTTTACATACTCGGAATCACAGAGTACTTGGCAAGCCCAAAATTTTTAACTTGGGAAAAACACGGCAAATACTCGACAAATACTCGGCAAATGTGTGTGGATATTTATGTGTATACTTAGGATTGCACTGTGCACACATACATATCTATAAACATACATAGGATGCCAAGTTTGCATGCATATACACACACAAACATGCCAAGTTTGTGGGTTTTTTGCGAGCTACTGGTGATTACTCGATAATTTGACTGGAGAAAATCCATCTACATATTGTCAGTGAGTAAAAGCAGAAATTACTCGGCATGGAAATTTTTTGGAGATTACTTGGCTACTCAGAGAGTGATAAGAGAGTATGTAAACTATGCGGCCAGCTATGAGATGAGATAACAGCAGCAAACTCTCCAATGAATCCTTAATTTCATCCACAAATTTGGTATGCAATCTTCCCTCAATCTGATTGCCGAACCCTCAACCCCAACAATAGAATTAAAAATATCGTTTCTTCCCAATTTTGTCTCTGTAGGAGACTCACAAAATTGCAGTTATCATCCAACTGGAAAACTTGTGCGATTTCCCCTCAAACCACATGCAAATGAAGCACAAACATAGACTCTGAATGAATCTATCAGTTATCACCCAGAGAGGATTTCTCACCATCGTGGATGATATTCTTCAAGAGGGGTTTCTTCCTTTAGAAGTTTGAGATGAACCAGGTTCGATCTCCAGAACCACAAGGGTTTCAATAGGAGAAATAGAATAACCAACATAACCAAATGAGCTCCAAAAAACCTCCTTTTATACTTTTTTCCCAAACTCTTAAGAAGCTTCTTTTTAAAAATGCACTTTTAAATTTAAACACCCTTTTAACTCCGAAAATGACCTTTTCATTTAAATAATGATATTTTGATATGCAAGGTCCCTGTTTAATGCATCCATGCATAGTTTACATACTCGGAATCGGAGAGTACTCGGCAAGCCCAAAAATTTTGACTCGGGAAATACTCGGCAAATACTCGGCAACTTTAAAAGTAGCAAAATTTCATATAAAAACACATTTTTTTGCAAAATTCAATTCTAGAATGCATCAAATGAGTCTAAAAACCATGAGGGAGTGTTTTATATAAAATTTCATTGTTCAATACATATGGATTACAAAATGGCATCATTATACGAAGCCGCATAGTAAAACTACCAATAACTATAATGAATTTATGATGATTGTATTTGAAAATCATCATCATAAATTTCATATCTAGGAAATTACAATTTCCTCTTCCCCAACCTAGAGAAAAATTGGGGGGTAGAGGGTATGGTCCTTGCACTCGATTCTGGCTCCCTGCTTGCCGTAGAAGATCGTGGAAGTGGCTCCACCATGTTGGTAGGTGGCAATGGCTCCTCCTCCACCACATCAATGTCATCCACTCCAATCTCCCCTACTTCTGCTGCAGGCAAATCCTCCATAGCTTGCCTCTCGAAATCAGCAATCTCATCCTCGGTAAACAAGGAGGCCTCATCATCCTGCACGGTCCAATCACTGTATGGATCAATCTCATCCAAATCAATGAGATCTTCTGACTGGTCTTGCACCTTTCTTGTGCGAAGCCGAAGGTTATATTGAACAAAAACAAGATCATTGAGGCGTTGTTGAGTCAACTTATTACGCTTCTTCGTGTGAATGGCATCAAACAAACTCCAATTCCGTTCACAGCCAGAAGAACTACAAGGTTGAGACAAAATTCGAAGGGCTAGCCTTTGCAAATTTGGGGTTCTTCCACCCCAATCTTCCCACCAAGAACCTACAATAAGATATTCAAGTTTTTGTAAATATTAATAAAATTATAAAACAATAGTAATAAGTAATAATAATTATAATTCATAACTTGCAAGATATAAGGCTTCACTTTTTCTTACTTGGTGTTTGGATCTCTCTTCCTCGTTCACATAATTTGGAAGAAAACAAAGGCCCCCTAGCTTCCTTATATTTTTGCAACTCTAGAAGGATGAGGTCTTTCACTTCAGAATCATGTGTCATCCTTTCAATACATGTGAATAGACCCTCCATAACCTCCCCATTAGCATCCGTGAAGCCATCAGAGAAGTAGAACTTGGGGTTGAGAAAGTAGCCTGAGTTTGAATCATCATATTCAGTATTCACAGCCAGTGTTTTCAATCTCATATCTGATTTCATGGCTACATTATAAATGGAAATCATATAAAATCATGTTTTTTTTGCAGAGTATGTACATTGTAAAGTTAAAATAAATATTACAATCTCATCTTAGCAAGCCAAAAGCCAAAATATAAACATTATTAATAATAAATATATTACTATGTATAATATTTTTTTGTTTTGATTCATAATATATTAAATAATAAATTCTATAATTTTGAATCAAAAAAAAAAATTATAAATAGTAATATATTTATTTTTTATTCATAATATATTGAATTTTAATATATTATGAATTAAAAAATATATATTGTAGATATAATATAATTATATATCTATTATGAATAATGTATATAAATAAATAATAAACAAGTATACTATTATTATTTATTTATATACATTATTATAGTGTATATAAATAAATAATAATAATATATTTGTTTATTATTTATTTATAATATATATACACTATTCATAATGGATTATAATATTATATTATATCTATAAATAATAATATATTAAAATTCAATATATGATGATTTATCAATTATGAATAAAAAATATACGTTTACTTCTACAGAAAAAATGTGTTGATTAATTATAAATTTACAATTTTACATATCATCAATGGAAGGCAAAGAAATATGAAAGAATACTGATTACGTCAAAAGAAAAGGCCGAACAAAATACGTTTGAGAACAAAATATGAAAACCCTACCTGTAGCCTTCGCACTTCTGCAAATCGCGATGTCAAACCCTGCAAGTCGCGCGGATTTCGAAGCCAGAAACGCGCTAAAATTGATGGCAAAAATGCGGGTGTGAAAGAATAAGTGAAAACGAGGATTTATATAAGAAAAACGTGAAAAAAACGGGTGAAATGACAGCCGTTTTCGCGCGTAAATTAGCCAGAAAAAACGCGTTTTACATTTATTACGATTGACAAAAAACCGACGATTAATCGCCATTTTTCCACGGCGAGTAAGCACAGCAAACTGGCGATTATTTGTACTGTTCATTTTGGCGAGTAAAGGTAGGATATACTCGTTTTCATGCAAATCTGGCGATTAATCGTCTACTCGCCGATTAACTGGCGATTATGTAAACAATGCATCCATGAATTAAAGCATCTCATCCCGGTTCCTACGAGCTATGATACTAAGGGCCTTTTTAAACATTTTAATTAATTTTTAGCAACCTTAGTAATTTAATTAAAATATAACCATTAATACACTCATTTTTGTAGAACTGTCAAAATGCATTGAAATCGGAAACTAACTACATTGGAGTGATCCTGATGAAGAGTGATGACAAACGGAGCTGACCGAACAACTTACTATAAATACAAACTCCCTCCAAGAATCTTGGAGCCCAAACCGAAAGTCGAAAATAACATCCAAATGCATCAAATAACTCCTCTAAATCATCTGAGCTCATTGGTAACATCAAACTAACCTTTTGATTAAACAAACGCAAACCCAAAAATCCATCTCCTACTACAAACTAAGTTACCGGTTCAGTTTTGGGTTCGGGTTCGGGTTCGAGAACCCGGTTCGCCGGTTCAGGAAATTTTTTTTTTGGGTTTGGGTTCGTTTTGGGTTCAGTAATACAAAAACATATAAAAATCAGAAATATATACATATTTGCAGCAGTAATTAAGTTCAGAATACACCACCATATTAATAGTCAAATAACATAGCAAAAATACACCACCACTTTATACTCAAAAGTCAAATGTCATGATATAGAATTATAAATTAAAGTTCAAACTTCAAACATAAAAATGTCAAGTGTTTACAATCAGCCATTAATAATTATTAATTATTGATCATTGATCAATCTGAATCATATGGGTCATCAAAAAAAGCAGCATCATCAGCATCATTAGATGCTACATTTTGTGTAGAACCACAAATAGCATTAGTGGCACTCGCACAAGCATTGCCACTAGCACTAACACTACCGCTCTCATGCTCAGCAGTAGCTGCTTCAGGCTGATAGTCATCATCAATATCAAGTGAAGCTAAGTGACTTGTGGAAGCATCCAAGTCAAGCTGCTTTGGCTCAATATCCCACCTCCTTGTGTCTCCTTCTTTGTAAGAACTATGTTTGTGTGTAAGGAGGCGCAAGTTTGAATGCACATACACCAAGTCCTCAGCCTTTTTTGAATGTAGCCTATTGCGTTTTATTGAGTGGATGAAGGAGTATGTGCTCCAATTCCTCTCAGAAGAGGATGAACTAGCAACCTATTAAGACCAAATTAAATTAATAAATAGTTAAGAGTTACAAAATTTAACTAAACAAAATTATTAATTAAAAATTAAATTAAAATTACATATATAAAACTTACTTGGGATAAAACTTTTATTGCAATAGGTTGGAGGTGCATGTATTCTTGCCCATGGAAGTACCACCAACTATGAGCATCCACCTTGCACTTGTCTCGAAGAGCATCCATATTCTGATCAACACTCCTAGAGCATGCAAAAGCCATAAACTCAGCCCTCAATCACGTTGGTCACGATCAATGAAGATTCTACGAATTGCTGCCTTGTACCCTTGGGCCACTTCACCATCCCTATATGGAGCAACTCTTGATGAAGCAGAAAGTATCTCAATTTGGGACTCAATGCAAAAGCGAGAAGATGCAAGGGAGTGGTCATTTTGTTCCATCTATCAACCATGATTTCCTGTAGCTCTTTGAAGAATTTTTCTTCAGGATCTTCCTCTTTTGCATTGATGATGGATCTCATCTTCTCAATCATTGAGTCGATACCATCATATACTTCGCCCAAACAAGGTCTATCCAAGTCAGTGTAACGGATCATGCTCAGTATGGGCTCGGTGAAACTGACGAGATACTCAACACGATCCCACCAACCATCATCTAGGACCCTTTGCTTGATCCTATTTGCCCTTTCATTGCTAGATTGCCTCCATACAACCCAATTAGGGCTGATTACCATGGCACATAGTGCCTCACGAACCTTTATAAGTCGTCTCAACACAATTGTGTTGGAGGCAAAACGGGTCTCGGCAACCTGTTTGAAAATCAAAATTAAAATTAAAATATAATTTAAATATACAAAATCAAAATTTAAAAATTAAAATTAAAAGAAAATTCAAAAATTTAAAAATATTGAGAATTAACTTACCTTCAACAACTCCAATTTTGAGAATTGTCTAAATATTCCTTGCGTCATATGGTGGTTGGTGACAAACATTTGGATGTCTTCGCCCTCGGCATACACCTGTTTGATCCATTCAATTTTGGATCCAATTTTTTGTAGCATTAGATTGAGGGAGTGGACAGCACAAGGTGTCCAAAAAATGTGTGGATACTTCTCCTCAACCAATAACCCAGCAGCCCTACAATTTTTGGCATTGTCGGTTACAACTTGCACAACATTTTGATGGCCCACTTCTTCAATAGCTTGGCAAAGGATGTCAGCAATAAATGGACCATCTTTCACCTGTCCTTCACAATCCACTGCTCTCAAAAACATTGCCCCTTTAGGGGACACAGCAATAACATTGATCAATGGGCGATTTCTTGTATCTTTCCATCCATCAGAAACTATGGTCACCCCTGTTTCGATCCATGAATCCCTTATGGGCTTCAAAGAGTTTGCTACATGTTTCACCTCTTTCTCCAATAAGGTGCAATGCACCTTCTCAAAACCTGGGCCCTTATACCCCTTTGGAGCCTCATTAATAGATTTCACCATTTTTTGCCAAGATGGTGAACGAACAACATTGAATGCCAATCCATTGGCATAGACACATCTTGCTATGTCTTGATCAGCAATTTCTCTTGCCTCATTCTTGAATGAAGCTTCCAACGGTCCCTTAGATCTTTTATTTAAAGATGGCATGGTTTGCTCTTGAGGGATGTCCATAAATGGATGGCTTTCTGTAGGTGGAAAATAAGAAGGTGGTGTAGGGGGTTTCATGGATCGAGATCCTTTCTTCAAAGGATGGCTTGTTTTACCACTGGTTGTTTTTTGGTCTGCCTTTTCTTGCTCAGCAATATATTTCAACACTATATCTTTTGGAATGTCTTCGTTGTTTTCACATGGACAATTTTTGATGCCTGTTTCAGGGATCCCGCACAAGTGCCCTTTTACTCGACTGTATGAGCTCGAATATTGAACATTGCAATGACTACAAATCCAAACATATCCTCCACCACCTGGAAGTTGTTGAACCATTTCTACATATTTCCAAAGGGGAGAGGCTGGGTTTATTTTGAAACGAGATTGGATTGAGCCTGAGGAGGTACGGTTGCCATTGTAATACGGAATAGTGAATACCTAAGGCACAACATATTGAAATTTTGGTATTGATTCATTGAATTTGAAACTAAAAGACTTAATTAATTTCAAAAAAATGAAAAAATTGAACATGTGTTATAGACATTTAGAGGAATGAAAAGTAAAACAAAACAATAACTAAAAAACAAAACAAAAGAGTTGAAGTTCACTTGTGAAAAAAAATGTAAAAAAAATATTATCAAAAAACTTCAAAAAACCTACCTCTTTTGAAGAAATCTTGCTCTACGATCTTCTTAGCAACAAATAGACACTTGCAAGTGCTTAGGAATAGCACAACAATCAACTTTGAACAATCTACGATCAGCCTTCAAGTCTATTCCAGCTTGTGCAAGCAAAAGAGAAAGTTCAGCAATGGAGGCAAAAAATCCTTTTTTCTCATTCACAAATTGGTAAATGAGTTTCACTTTACCTATTTCATGTTTTTGAGGCAAGTATTAGGGTTAAAAAGAAAAAAAAAGTCATTAAAAGTAAAAAATGAGTCAAAAAAGTAATAAAAAAATGAAAAAAAAAGTCAAAAAACGTGCCTGGGCGCAGAATAGAACTTGGGTTCGAAATTTTCGAACCCTGTCTGGACCCACAGTCATGGGTCCAGACCCTGGCCAAACCCACAGTCCAAAAGATGGACCCAGATCGAATTTCCACGAACCGGACCCGAATTTCGGACCCGGATCGAAGCCGAATCGAACCTGGGGCCTTCCTGAGCGAATCTGGTAACTTAGACAGCAAAGCATGAGAACCTTAAAAGGGGGACATTACAGTTCACCCTTCCCAAAGATTGCTTGTGCTCAAGCTATGCCAAGGTATCCACAATAGCAACCAATTGAAACCGACTAGACCCAAATGTAATCCTGGGATCCCAAGTGAATCTTTGCAAACGTTCACCATGCTGTCGCTGCACCACTCTGATTAAAACTGTAAACTCATCACGCTCCATTTGTGCTCTTAACTCTTGCGACCCGAAAAAGTGAACGTCACCAACACCTGTATTGAAATACCTGCAAGGGCTGAAGTCTGTATCTTTAAAAATCTCTTGCCAAGGCACCTCAGTGAGATCCATATATTAAATCCCACTGTCAAACTCGATCCTGGGAAACGGGAAACGTACTTTGCTCAACTCCAAAGAGTAACCCTTACCAAATCTCCTCACAATGTCCCAGAGGTGATACGAATTAGTCCCTAATTGAAAGTCAATAACAACGTCATCCCTAAAATCATACATCCTGATAATGCAATCCCAATCATAGACTGATAACTCCTCATCGACACATAATCTCCAAGTGTTAACATGCTCATATCGAGCACCCCAACTCATCCAATTGGCAACAATCATCACACTAATATCTGCAGGTAAATGAAATAACATCCTGAACAAATTGTAGTAATCATCCCTCATACTGGCGGAAGCTAGCAATAGCAGCTCCAACTCTGTGAATCCCCCCACAACTTGCTGCCAAGATGCCTGTGTCTATTCAAAGTCACTCTACCCATAAACTATTGTTGCCATCATCAATGAGGAAATACTAGGGCAGCAACTGTCACAAATCATTACCCCTGAAAACATAGGAAATGTGAATGAAGGAATAACCAAAGGAACTCTTCCAATAACCACATTACCTCTACTAACCAACGCCTACTGAGTATCACTCCACTGCTGGACTAGTGGTATTGACCAATCCATCTGCATGTTATCATTAATTGTCCTCTGCAAGCTGATTGGAAAGTGGACAGCAGTACCAACTTTGAAGATTTGTCCACCAAACCAATTTTGAATCAACATCTCACCTTTGAAAACTATACTTGGATCCCAAATTATGTGATTATCTCCAATCATACTCACACACACAACCTCATGGCTGCTGCAATAAATGATGACAGTCTTGGGAAGTCTAAAAATCAGATTTATAATCAACTTGGAATTGCCCCTACTATCATCAATTGATAAGATATTGTTAATTTTAATGATCAGATTTATTGCACAGAAAATTAATTCAAATCAGACACAATAACACAGCAGATACCCTGGGAAAACCCTCCTCTTGAGAGAGAAAAACCCAGCAACAAAGATCTCTTTTATATATATAATAATGGCAACAATTCACTTTACAATGAGGCCAATCACAAGGCCAATATCCAGCACCAACTCTAGATGCAAAACAGATAATAATCTGCCCTTCCTTGAAATCTAAATCTGCACTTAGAGAAATTCACAATCTGCTTTTGGAGAAAATTCTCACTTGAATGAAGGAGAGAATCGAACTTGCTTGATGATTGAAAGGATGGAAATGACCTTGTATATATGCACAATGAGAGAGAGGTCGCACCTCTTCATGCACAAGGTTGGCCAAAATAGAGAAATATAATTACAATTAAAATATGTGAATTACAAGGAAAGTCGGCCCTATTGTTGCCAAATGATGCGCCCATTCACATTAAATATCACATATAAATAAATAGCCGATAGGCTATATTAATTTATGTCTTCACTCGTGGTTGGAAGGATGAACCCAAAGCTGCCATAACATTAACAGGTATCATGAACATTCAATTCCCAAGTGCCATAGTGACAAACATGCGCACACCAATCCAAGCAGTTCGCTGCTAACATCAATGCAAAGTCTGAGAATTTTATGATCAACATCATAAAGCAGCCCTTAAACATTAATGTGTAGGTAGGAGACCAAAGAACCAAGTCTGAACATTCTTCCACAATTTGATGCCCATCGCTGTTATGAGTTTTCATGAAGTAAGGAATGACGAAACCATTATGAGACATTATACTGCACGAATGACTTGGGCCCTCAAACACCATTTCATGCTTAACCAAAAAATTTTGAACATCAACTAGATGAGGCTCATTACCAATGTCAAACCTAAGATTCTTATCCAGCATCTCATGATAAACAGAATCATTTAGAGATAATGGACTGCTGTTCACAATCATAAAATCAGCATCTAGCTTATACCTTTCATTAGTGTATTCATGGATCTCATGCATACCTTCTCCCACTTCAAGATAGTCATCGTTATTCACATTTTCAAGAAGTATATCACACACATACCAAGACAATAGGTTGCTGTTAACATTAATAGAATCCACACTTTCTTCATTCCTTTCAATGATATCTTCATAGGTTTCATACATACCTTCCTCAAATTCCAAATACTCATCAATACCTGCTGATTCATAAAGTGTAGCATGCTGAAAACTGCCTTCAATACCTGTTATATCTGCTATATCATGGCTGCAATCTGCACCTATGTGAGAAGATTGATCCTCAAAATTCAAGAATTCAAATTCTTGATGTAGGTTCCAATCTCTATCAACATCCCAAATCTCTCCAATATGAGGAATAATAGAATCATTATACATTTTTTCACATCTATGAAGTTTCTCCATCCCTTCAAATAATTTCTTAGACCCCATTATCCTTGCATCACTTTCTTGTTCATCGGAAGTGGCTGCAATAGAAATAGAGTTTTCTGCTTTGTATAATGAAAAGTGAGTCATACTTCTGCAAACAAAGATCATCAGCTTCTCTTGCCTTGTCTTCAGCATACTTGAAAGCCAAATCTCTGTCGATAAGCAATTGCAAATAATCTGATTTCATCATTTCCAATGCTTCTTTGATAGAGTACAAGTGGGTATGGGTGACTCCACTTGCAACTCCCTTTTGCCTCTCCTCAATTTGAGTTTTCCAAATGAGATCTTCAACGTATTTATGCATATCATCTGCCCTTGTCAACACTTGCACCACTTTCTCATCTGTAACCACAAGTTGGTCTTTCAAATCTTGTGATACTAAAGGCCTCTGATCAAACTCATCAACGTGACTTGGGTTGTCAAACAATGAGTTTTCTGTTTTGTTTTCACTCGTAAGAACCATATAATCATCAAAATCAGTTTTTTCACTAGATATTGCCTTGCAATCCTCAAACAAAAATGATGGGACAGTGTTATGATCAAACATACTATCCTCAAAAGTATTTGTCTCCTCTCCACAAGACTTATCAAAAAATCTCTACATCACCAACATAGAGACTTGTGCACCTTCCACTTGTAGATGCAATAAATGGTTCTTTTTCATTAAAACCCATTGTATCATTTTGTTGGACACAAAATGTGTGAGACTCATCATTTTTATTATTTGACCATACTTCCTTAATTGTTGATTTAGTGCACTCCAAATTAGGAGATTTCCCCATTTCATCACTATTATGAAAATCAATGTACTCCCCTTCACTGATAGAAGCATCCAAAGAACTAGCTCCATCCTCTTTTTTGAATGCATCATACCACCATGAACAACTTCCATTTTTGTAATTGTTTGATCATCCTCTAGCCTCTTCACCTTTTTACCTGTGCATTAGTGATTAGGCTCTCGAGTTCCTTTGCATGAGAAGCAAAGATTTTTTCTTCTCGTTTGATTCTTGCTCATTTTAGGAGGTTTTGTAACCTGTAAACCCAAAGAAATCAATTCCTCTTCTATCTATGTGTATATATAAACAGTATATGGATGTTCCATATATATACACGATTACATCTTCATACATCAATTAGGTCGGCCTAGTTGGATGTAAGCATACTTAACTCAAAATATCTTGTCGGCTTCAAAACAAAACATCTTTGATGCTTAAAACAAAATGTGCCAAGCATAAGTTAGGTCGGCTCGAAGCAAAACATAAGCACATTAAGCATCCATGAAACGTATACCGCTTGATTAAGTCGGCCAGGTGAAAATCATGCTAAATACTGTAAGCCGAACAATTGTCATTTACCATTTTCAACTTATTCAACCAAAACTGCTGAATCCCTGACCACAGCTGCATCTAGCAATCCTGAATAACATACCAAAATCATATGAGCTGATATTCTATCCAGAGTGATTCCAAACCAAATTACTGGATCAATGTAGCACAAACAAAGCTTACCGGATGAGCAAAAAATTAGACACCAAACGATGTTGGCATTTATGACAACAAAGACAACAAAACTGGAGGTTTCCTTCTTCATTCTTCTAACAATATCCCCCTTTGTCATTGATTGAAACATGTGCCAAAAATGAAGCTAACTTCAAAACCAAAATTGTGCAACATCGAGTCATTCAACTCCAAAACCAAAATCTTATTCAACTCCCCCTTTCAAATATACAAAAACACAAAATTGTTTTTGAAACCAAAACATTATTTACATTGAATCTTCTCTCAGATAACACCGAACCTTCTCCCCCTTTGACATCAAGGACAAAGGGTAAGAAAAAAAATTAAACAAAAACTTTTAATCAAGAGCTAGGGGCACCTTTTAGCTCCTTGAGAATTGCTTCCCAAGTAGGTTTGCCATCATCCGAAGTCCCTTTTGCTCTGGTAAGAGATTTATTCAGTGATTCCAATTCCATTAGGCACTCTTCTCCTTCTTCCAGAGTGGAAGGATTGATATTCATCTTCATCAGTCTTTTTGCATCTCCCAAGGCGCTTGATATGGAAATATGTCTGGACATTACTAGATCTCCAAGCTGACCAAATCGCCCTATAGCATCTTCTTTTTGCCTTTGCAGAATGAAAAACTTGTTCTGAAGGTCTGCAATAGAAGTCCAACCAATGTAGTTTCTATCATCTGCAACCTTGTAGACTTCGAAGGCATCCTAAGACTCTATTGAGTCCATTAAGTCCTTAATACCTCGAGTGGCATTAGGCCACCGCATGTAGTAAACAAATAATAACTGAGCTTCTTCATCACAGTCTCTTACCTCTTTCAACCTTTGCAATACTTTGTCATGCGCAATTGCACACTTATCTTGTAGAATCAGTAACCTTTTCTCTAGAAGACTTGACTCCGCCTCTTTCACAGTCTGTACCTTAAGATTGGAGGTGTATTCCTTGACATAATCAACTACAAACTTTAAGTTCTCAATCAGTGCTAAAGAATCATCAGTGGTGACACCAGGGGCTGTCTCTTGTAAAACTCTAATAGCTTCATTTATCAATTCATTTCCTTTCTGATAAGGTTCAGCAGTTTCCTGTGTAACAGAGTTGAGAAAAGTACCACAAATCTTTATTTTCTCACTTGGTGCAATCTTAGTTAAATCTACATAGCCCAGATGTGATGGTAGCTTAATTAGTTGAGGTGGTAGCATGGGCTGAAGTATTGTTTTCCTTGTCAGTAGACGTTTGAGAGTGCTTTCAGATGATTCTTCGGTGGGATTTTATAACTCAGTAGCCTTGGGAATTTCTTCTTCACTTCTTTTAGCCTGAGTTGCTTTCTTGTCTTCCTCTTCCTTCTTTTCTTCTTCTTTTTCTTCTTCTTTTCCTTCTTCTTTTTCTTCTTCTTTTTCTTCTTCATAGGATTTTCTAGAAGATTTATCTTTGTTTTCTTTCTCCTTTTTATCCTCATCATCCTTATCATCATTGTTCTTTTTATCCTTGCTTCCTTCATTTTCATCTTTATCTTTCTCACCATTATTTCCGGTAGATTCATGATGTTCTTCTGGTTCATTACCAGTATCATCTTTATGTTGATCCTTAGTCTGTTTGCTAGTAGTCTCCTTTATATCATTCGGAGGGGTAGATGTCTCCGAAACATCATGTATTTCACCAACACTTTCCAAAATTTGATGATCCATTACTTCTGTGATATTAACATGCTCCTGTGCCTAAGCTGTATGGGATGAAGAACCGGTTCTTGTTCCATAATTTCTTGCCAAATTTCTGATTGTATCTAGAGTTTCTTGTCTTACCTTTTCTATACTATCTTTCTCCTTAGTCATAAGCATATTGACTCTCTGCTTGACTCTAAACAATGTAAAACATTCTTTCAACAGATTAGCTGCCTCTTCCTTAGATAGGGAGGAACCATAAGAATTTAGGGCATCGGATTTCATCTTATCATCAGCATCTAAAGCTTAATGCTATTGAAATGGGAGAGGAAAAAATGAGATTGCTCTTGATTCAAAATCCAGTCATTCACATTACTCAAAAAACTATTACATAGAATTGGCTTTAAAAGGCCATTATCCCATATGAAACTAATTATGGGAATATAACTTCCAAAACCAATTTTATTTAATAAATTAACAATAGCATGTCAATTTATTTATTTTTTTAACTATTTATGTCAAGTATTAAATTCTAACACCCTCCCTTAGTACTGACATGGAGAAAAACAAAAAATCAGTACAAGTTTAATAAGATTGTACTCTGAGTAATAATAGATGATACCCAATGACTAGACTAGATCTGTGCAAATACATGCATTAATACTATATTAGTGTAGAATATCATTTTTGGTATGGAAGGTGACTTTGAGGCCGTGCTTCATGAATAGAGTGGCCCCAAGCTTAGGTTTCACTTGATGACCAACTTCTATTTTACTCGATAGCGTGCAAGGATATTGGCAACTATGCATTTCATATTCACATAGGAAAAATCTTTCCCAACACAAAACCTAGGACCCGCACTAAACATGGGATACTTGTAATCGCTCTGGTTCATACAAACCCCCTCTTTAGTAATCCATCTCTCAGGCTTGAATTCAAGGATATCCTTGCCCCATACATTTTCCATTCTATTATTGGCATAAAAGAATAACAGACACTTTGTGCCTTTCTTAACATGAGTTCCATCTAGTAGAACATTGTCAATTGTTGCTTCTCTCAAAACTGCAAGAATAGGAGGGTAAAGCCTCATAGATTTTGACAAAGTGGCTTGCAAATAGTTCATGCCTCTCAATTCTTCCCAGCCAAAAAGCCCCATTGCATCATTGCTCAAATGTTTTGAATTCAAAATCTGGGAAAGTTCAGAGACGATCTTTTCCTCCACATGTGGATGCATGCTTAAAAGCCAAAAGAAGCATGTCATTGCCAGGGCAGTAGTATCTTTACCTACAAGAATCATGCTCATGCTTAATCCCTTTCTCCATGCCTTTGTGTAGTGGCTAAAACATCTGTTGGTAGCGGCTGGGATATATAAATTTTAAATTTAAATTTTATTTTTTTAGATTTTGAAAATGAACATGAACAAAATGGAGGAAAAACAATGGAAGGTGTGACCAAGATGGAAAGAGAAAAATGCAAATGAATGATGAATGTCACAGATTTGCACGTGGTCTGCACTGCTCCTCTGTTGACAAAATGCAAGAATGGTGGACGGACATCAATGGCTATTACACGTGGTCTGCACTGCTTGGCCCTTGAATGAACCGCTTTGGATGAAGACAGACGAATGGAAGGTAGACAGAGAGGTCAAACAAACCTACTCTGATACCATATTGAAATGGGAGAGGAAGAAACGCGATTGCTCTTGAACCAAAATTCAGTCATTCGCATTACTTAGAAAATTATTACATAGAATTGGCTTTAAAAAGCCATTATCCCGGATGAAACTAATTATGGGAATATAACTTCCAAAACCAATTTTATTTAATAAATTAACAATAGCATCTTAATTAATTAATTTATTTAACTATTTATGTCAAGTACTAAATTCTAACACATGCCTTCTTTGTACTAATTCTTTCCAAACATTGTCAGTCACTTTGTTCCGGATAGATTCCATACTCACATTGCTAATAACTATATACTAAGTGAAAGCATCAATAATAGTTTCCTTATCTTCATTATTGACTTCATCAAACAATTTAGCAATCGGCGTAAGATCAAAATCTGTCATATTATTCACTAAGGCTGCCAGATTTAGAGATGGTCGTTCACTAAGCGGAGGAGAGCTAGGCATGTCCTCCTTAGGTGCCTTCTTCATTCTTCTTCTCATGCACATGAATTGTGAAAGTATTCTCTTCTTCCTCTAACTCTTCATCTATTGAGATATTGACTCTGGTTTCTACTCTTTCATTGCGAGTGGAAGTACTGCTCCTTTTATCTCTTTTCAACTGTTGCTCTTCTTTCAAGCCAAGATCTATTTCTTCTTGTACAACACCACTTAGGTTTCTCTTCCTGTTAGCCTTTTGCTTTACTCTTCTTCTTCCGGGAGTAACAAATGGTGCAGCAGGAGGTATGTTCTTTCTTTTGGAAGCACGAGTACTAGGTCCGGTGGAGGCAGTTACATCAACTGATGCAGGAGTATTGTGTTCTTTCTTCTTTCCTTTCTTTGTTGTAGTAGCACTGGAAGTAGGTCCAGTAGCAAAAGATATTCTCCCTGATTTCCTAGGTCCAGAGGACAGTTTTTCTGATCTGGTCTTTCTCCCATCAAGAGCTTCCTTCAATTGATCTATATCATCCTTAGAGAATGAATGCCCTTGGAAGAATGCCTCAACATTCTTTCTTGTCGTCTTTGCTCTATGGGATGCAGAAGTTTCTAAGTGCACTTCACTAACTTTTTCTTCATATGTTCCATGTCGGGGCAGAGAGGGGTCCCTTGGACTGCTTAACAACATTTCAATAAACCTCTCAGCAAGTTGTTCATCAACCTTATAACCCAAAGGTTCTATCCAGAGAGTTCTAGGTTCAACTGCTTCCATGATGCATTCATCTGTACTTACAAGAAAAGTTATGTCCTTAGCATACTTCTTCACTAGGCTTCTGGGAACTCTTTCTCTTTCATGCATATCATTCTGGAAAATTGCATAGAATGAAATCAATGCATTATTTTGTGCTTTAAAATCTCCAAGACTGTGCAAGTGTTCAAAGATTTGATGTGCAACTGGCCTGTTGCGCTCCCATATAATGTTTTTCCTTCTCGGTAACTCCCTCAAAAAGTAGAACAACAGACAAGCTACCAATGTACCAAATTTAAAAGAGTGTTTCTTTGACTTGATTAGGCTCAAATTCTCCATAAGTTGCAGTCAAAGCAACTCACACAGATCATAATCTCTCCCATTCACTACCATTTCATATGCAGTATGAATTGCAGTAGCAAACACATAATTCCCTCAGTTGGTAAAATATATTTTCTGTCCAATCATAATAGCAGCATATCTCATGGCTGGGTTTGTGATAGGTTTAGTAGTTAGAGCTCTCCTGTCAAATGTAGCTCCAGTTAGCTTCATGACTGCATCATTTTTCATAGCTTTCAACACTGGTAAGGGTCCAGTGGCTCAAAGACCAGTTATGGCTTGGATCACTTCCTTGGTGATTAACCCGGCTACGCTTGTCCACACAAACTTATCATGTATCCTACTAAGTGGCAACCTAACAAATTTAGCATCCATCTCATTTGAAAAGTTCAGGAACCAATTCCAAACATCCAGCTTTTTCCGCACTAGGTTTTCATATTCAGGTTTTACAGAGTGATCATCTCCTGTCAATTCATCTGTCCAAAGATCCCTAAGTTCTTGGTGGTTAAATTCTTCTAGCTTTCCATGAATGTATGTTCTAGTGTCTTCAATGGGTAGAACATTAGTCGGAATGTGTGAGAACGCACCCACGGGATCCATTTCATAGACTTTCTAGGAATACCTTCTGAATTTGGATCTCTCAAAGACTTCCACAACAGTGGGAGTGGCCATTTCTTTCCCTCAAACTACTTGTATATGCTTAAGAAAAGTTATTTCAACTAAAATCCACAAAGCTCAGATAACAGTAAATACCTTTTCAAGCTTCGTTGAAAACTAGGGTTTTTATGCCAAATGCTCTAAATTGCTTCCAAATCTCTTCAGCTCGCTCTGCTTCTTCCCAATTGTGCAAATGTGATTTAATTCGACTTAGTTTCTCACTTTATGACTTACGGATTTTGCCCTAATTTTGCATTAAATGCATTTCAACTTCAAAAGCTGATAAACACTTTATAAAATACACTGTAAACCCTAAAATGCTTCGCAATTCTCTAGATTTGCATATTTTTTGCTAGAAACTTCTTCAACATCTTCAGAATGATACCTTACATCATATATCCTTGTGTCACTGCTTGACACCTCTTATATCGGGGGTTTGTTAGAATTCTTTGTCACTGCTCCCTCTAAAGCCATTGCTAGGTTTAGTTTCTGGAAGAAGTATCTACACCAGGTGCAGGTACAGATGCATTTGACTCATCCTTATTCTCAGGTTTTTCCTTTTTCTTCCAAATCTTCTCCATTTCTTTGCTCACTTCATTAGCATCCACTTTGTTCACAGGTTTGTTCTTTTGTTCCGGATCAGGTTTCTTCTCAATTTTGCTTCTGCAGAATTTTGAGATATGTCCCGGCTTGTTGCAGGTGTAGCACACAACTTGTTTCTGACCAAAGTGATTTGAATTTATCCTTGATCTGCACTGGTTAGCTTTATGTCCAAAAGCATAACATATATAGCAATTGTTGATGTTGCAGCGTCGGTATTCACTTCCAACAATCTCCTTTACTCATATGATAAATTGAATATAGCCTAGGGGCTATTTAATTTATGAGAGATTTATATTTATGAAAAGGCATGATTATGAAGAGGCTCGAATTTAATAAAGAAATGTTTTATTTAATGAGGCCGACATCTCTTCATGAAGGGTCGCGATTTCAAGAGGCCGACTTAATGAGACTTTGAGGCACGTCTTTCTAGAGGAGGCCGACATGTTCAACTTGAAGTGATGCGTCTCTCTTCCCCTTGTATATATACACATTCATCCATTGCATTGTATCATTCATTCATTCAGTTCATTATTATTCTTTGGAGTTCTTCTTTGGAGTTCAAGTGCGAATCATAGAGAGGAGATAGCGATTTCTGTAGAAGAGCATATTGCTGGCTGAGTTTCTAATCAGCGATATACATCTGGTTGTATCTGAGTTTGCATCAATTTGTGGTGCTTCTTCTGGCCTTCATATCGGCCTATTGTAAAGGAGATTATTTGTGCTATCATTCAATATATAAGTGATATATTGTTGCTGGGTTTTTCTCCCTCAAGAGGAGGGTTTTCCTAGGGTATCTGCTGTGTTATTGTATCTGATTTTGAATTAATTTTCTGTGCTTTACATCTGATCATAAAACTAACAGCAATAGCCTTGAAAAGATTGAACCAGTCTACCAGTATTGAAACCAGTCTACCAGTATTGAATCTTTTCATCATTATCTGACTTCTACACTCAGTAGCTCTATGTCCAAACCTTTTGCAAGCAAAACATTGTCGGGTGAAGAATCCAACATTCTGATTCATTCTACTTCTACATTTAGTTGCCCTATGACCAAATTTATTGCATGAGAAACAAATGCCATTAAAAGATGGGTACCTTTGAGCATTAGGTTGTCTGATAGGGATCCTTCTGGTATGGCTTCTTTGATTCTTGAACTGTTTGTTATTGCCTTGAATCTTCCTTTGATTGTCCACTCTGTTGGGAATGTGATTTGTCTTTGAACTTTGTCCTTCTTCACGTCCTAGACCACCTTTATCCTTAGCTGGTTTTTGAAATGCGATCAACTCATCAAGCATTGTAGTACTTGTTTTGAATTTTTCTTCATGAGCCCTTGCTTTCTCCAAGTCAAATCTTAGGGTCACCATTTCTTGTTCAAGCTTTGTACATTCATCAATTTTATTCTGAATTTTAGCTTTTTGATATTCTTCAATTCTTTTCTTTTCTTCCACTTGCACCTTCAGTTTGGTGATGTCTTCATTAGCCTTCTTCAACTGATCACTAACTTCTCTATGCCTTTCTTTGAACTTCTTGATTTGCTCTCTTAATTTTCTGATGCATTCATTTGCTTCTTTCAAATTTTCTTTCAGAGTTTCTTTCTCATCTTCACTTTTATCCAGATCTTCAAGAGCAGCATGGAGTTCTTCAGTTGTAGAGATCTCTTCCGGAGGAACAGGATACTTTTTGTCAGCCATGTGTTCAAACTTTAAGATCTTCCTTAAGCTATTAAACTTTTCCAAAGGAACCAAGCTCTGATACCAATTGTTGAACATAGAATATTGAGGGGAGGGGAGGGGTGAATTAGTATTCTACAAAACCATTTGATTGCTAACCATCCAATTAGTAAAACATATCTAGCAGCAACTTCAAGTGAAAACATGAAAGAGATCATAACATCACACAACTCATAGACACGAGGATTTTTACGTGGAAAACCCAAAGTGGGAAAAACCACGATGAGGATTAACTCACAATATATTATAACCAGTTATAAAATATTACAGGGCACACTGCTAGGACACACTGTCCTTAAAAGGCTCACAGCTTGAAAATGATTACAAAAAAGTGTGGCTCACTATCAAAATATGAACTGATGAAATACACCTGTGTGTTGAGTACAACTCCAATTAATCTCTAGAAAACAAAAGTCATGCACCGGTTTGCAGGTATATAGTAACTATCAACAACTATTAGCAGCTTCACAATATCACCCTGTCGCATATTTTCACACTATCACACTTTCTATCTATGTGTATATATAAACAGTATATGGATATTCCATATATATACACGATTACATCTTCATACATCAATTAGGTCGGCCTAATTGGATGTAAGCATACTTAACTCAAAATATCTTGTCAGCTTCAAAACAAAACATCTTTGACGCTTAAAACAAAACATGCCAAGCATAAGTTAGGTCGGCCCGGACCAAAACATAAGCACATTAAGCATCCATGAAATGTATACCGCTTGATTAAGTCGACCAGATGAAGATCATGCCAAAAATTGTAAGCCAAACAACTGTCATTTACCATTTTCAACTTATTCAACCAAAATTGTTGAATCCTTGACCACAGCTGCATCTAGCAATCCAAAATAACATACCAAAATCATATGGGCCGATATTCTACCCAAAGTGATTCTAGACCAAATTACCGGATCAATGTAGCACAAACAGAGTTTACCGGATGAGCAGAAAATTAGACACCAAACAATGTTGGCATCAATGACAACAAAGACAACAAAACTGAAGGTCTCCTTCTTCATTCTTCCAACACTCCATTTCATTGATAGAAGCACCCGAAGAACTAGCTTCATCCTCCTTTTTGAATGCATCATAGCCACCATGAACAACTTCCATTTTTGTAATTGTTTGTTCCTCCTCTAGCCTCTTCACCTTTTTACCTGTGCATTAGTGATTAGGTTCCCGAGTTCCTTTGCATGAGAAGCAAAGAGTTTTTCTTCTCATTTGGTTCTTGCTCATTTTAGGAGGTTCTGTAACCTGTAAACCAAAAGAAATCAATTCCTCTTCAGTCAACTGGTATTTAATCTTCTCAATTTTCTGCTCAACCAACCCTTTCGATAATTCATGAGCTATGGGTGAAACAACCTGCTCCTTCCTCCAAATGGCCAACAAGTTAGATAGCAACTGCTTGGATATATCATCCTCCTCATCTAGAATCAGCGACAAAGTAGTTTGCATTGCTGTTATAACATTCCTTGCATGATATTTTCTGATTTTGACAAAGAAGCATCAAAACATTTTAAGTATTAAATCATCACATTTGAGATTGATCATCACCACATAGGATCTAACCTTACCATGGTTTCTAAAATTCTTACCCTCCTATCAAAAGAAGGTTGTCTAGTATCATCCAACCTATGGAAACTCTCTTCAATCAGCTGAAATATCTCTTTCATCATGTTGTCATTGTTAGGAACTTTAGGTGCTGAAATTCTCTTGATTTCACTAAAACAAGAAGTAACCATCAGCTTAACCTCATCATCTAGATGTCTCAATAGCTCCGACTTAACCAAGGCATACATTGATGGACTCACTGCTAGTTTCATTATGTGAGAGGGTGATTTACCAACCATTTTTAAACAAGTTTCAACTTTCTCCAAAGTTGTCATGTCCCCCCCACAAAAAAAATTTGTAACACATTAAAATAACAAAAGATATTAGCAATTTAATGCTATTATAGTGTTGAAATATGAACAACTAAATAAAATAATATAAATATCAAAATACAAATAATGATACCACTATAATTATAATTATCCTAGATAATATTATAATTATAACACAATTATCTAATGAATAGAACAATTAATATCATTAATCGTAAATTTCATAATAATAAAAAATTCACAAGAAGCTAATATTATCTAAATATAGCCATGCCTTAGTAAATAAATAAATGGATCTAAATTGCATGAAGACAGCCTCATTATCCTTAATAGAACAGTAATGTTATTAATCACAATTATTATGAATATTTGCAAGAAGCATAATAATCAAATAAATAAATGACGAAGACAAAGCATTGATAAAGGCTAAGGCAGCGATCATGTTATTAAACCAAACAATGCAGTGATTCACTTTAGACACCGGTTGCATTCACTTGAAGGAACAGCGATTACTAAAAGACACATCCCATCAGCAGATCGTGGGATATTTAAAGGATGTTCAGGAACTTCCGAGGGAGGATGGTGGAAAGAGGAACATAATATTATTATCAGCAAACAATAAAAAATTTAGTCTGAAATAATCATCTGAGATCAGCGATTGAAAAGGGAGATAAGAGGGAATCAATAGGCAGATAAGTCCACAGTGCCTTTACTCTCTTATGTCCGCAGAATTGTGAGTTAATATAATAGAATACGTGGATGTGATTTATTTAGTAAATAAGGTTACTAACCCATGTATGAACAAAATATCTATGGTGTGATTTATTTAGCAAATAGTATTAATAATTCATGTATATTACTATTTTGTATGATAGCATACTCATAATTCATTATGTCTGCTGATATGATTATTTGCAAATCTAAATTTGATTAAATTACCATGTGTGTATTTGCACCATGATGGAAGAAGGGGGATTACAAAAGGGGATAGTGGTGGGGCACTCCCTAGGTACGCCACCTCCTATGGAGGACCATGTGTCGTATAATGGAGAACCTTTGTGTTGTATAATGGAGGACCTAGTGTCCTACAATGGAGAACCTATGTGTTCTATAATGGAGGACCAAGTGTCCTATAATGGAGGACCAATGTATCCTATAAGGGAGAACCAATGTGTTCTATAATGGGGAACCAAGTATTCCCAAGGAGGCCAAAGGGGTACTGCCTTTTAGTAGAAGGATGCTGCCTTTGGGCCTAGAAGAGTTGGGTTACTAGGACACTCCTTTGTAACCTCACCCCCCAATCGTGGTATAGCAATATAAGGAGACCAATCATGAGGAAATGGGGAAAGATGGCAAGATGAGGGGATAACAACAAAATTAGAATCCTCACTAGGTAGGCCACCTCATATGAATGGCATGGGCCACATGAGGCCAAAGGGGTACTGCCTTTTAGTCCAAAGGGTACTGCTTTTGGGCCTAGAGAGGCTAAGGACACCCCATCGAGTCACTCTCTTCCATGTTCACCCATGGTTGAGCATCCGTAGGAAATTGCAATAACTAGATTAACGAATTTACTATGGATTTACTAATGTTTAATCATGATACTCTACCTGTTAAGTTATTATTGTATGTAGGGATTAAATCAAGCCAAGGTACTCTCTAAATCCATTGTTTGCTTGAGAAATTGGTAATTTAGTTTAAAATTAGTATAATCCCTATTAGGGACATTACAAGTGGTATCAGAGCATGTTCCTGCTAGCCTGTGTACAAACCAAACTCTAATTAGAGTTAACTATTCAAGCCTTCTTCTTAAGTAGACCACTGATGTATCTCCATATGTGTGTGCCTTCCGTGTGTATACTTTGTGACCTACATGTATTTATATGACTATGTGTATACCTTGCATATACTTTGTGACTTCAAGTGTATATTGTGTACTCATGTGTATATTGGGCAACCTTGGGATGGTGGACGGACCCAAAGTGTAGTATGGGATACACCAAATCCCCTTCCCAGCTGTTAGACTATATACTTGGTCTTGTGGGGTTGAAGACAGACCCGCGGTGTAGCATGGGATGGCATTGAATCCTCTTCCCTTTTGTCCAATAGTGTAGAAGATTGGAGGAAAGGATAGGACCCACAGTGTAGTGCGCAATGCACCGACATTCTTTCTATCTATGATGCATTATGGACATGTGTGTGTCAACCATTGTGTATGTGATGAATGTTAGGGTTAGTTGCTATGTATTTGTGATGTATGGTGGAACTCGTTATTGTGTTTATGATTACTTTATGCTTAAAAAACTATGAATGTTAAAAATGTTGTCTGTCAAGTTGCTTAATCTGGTTGGTTGTTTGCTTGAGCTACTTGGTTGTGTGCTTGAGCTACTTGGTTGCCTACTAGCTTGAGCTGGTTGCTCGCGTGCTTGAGCTACCTGCTTGCCTACTTGCTTGAGCTGGTTGCTTGTGTGCTTGAGTTGGTTGTTTGCATGCTTGGGCTACCTGGTTGTCTACTTGAGCTACCTGCTTGTCTACTTGAGCTACCTGCTTGTGTGCTTGAGCTACTCGCTTGCTTGCTTGAGCTACTCGTTTGCTTGCTTGAGCTACTTGCCTGGTTGGTTGAGCTACTTGGTTGTCTGCTTTAATTTCTGATTCATGTGGAGCTCATCATTGTGTTTACTTTATGCTTTAAAATTATGAAAATGTTAATGTTGTCTGTCAAAATGCTTGGGGTTGGGAGGCACTAACAAATTAACTTATCTAAAACTGAATTATTATTAGTATCCAAATGCAATAATAAAGAATTGTGACTATTGAAGTGAAAAGGTGTGGCTCCCTCAAATCTGTGATACACCTCAAATTTGTGATACGAAAGGAGAAGAATCCACTTAAGAATAGAACCTTAGTTAACCTTGCAAAAGACTTAAATTAGACTCTGAAGAATAGGGAGGAGGTGTGAAAGGACATGACTCCTAATGTGAAAAGATATTTGGAATTGTGAATGCTTGAGGACAAGCAATCTTGGGCGGGGAGGACTGTCATGTCCCCCCAAAATTGTAACACATTAAAATAACAAAAGACATATTAGCAATTTAACGCTATTATAGTGTTGAAATACGAACAACTAAATAAAATAATATAAATATCAAAATACAAATAGTGATACCATTATAATTATAATTATCCTAGATAATATTATAATTATATCACAATTATCTAATGAATAGAACAATTAATATCATTAATCATAAATATCATAATAATAAAAAGTTCACAAGAAGCTAATATTATCTAAATATAGCTATGCCCTAGTAAATAAATAAATGGATTTAAATTGCATGAAGACAGCCTCATTATCCTTAATAGAACAGTAATGTTATTAATCACAATTATTATGAATATTTACAAGAAGCATAATAATCAAATAAATAAATGACAAAGACAAAGCATTGATAAAGGCTAAGGCAGCGATCATGTTATTAAACCAAACAATGCAGTGGTTCACTTTAGACACCGGTTGCATTCACTTGAAGGAACAACGATTACTAAAAGACACGTCCCATCAGCAGATCGTGGGATATTTAAAGGATGTTCAGGAACTTCCAAGGGAGGATGGTGGAAAGAGGAACAAAATATTATTATCAGCAAACAATAAAAAACTTAACCTGAAATAATCATCTGAGATCAGCAATTGGAAAGGGAGATAAGAGGGAATCAATAGGCAGATAAGGCCACAGTGCCTTTACTCTCTTGTGTCTGTAGAATTGTGAGTTAATATAATAGAATATGCGGATGTGATTTATTTAGTAAATAAGGTTACTAACCCATGTATGAACAAAATATCTATGGTGTGATTTATTTAGCAAATAGTATTAATAATTCATGTATATTACTAATTTGTATGATAGCATACTCATAATTCATTATGTCTTCTGATATGATTATTTGCAAATCTGAATTTGATTAAATTATCATGTGTGTATTTGCACCATGATGGAAGAAGGGGGATTACAAAAGGGGATAGTGGTAGGGCACTCCCTAGGTACGCCACCTCCTATGGAGGACCATGTGTTCTATAATGGAGGACCAAGTGTCCTATAATGGAGAACCAATGTGTTGCCTTTGGGCCTAGAAGAGTTGGGTCACCAGGACACTCCTTTGTAACCTCACCCCCCCATCATGGTATAGCAATATAAGGAGACCAATCGTGAGGAAATGGGGAAAGATGGCAAGATGAGGGGATAACAGCAAAATTAGAATCCTCACTAGGTAGGCCACCTCATATGAATGGCATGGGCCACATGAGGCCAAAGGGGTACTTTCTTTTAGTCCAAAGGGTACTGCTTTTGGGCCTAGAGAGGCTAAGGACACCCCATCGAGTCACTCTCTTCCATGTTCACCCATGGTTGAGCATCCCTAGGATAAGGCAATAACTAGATTAACGAATTTACTATGGGTTTACTAATGTTTAATCATGATACTCTACCTGTTAAGTTATTATTGTAATTTTTCTCTAACTTGTTTGCATGGATTAAATCAAGGCAAGGCACTCTCTAAATCCATTGTTTGCTTGAGAAATTGGTGATTTAGATTAAAATTAGTATAATCCCTATTAGGGACATTACAAAAGTACTAAGAAGAACTTCTTTTGACTAGGATGGGTCTTCAAGTTTCATACTTGCAATGTAAAGCTTCCCACACAAAATTTCCTTTTTCTTTGCAATCTTTGATCATACTTTATCTTAATGTCCATGAAATCAACAAATGAAATATGAGCGTGAAACTCTGCTCCCAATGCTTTACAATTTATATAAACTTCCCAAAAAACTTCTTCGTTGAGAGGCTCCATGGTTTTGTTTCTGAATAACACAAACCAACAGGCTGGAAAGATCTTCTGCTCTGATACCACTGTAATATGCTGTCCTGTTTATGCCTTTGGTTTTTTTGTTTTTGACGAATGTTTTTTGTGTTTTGGAAATGATTTTGAATGCTTTGAAGTAGAAATAAAGTGCAGAAATTAAAGAACTTGCAAGAAAGGAATATTCTGAAAATTCAATATTTTCCAATGCAAGAACTAGCTGCAAAATTACAAGCAAAATATCGAGTTTTCCTCGATTACAAGTGCGACCTAGTTCATAAAATATCATGACATATCAAGAACATATCCAGAAAATGTTTGCAACTCAGACAAAGGGTTGTAAAAGAAATCAGCTATTCAGAACCTTCGAAATGGGACGCCACAATCTGAAATGAAGTTGTTTGCTGAAGCAAATGTTTCTCCCAGCCACGGAAACCCTAGACGCCCTCAAGCCCTACAAAATCTGCTCCAAACTTGGGTCGACCCGTCTCCAATCACTCCCGCGCCCAGCCAAGATGGTACGGTCAGCAATAGAGTGGTACGACCAGCTATGGGATGAGATAACAACAACAAACTCTCCAATGAATCCTTAATTTCGTCCTCCACAAATCTGGTATGCAATCTTCCCTCAATCTGATTGCCGAACCCTCAGCCACAACAATAGAACTAAAAATATCATTTCTTCCCAATTATGTCTCCGTAGGAGACTCACAAAATTGCAGTTATCGGCCAACTGGAAAACCTGTGCGATTTCCCCTCAAACCACATGCAAATGAAGCGCAAGCATAGACTTTGAATGAATCTACCAGCTATCACCCAGAGAGGATCTCTCACCACCGTGGATGATATTCTTCAAGAGGGGTTTCTTCCTCCAGAAGTTTGTGATGAACTAGGTTTGATCTCGAGAACCACAAGGGTTTCAATAAGAGAAATAGAATAACCAACATAACCAAATTAGCTCCAAAAAACTTCCTTTTATATTTTTTTCGCAAAGTCTCTAGAAGCTTCTTTTTAAAAATGCACTTTTAAATTTAAACACCCTTTTACTCCGAAAATGACCTTTTCATAAAAATAATGATATTTTGACACGCAATGTCCCTGTTTAATGCATCCATGAATTAAAACACCTCATCTCAGTTCCGACGAGCTATGATACTAAAGCCCTTTTAAAATATTTTAATTAATTTTTAGCAACCTTAGTAATTTAATTAAAATATAACCATTAATACACTCATTTTTTCGGAACTGTCGAAATGTATCGGAATCAAAAACTAACTGCATCAGAGTGATCCTGATGAAGAGTGATGACAAACGGAGCTGATCAGACAACTTACTATAAATAGAAACTCCCTCCAAGATTCTTGGAGCCCAAACCGAAAGCCGGGAATAACATCTGAAAGCATCAAATAACTCCTCTAAATCATCTGAGCTCATTGGTAACATCAAACTAACCTTCTGATCAAACAAACACAAACCCAGAAGCCCATCTGCAACCGCAAAGCATGAGAACCCTAAAATGGGGACATTACAGAGAGAAAAAGAAAGAAAGGGGCATTTTCCATTGATGTGTTGCTAGAAAGGATGCGAAGTATGGTTCTAGGGCTAGCAAGCTGTATTATGCTAGGAACCATATGATACCCTTATGAATCATAGACACTACAAATTGGGTTGTAGGGTGACTATAAAAAGTATACTAAAGGGGTAGGTCATATGAAATGCACAGGCTAGCAAGTTGTATTATGTTAGGTGACTCGTATGCCACCAAGGTGGGACATATGAAGACCCATAGGCTAGCAGGTTATATTATGCTAGGTGGTTCGTATGCTACCGACATTGTAGGGAGCGAATGCTTTAGGGAGTGCAAATGTAAGCCCCCCCTCAAAATAATTGTATGAATGCAAAGAATGCAAATAATTTTAAGGTGGAAGAGGGCAAGAAAGATGCCTACAAGGAAGAGACATCAATGAGGATGTTGCAAGCATGAAACACGTAATACTGTGTTCATGGAGTGACATCATATTGTCTAGGATGCCACAGACATAAGCAACATCATATGAAACACACACAAAGGGATCTACATGCTTGGAGTCAATATGCATGTATTGGAATAATAATAACCATTATCATCATAAGAGGAGGGGAATGAATCGTCATCATCCCCCAAGCTTATAGAACTGAGTACAAAGGAAGAACGACACATGAAAACACAATTTTTTTGGGTGAACATGGAAGACATCTAAATGTCTCAGCGCTTTGCATTGTCCCCAAAATGTTGAAAAATGCAATATACACATATAGAAGAAGGTAGAGATACATATAGAGGAATGTTACAACATTTTTGCTCCCTCTATATTCATGTACCTACAAGGGTAACATGGGTCCTCTAGGAGGATCTAATAAATAAAATCAAGCACAATTATAGGGAGTACAAAACAAAGAACACACATAAATACAAACGATACAAAGGTACAACTCTAAAGGTATCCATCCATCAAGATCATAGGGGGAAGGAATGAGTTGACAAAGGGAATAGCGTTAGAGTAGTATTTCGAGAATTGCTAGTAGCTAGATGTAAAGAATCAATTGCAAGTATTGCGTCCTCTTGGGCATCAACAGAGGTGAGCATTAGTGACCTTGTAAAGATCGATGACAACAATGAAATATCCATAAAGGACTCAAACATTTAGTTCTCAAGAGAAGATGTGTGTGAGTTGTTGTCAAGATATGCTACTAATTGCAACTACTCAATGCTATCAACATCAATGTGAGCAGAGAGAGTTGTAGGTGGAGCAACCTCCACTTTTGGAAGAAGTGATGAAGAAGGGCTTAGAGGTAGGGGTGGAGGGTTATGCTTTGGCTTACAAAAGGGTGAGATAGGATAGTGCTTGAGTTTGCACTTAGGTCATGGGTGGGGAATGCCTATGTCTATGTTTGGGGGTGGAGCACATTAGGAGACGCTTGATGGTAGGTATGTTGAAAGGACACAAGAGATGCAAGGGTTGCACTTGAAATGACGCTAACATTCAAGATATCTAGAGGCTCAAAGAGAGGAGTAACATCTTGAATGATAGGAATAAGGGGTCCATTGACAAAGCCAAGACTATGTGAACTCTTTTGGGGTCCCTCTCATTTGGTTCCAAATGAGGGACATAAGGGGTCTGAATGGGGAAACTCTTAGGGGGAGAAAGGGGAGGTTGAGAAGGGGGTTAATGAAGCAGGAGGTAGTCATATAGGAGGTTTGCTGAAGATCAATATCTGATAAGGCAATATGCTCTCAAGCTGCAATATTTCGGTGTTGCTAGCGATCTCTCACAAGTTGGTTATGCCTAGAGTGAGCTAAAGATAGGAGGGTCTACCAACATGGGTTGTTTTTCTTCCTTTGTTGGAGAGATAGGAGGAGGATCAAAAACAACCACTAGAGGTTGGGTAACCACGGATACATAAGGTGGTTTTCCTGTCATGGGTTGTTTTCCCTAGGCTATTTAAGAGGCAATAGGGAGAATTAAAGTAACCTTTGGAGGATGGGTAACCAAAGGGGGAGGTCTACGTGGTCAAGGTGGCTTTCATCCAACAACCACAAAGATGTGGGAGGAACATAAGTCGCCACAAAGGACCACAAAACCTTTAGGGGAATGGGAGGGTGTCCTAGCAAGGTTGGCTTTTCTTGAGTTGCTAGAGGGGTAGGCAGAGGAACAAGAACCATCAATGAAGGTTGAGATACCATAGGGGGAGTAGCTGCAGAGTACGAAGAGAGACCTCTTGACAAGAGGACTATTCAGTTTGCTTTGAATTTTTGATAAGATCTAAACAAAAAGCCTATATAGGGCTTAAGTGGCTTTGTGGGTTTAGGTCAGAAGTAATCCAAGGAAAATATTTCATGCAATGAAAGCTTTTGAAATCCATTGTGATGGATCTTATGTGACTTGGACAATGTCCAAGGCTATATGCAAAAGGAATTCAAGTGTCTTATTTTAATGCAAAATTTTAAACTGGGAAATAACAAGTGCTTATTCTGCAATAAACTCTAACTGGAAAAACAATTTAAGATTCTAATCTCTGAAAATATTTGTAATGTAATCTACGAGTTTTTTCTTAAAACTGTTGCAATGAAATAATTTTTTTTTAACTACTTAGCTACAGGAAATGAAATCTTTTCAAACTACTCTGCTATTTCTCTTAACTTCCAAGTCTTTTCAACAATTTCAAACAATCAAACTTCGTAAGTTTAAATTGTGTGCTCACTTTTTATCTCTACGAAATGTAAGATTTTAACATCATATAAACATGTAGAAGAACATAGCAGAGAACACAAATTTTATGTCTGTTGAATGCAAAATTTTCACATCACATAAACATGCAGAAGAACATAATAGACAACACAAACAACATACACAGACTTAACCTGCAGGTACGAATTGTATGAACACAAATTACTTAGACATAAATATAATGAATAAACAAACTACTTATCTCCACCATGCTGTTCTGATTCCTCGGCTGAGTGGCCAACTCACTAGAGGACACAATTCTTCAACTTATAGGGTCATTAACGAATTACAGCAATGCTTTTTAAAATAGGAAACAACAACAACATGCAATTGAATATAGCGATTCTATATTAATTCATGCATCAAAGTTCTTTTATTGAACATCATGAATAAATATTTATACTATGATCTAATATCTAAACTATAACATCATAGGCAACATGCAATGATGTTGAAAGTCTGTTACATAAATTCATCAATATAGTTTTAGTTACATTAAGTAAAATAGTTTATCTCAAGGAAATCTTCACTAAACATGAGTCTTCTATCTTTATTGCCCTCCAAAGAATCAACGACCACATTACAGTTCTTTGCGGCTTTCTGCAAAAAGGAGGGATTCCTCCAGAACTCTTCTTGTAGTAACTTTAGCTTGCGACAATTTTGAAGTTGTTGTGGAAGTTTTAAAGCTTCTAGCGACATGGCATAATCTTCATCTTCCAGAGAATCTGTATTTCTTGAGCATTACCTATTGCCCTGTTTTCACACAAACACAACCTTCTACCATAATCATCAACATAAAAAATCCTTATTTAACATAGAGAAGATAACAAGCATTCATACATTATTATCAATCAAGATTGCAGATAATTTACTATATAATAATATTAATTCCAGCATGACAGATATTATGGATGATCAAGAAAGGGCAATTTTGTCCTAATAATTAGGTTATTGTTTATATCTCATCATTCCCCCAGACCTAAGATTAAGCAGGTCCTCTTGCTTGTTCCCTTGTCTACTACTATTGTATGTTTGCTTCTCTCCTATTGCAATCTTCCTCAAATTTTTAGCTGTTGTCATAAATCACATGGACTGAAGGATCTATCTCTTGAGGATTAACTATGTAGCCTCTACCACTCTCCACCTTTTCTTTCCATCTTTCAAAATTTCATTCAAATTGTTCCCACTGACACACATTAGGGTGATTGGTTGGAGAAAAAGGGGATGCCTGAATCTCATTCCTATCTATTTCTCTCTAAATTTATCCATTAACTCTGCAACTGATTTGCCCCTTTGGAAGGACCACATGATGTTCCTCGAAGATATTATTTCTCTCTTCCTTAGTTGCATGGGTAAGGATTTATATCTCTCCTCACAAGCCTTAAAGGTTGCTTTAGGTAGATCATGAATGACATCTAAAAGGGCTTCATAGTATAATTTCAAGTTGTTGGTGAATTTCTCAACCATGACAAGGTATTGGAGTGTCCTCTCAAATTGTCTCCGGAAGGCCCGTGGTTTGTGGTGTTGATGCCTCATCAAGAATCCAATAGTCTCTTTTGTCTTATTGTATTCTTTTGTCCTTTGTTGTCGGACCACTTGATTTTGCATTGTGGAAATGAATGACCTTATTTGCACTTCGCTCACAAAAAGATTAATGAAGAATTTAGTATACTTTTCTCAGCCAATAAATTATGTGTAAAGAATTCATACAACAAGTTCTATTGCTTCAAAGTTGCAATTTGTAATGCTTCCAAACATTTTGTCATTTGGGTCATGGGGCAAGTTGTAAGAAATTTTCAATAGCTTCCATCTTAGGAGCTGTTTATACAGGAACATATTATATATTATGGAGGGCTTCCTACATGCAAGGAGCAATTCTCCTACCTTGCAGGTTTCAATTTTGGCTTCTTCCAACTGCTTGCATTTGCCCTACAAGTTTGTAACTTCTTCCTGCAAGTTTTCATTCTCCTTTTTCAACAAAATTGCTTAACTCCCTCCTTTTAGGACATTCAGTAGATATTTCTTGTGACTGCTCCAATCGGTCTATTAAATACAAAATTTCCTTGTCTTCTTCTGTTATCATCTTTGATTTTTTAATTTCTTGTCTGTGTTAAAAAACTATCTACTTTGCCTTTGACAATTGAAGTGTATATTGAATTTCTTTCCAAAACCCTCACTTCATCCTCCTCCGGAGTTGTCAAGGGTCTCTTCCCATTTGTTTTGCTTTGTTGCAGAGGAGCTTTAGGTTCCATTCACCCCTAAGCCATTACCGTCTCTTCTAAAACTAGGCTATCTTCTCACACTGGCATTTCATTAATTGGTAATCATGTTCCTTTAGAGGTATTGTAGCAAAGCTATCTCCTAGGGTTACTTTGTAGGGATTCCTTGCTCTGTGCATTGTTCGACGTCAAGGGTTGGTTCACACTTTGCACACTTACTCCTCTGAAAGGAAGGAGGGGGATTGCTTCTTTTTAACCTTGGTTCCTTCTTCTCTTGGTTGCCTTGTTTCTTCTTCATCATTTCAGCAAATTATTTCTATCTTTTCTTTAAAATCGGGATTTTCCCGAGCTAATTTTTTCTATTAAAGTATTATTGTAATATTTAATGGTCATCTTAGCTTTTAGTTAGTCAGTAGTTTACTTTTAGTTAACTTAGTTTGCTTAGTTAACTTAGTTTGCTTTAGTTAACGATTATTTCTTTTTAGAAACATCGTCTTGTAATTCTTTATATAAGGAGTTTTTCCTCTCCTTTGTAAATATCGAATATCAATTATCATTTCATTTAGGCTCAAACCTTTTTGGCGGAGTTTTTAGTAATAAAAATTCGTTCTTTTCCTAAGGAATTTAAAAAAAATTTCTTAGATGTTTTTTTAAAAAAAATCCAAATGTTAATGGTTAACCTGGAAAATTGAAAAATTATTTTGAAAGTTTTTTGACAGATTTTTTTTTATAAAAATTCATGAAGTTTTTTAGCTGATTTTTTTAAAGATAAGAATCAAGGATTTTTTGTGAAGAGTTTTTGTGAACCGATTTTTTGGAAATTGAAGGGTTTTTGAAGCCGATTTTTGAAGGGTTTGTTGCAGAAGATTTTACGAAGGTTTTCAAGCAGATTTGAGGGTTTCTTTTGATAGAGATCGCTGATTTTTGAAGTGGTTTTCCACGATTTTTTCTAGGTTGAGTTCGTGATTTGATTTGGGCAATCTTGAAGAGTTTTTCTGAAAAAATCTTGCTTTTTCAGAAGTTTTTTGAAGACTTTTTTTTGGTAAGATCTTGCTTTTTCAAAAGTTTTCTAAAATCTTGCTTTTTAGAGTTTTTTGAAGATTATTTCTAAAAAAAATCTTGCTTTTTCATAAGTTTCAGAGTTTTTTGAAGATTTTTTCCTCAAAATCTTGCTTTTTCAGACTTTTTGAAGGTATTTTTTGGAAAAAAAAATCTTGCGTTTTTTGAGCCTCATTTTAGACAATTTTTTTAAAATCTTGGGAGTTGTGCCAACTAATTGTCTAGGGTTTAGTGCCAGCTGATGACAAACTTTACCTTGTTTTTTGAGCTTTTGGAAAAGGGGGGGGGGGATGGCATCTATCCAGTTTGACTAGGCGTCTACCTCTTATGCACCAATAGATCGTGTCAAATCATCTGCACGGTACATCGATTCTAGAGCCTCTCGACATTTAACAAACAGGAGAGATTGGTTCACGGAGTATATGGCTTGCTCTGATTTCGTCATCTTTGGTGGTGGTGAAGAGTATACAGTTGTCAGCAAGGGCAACATCCAAATCACATCTGGTGGGAGAAATTTAATATTTCTCAATGTATACTATGTGTCGGGCATGGAGCTTAATCTGCTCTCCGTGAGTCAGATTATGCGACACAGTTCGAAGTTGGACATCATTTTTAGTTCACACAAGTGTCGGATTGTTGATAAGGAGTCCAAGAAAACTTTGGCAGTTGGGCTCGAGGATCATGGTTTGTATCAGTTGCTTGATACTGGAGATCCTCTGGAGCATCCGTTGGTTGCGAGGAGTTCATCTATCAACACTCTTTGGCATCAGTGGTATGGGCATCTCAACATTGCCTACCTCTCTCAGCTGGCTGGGGAGAATTTGGTAGAAGGCTTACCTGAGATTCAGCAGCAGACACATGGTGTTTGCGGAGCTTGCCAAGCAAGGAAGCAACATCGTACTCCATTTTCAGATGGAAAGTCTTGGAGAGCATCCAAGGTTCTATAGTTGGTTCATGCAGATGTTTGTGGACCAATGAATACTAAATGAGTCACTGGTGCCAGGTATTTCCTCATTTGTTGATGATTTTAGTAGGAAAATATGGGTGTATTTTCTCAAGGAAAAGTCACAAGTGCTTAATGAATTTCAGAAGTTTAAGGCATTAGTTGAAAAAGAGTCTAGATGTCAAATCATAACTCTTAGGTCAGATAATGGGGGTGAGTTCTGTTCCAACCAGTTCACCGACTTTTGTGCTAAACATGGTATTAAGCGTCAACTTACCACACCCTATACCCCTCAACAGAATGGTGTTGTCGAGCAGAGGAATTGTACCATCACATAAATGGCCTACTATATGTTGGAGAACAGGAAAGTTCCCAAGAAGTTTTGGGTTGAGGCAGTGTATATTGCAGTATACCTTCTTAATCGGTCTCCCACATAGGCCATCGAGAAGATGACCCTAGAGGAAGCATGGTCTGGGAGGAAACCAAGAATCACTCATCTTAGAGTGTTTGGTTCAACTGCGTATGTTTGGATTCTAGATGCCAAGAGGACCAAGCTGGAATCCAAGAGCCAAAAGTTGATGCTAACAGGATACAGTGACAATCATAAAGTTAGTCGGTAGTTTACTTTTAGTTAACTTAGTTTGCTTTAGTTAATAATTGTTTCTTTTTAGAAACATCGTCTTGTAATTCTTTATATAAGGAGTTTTTCCTCTCCTTTGTAAATATCGAATATGAATTATCATTTCAGTTTCAATAGTTCCTTTATGGATGGCTGAGTTAGGGTTTTAGAGCCTCCCTATTTTCTTTTTAGAATTTCGAACTTCAAGAGCTTGTTGACTAGGGTTCTAAGGAGTCACTGTAGGGGCGGCTCTGGAATTTCTTCCTAATTCCAATTTTTGCTTTTTGTTCTCAAAGGTTTGTAAAAACTTTGTCCATTTCTTATCAGTTTTCAGGTTCTTCAATATTTGATGTTTGCAAAGCAATATGATAAGGCCATGATGCTTTAGAGGCCTAGTTCCTTTTTAATACCTATCTATCATGGTTTTTAGGGATTCAAATAAATATAAGGGTAGATTGATTTTTAAGGCTAGCTTTTTCGAACCATGGTGTAGTTGGCTCAACAATTGAAATGAAAAGCCATGAGTTATAGAATAAGCTCATAAATTTGAGCCCCAACTCCTTCAACACCCTAGAGAACTTCTTCATCAAATTCAAATCACTAAGGTTGCAATTAAAATAATGTGGAATAGAGAAAAAGAGGATCGATTAATTCTGTCTATACTCTGCAAACTAGGTTTTGACTATGTGTTTGTGTCTATCTTCTACTCCACCAAAAGGGCTCTTGGGACAAAGTGGAAGATGCCTTCTCTAGATAACTTTATTGCCCACTTGACTAGGTAGGTAGGATCAGTTAATTCAAATGGGCACATTGAAGTCTTCAAAACCACAAGCCCTCTTTGTTGGGAATGGAAAACAATAGGATTCAAACAACAAAGGGGAGAAGAAAAAAACTCAAAAGGATGAGACTGAGAAAGAACATAAATCAAAATCTTCCAAAACCAATACTGAAGCTTTTTCAAACCAAGGGAAACCTAAGAAAGAAAAAGGTAAGTGTCCCTATTGCAAGAAACTTGGGCATGATGAGCACATATGCATGAAGAGGTAGATTGACCACCTCTCACATCTTAAGAAGCACAACATAGGGGTCCTTGAATCTATCAAAGAATCCTCATCAACTTAAAAATCTACTAAGGTAAAGGAAAAAGGTAAAGAGAAAAGTAAGGGCAAGGTTCTAGTTGTTACTGCATCATCACCAACTTTGTCTTGGACCATTGACTTAGGTGCCTTGCACCACATGGGTTCTTCACAGGTGGAGTTTTCTTATTTAGAGCCTTATGACATGTATGCTATCACTTTGGGTGAGGACTCTTGAGCATCAGTCATAGGGAGAGAATTTGTTGAAGTTGAAGGTGGAATATTCACAAATGTTCTAAGTGTACCTTCTCTTTCAGCTAATATCCTATCTAGATATCAAATTACACATAGTGGGGTAGGCAAGATAGTTGAGTTCCCACTTGATTCAATGCTTATCAAAGACTTGTAGAATAGAGAGCTTATAACAATCTGTACATAGTTGAAACCTTATAGTTGATTCAATGCTTATCATATTGATATACAATATACAAAGTTCAAACCTCATAGTTCATAGCCATACTTCATACCGATATGCATACATGAATGAACATACACAAAAATTCAAAATAAAACATCGGAAAAAAATTAAAATAAAAACCCGGAAACCGCGATTCGTGCAACAGTGCAGACCTGGAAATCGAGCGACCTTTTTCCCTTCGCCAAACCCAACTAAAATAGCATTCAATCGTTTTGTACAGAAAGAGATGATTTTTGTGGGTTAAAAAGAACAAAAAATGGTTCAAACCTACATTTTTTTCTCCCACGATTTTCTTCTGTGATTTTCCTGCGAGTTTTTTGTGAGTTTTCCACAATTTTTCAACAAGTTTTTGACCCAGCCGAGTCACGAGTAAACCTACGAGTTACTTGCTAGGGTTTTTTCCCAGCGAGTACTTGCGGGCTCGGCGAGTTCTTGCTTGTCTCACGTTGCTTGATTTGGTACTGACACTTTGCCCATAGATCTTGGTGAAATTCTACAAATTACACCAAATTGACTTTTACAAGTGAAATATTTCATTATCCAAACTATGACAGACTTCTAAGGTGCAAGGATTGTATCCTTGTTTATGCCCTTGTTTTCTCCTTTCTTACTAGTTACTAACTGAGGAAGGGTTTCCCTTCTTTTGTGAAATTGGCTAACATTTCTTGATAAGTCATTTGTTTTTCACTATGAAGATCAATTCCTTATGAAGGTATTGTGGAAACTTGAGTAATAATTTCAAGATTAACCTTAAATTTTTTCTTGGAGATTGTGTTGTAACCTTTGGAGTGATTTTGGACAAATTCCTCTACGAGCTCTGAATGGTATCCCTTAAATTTTTGTAAAAAGTCTAGCTTCCCTGTAGCTCGGAAAATGTCTGTGGAAGCTTTGTCTTGTAGTAGATTTTCTAAAGAATTTGGTTCAGTCTTTCTCTTTATGCCCATCTTCTCTTTTTGTGGTAAGGTGTTGTCACAAGGGGAAAGTATTCTACACAATTTTGTGAGATTTGAATGCAGGTGGCAAGGTAGAGGTAGCTTGAATAGGGGTTTGGGTTTAGTAGAGAATGAGACGAGATGGTAATTCGTGTGGGCTATTATTGCTTTCCTAATTAATAATGAATGTACGTACCTGTTGTCATCCATGCAATAAATCAAAGTTTTCCTACTGAAGATCTATGATTTGGCGATGATTTATTGTATTGAATGTCATTATTGCAGAGAGGATCATTTATTTGATGGTGGTAACTTCAAAGGTCTTCCTTCGTATTTCACTTGGAAGTTTTGACACATGCAATTTTCGATTTGTCGAAGATACAACTTTGAAATAATTTTATTATTTTGGAATATCATGCTTTGAAGAAAATGCAAATGTTTTTTGTAGAGCATCGTTGAAGGGATACTTCTAGAGGAACACGGACGACCTTTCAGAGCATCATTGAAAGGATGCTTTAGGAGGAAATATGAACATTCTTTCAGAACATTGTTGAAAGGATACTTCTAGAGGAAACACGAACATCCTTTCGGAGCATTATTGAAAGGATACTTTTGGAGGAAACATGAAAATCTTTTTGGAGCATCATTGAAAGGATGCTTTCAAAGGAAACACAAACATCCTTTTGGAGCATCCTTGAAAAGGATGATTTAGGAGGGAAAATTGTCATCCTTTCAGAGCATTGTTGAAAGGATGCTTGCAAAGGAAACACAAACATCCTTCCAAAGCATCATTAAAAGGATGCTTCCAAAGGAAATGTGAACATTCTTCCAGAGCACCATTGAAAGGATATTTTTGGAGGAAACATGAACATTCATTCAGAGCATCGTTGAATAGGATGCTTTCGGAAGAAACACAAACACTTTCGGAGCATAAAGGATGCTTATGGAGGAAACATGACCATCCTTTTGAAGCATCGTTGAAAAGGATGCTTTTAGAGGGAACATGAACATCCTTCCAGAGCATCGTTGAAAAGGATGCTTTCGAAGGAAACATCAACTACGGAGGAAAAACATTATACACACATATATGCGATTTTTCTTGAGTTATAGAGTACTTATTTGTGATTTATTGGCGAAGGAAAAATTCCTTTTACACAACACAAGTCGGGTTGTCCTTTGATCATTTGAATGAACTCCTCACTTGTTGGTTTCTGGTACAAACATAGTCTATGACTATTCATTATAAGTGTTCTTGCATCACCATCAGTTGGCTTTAAATGCATGAATCCATTATCAAATACTTCTTCCACTTCCTAAGGTCCTAACTAGCATGTTCAAACCTTTTTTTTGAGATCTTTGTATCTAGATTCGAACAACAGTGCCTTGTCTCCTTTGTGAGATTTCTTTTCTTTGATATGATGATCATGCCATGATTTCCTTTGTTGTTGCACCAATTCGATTTGTTGTAGGACTTCCAATCAAAATTCATCTAATTCATTTAGTTGCATGATTCGCTCAACTTGAGCTCTATTTAGATTTAAATCCACATCCATAGCTATACTTAGTGTTTGAAGCTCAAACTCAATAGGTAAGATAGGTTTCTTTTCAAAAATAGTTCATATGGTGTGAAGCCTATAGTTGATTTCCAAGTAGTATTATACACCTAGATAGTTTCATGTAATTTCCTAGCCTAATCTCTTTTGTTGGTTGAAACTGTTTTTGTGAGAATATTCTCTAGCTCTGAATTAGTCGCTTCCATCTGACCATTTGCTTGAGGATGGTATGGTGATGACTTTTTATCGCGTACTTGGAAATGGTTAGTGAAGTTTAAAAGAACCTTTGACATGAATTGGGGTCCTTGGTCTGTCATAATAGATCTAGGTGCCCAAAATCTGAGGAATATTCTATTATAGAGGAAATTCGCTACTTGCACTTCCCTGGCTACTTTGAATGCTTGAACATCTGCCCACTTTGTAAGATAGTCTATACACACAAGTATGTACTCCTCTTGAGATGGTGGATCAATGGGCCCTATAAAGTCTAGTCCCCACTTTTCAAATGGTTCCTGGACCACTTGAGGCTAGAGGGGCATTTCACTGGATGATATTGGTCTCCCCATTCTTTTGCACCTGTCACATTGTTGAACATATCTTTTAACGTTTTTATGCATTGAAGGCCAATAATATCTAGTGCCTAGGAGCTTGTGGGAAGTCCTTTTTGCAGAATAATATCCTTCAGAAGGATCATTAGGACAAGTTCTCATGATGTTGTAAGTTTCATCAGCTTTGACACACCTACGTAAAATTAGATTAGGTCCACACTTAAATAGAAAACCAATAAGCCATTTAAAATTCTTGCTTCTCTAACCAATCTCCTCTATTTTGTAGAAAAGTACGGGGGGAATGTTCCTGTGGCCAAATTATTGGTTACATCAACAAACTAGGGGTATGCACAAATATAGCAAACAATTGCTCATTTGAAACTTTATCTTTAACTAGTTCATCTCCTTCCTTCTTGTGTTGTATCTTGGATAAAAAGTCCATTACTACATTAAATTTTCCTGGTTTATCTATGATAGTTATGTTGAATTCCTGGAGAAGTAAAACTTTCTAATTATCCGTCCACTCATAACAGGTTTATTCATGAGGTATTTAATAGTTGAATGATTTGTGTATTCTGTTACCTTATAACTTGTGATATAATGGTAGAATTTATTGAGGGCATGGACAACAATTAAGAATTCCCTCTTTGTAGTATTATAGTTTCTTTCAGTAGAAGTCAAATTTTTGCTAATGAAATAAATAGCATACTTCCCTCCGTCTTCATCTTCTTGTCCAAGGAACGTACCAATGGCATTATTTGAAGCATCTGTGTAAATATAGAATGATAATATCCAGTTGGGTCCACACAACACCGGGGCAGTTGTCAACCTTTCCTTGATGGCTTCAAATGAAGTATGGCATTCTTGAGTCCAAGAAACTCAACATGTTTCTAAAATAAAGAAAACATGGGCGCTACAATTTTGCTGAAATTTTCTATGAACCTACAGTAGTAACCAGCATGCCCAAGGAAGCTATGCACATCAGTTTGTTCTTTGGGATTTCTAACCTTTGTATTACTTGGGTCTTTTTAGGATCGACCTTAATGCCTTTTGTTGAGATATGATGACCCACCACAATCCCCTTTTGAATCATAATAAGACATTTTTCATGGCTAAGGGACAATTGGTGGTCTTCACATTGTTGAAGGACTTTATCTGATTTCTGTTGTGCGTTTCCAAAGTGTTACCATGCATTGGAAGTCGTCTATGTAGCCTTCCCCACAATCATTCACTAGTTCAACAAAAACTGCTAATATTGCTCTAAAATGTAGTAGGAGCATTACATGATCCAAATGGTAAAACTCGATATGTGAAGGTTCCCTATGGACATGTGAAGTGGTCTTGTCATAATCTTCTGGGGCCACTTGTATCTGATTATACCCGCTAAACCCATCCAAGAATGAGAAATAGGTTTTTCTAGCTAGATTATCTAGGACTTGATCAATAAATGGTAGAATCCACACAGACTCTCCATTTTCCTCCTTTCTTTGGAACGACCACTAGAGGTGAAACCCATTGGTTATCAGAGATTGGGTAAAATCCTACTTGTAGAAGTTTTTCAATCTTTGTTTTTTAATATTTCCGAGTGTAGGGCTAAGTCTACATTGGGGCTAGCAAACTGGTCTGACCTGCTGAGTATGAATTTGATGGGTGCAAATATTTAGATGTATTCCTCTCATGTTTTTATAATGCCAAGTTAATGCTTTAGACTGGTTTACCAAAACATTGAATAACTAAAGTTCTTGTTGTTCTGTAAGCCAGTTATTAATGTTTAACTTTAGAGTTTTGCTTGGTAATGACTAGAGGAGATCCTATAGTTTTCACTCATTAAAGTATTAAGGGGGCAATGGTGAGTTTGCATCATATGGAAGGTGGTGATATCTTTGGAGAAACACTTACTTCTTGGGATTATATTGGCCAGAGGACAATGAAATGTTGGGAGGAAATCCTCTTTTTTATTTTGGGTGAATTCCAATATGCCCGTTTGGATGCAGCTCTACAAAGTGTAGTTTGTGTCCATGTTTCCATCATTTGTGTTTGAAGAATTGTTGAATTCTAAATTGTCCTTCACTTTATTGTTGTGTTGTTTGAGTACAACCATTGCTATTGATGCCAAGTTTTCTTGTTTGTTAGTACCGATTGGTTCATCTATCCACATTTGATCAAACTTATTTATAGATGGTTGGGCAGGAGGATACAACAACAACTATTTGTTGTTTCAACCATTAGAAATAGTCATTCCTCCTGATATGTAATCTATCAAGGCAACAAATGTGGTTAACTAGGGTCTCCCTAGTATCAATGGATAACTGTCTTTCGGAGTTTGTGATTAAATAACCTGAAAATCTGCAGTGTATTCTGAGGTTTTAACCATGACTGGGATGTTTTCTAAGACTCCTTTTGGAATATTTGGTCTGCCATTTGAAGAACAATACTTGTAGGTCGGAGATTTGTCAATGACAATATTTCCAATTTTCCACAATGGCTATTGCCATAACATTAATAATAGCTTCCAAATCTGCAAGTGCATTAGAATTTTTAATTCCATCAATAGATACCATAATTATAGGACTACTAGTATCATCATACTTAGGTGGAAGAAATTTTCCTGAAAGGAGGTCAGCTAAATATCCATCAATATGGACAGTATTAATTTGTTTCCTTTTTCTCCCTGGTGCATTTTTTATGCACAATTGTTTAACAAGTTGGTTGAGCTTAGGTATTTCTTTGATTGTTTGAAGCAATGGAACTTTAATGTTTAATTGCTTGATTTCTTGTAGAAGGTGAGTCTCATTCACAGTTATTGGCTCTAGAGGACAATTTAAATTGACTCCATTAAGCCTCTTCGAGAAAGTAGCTAGTTTGAAGTTGTGCTCATTTTTTGTATTGGAGTGGCCTTTTGGAAGAGATCTGGAAGAGAGACTTGGAAGAGATCTGGAAGAGACTTTTGTAGAATTTCTAGTGGGATGTTTCCAAGGATTATTAAAAGGCTTTTTGAAGAGCTTCCGGAGAACATTCTCAGATGAGAAGCTCTGAAAAGTAACTCTGGAGTAACTTTGAAAGACAATTTCAGAGTATTTTCAAGAGGAGCTTCTGAAGCGGCTTCGAAGCCAATCTCATCGATGGGTATTTTACGAGGTTCCATAGTTGGTTGCTTATCATTCCATTCCATAGGATTAGTTTTATACTATAAGAGTATTTGTTCTTCTCCAGTTATTTCAACTATGGCTGGTTGATGTAAAGTTTTTTTGACCTTAGTTGCACATCTCCACAATGTATTGCATTAATTCCAACCATTTCTCCTATTTAGTTGAATAAACTGGTGCGTTTTGTTTGTTGTTTTTGGGGTTAGCAACTGGTTGAGCTAGTTGTAGAGGTTGAGTAACTTGGTCATATTGTTGTTGACTTCGCGGAGGTGAAAGAAGAGGTTGTTGCTGATTTGCATGCGGCGAGGTCCCATGGTAAAATTGGTTATGCGGAGAATTCCATTGTGGTGTGGAGTTTGGAGGGAACCACGACTGTTGTGGTTGGTTGGTCCATTGTAGACTTGACAATTGTTGATTCATCCATTCTAGGGGTCCCCAATAATATGGTCCCTAGTTTTGTTGGCCTTGAGACTGAGGTCAAGGTACTATCCATTGATTATAATTCTAACTAGATTGAGGTTGCCAAGAGGGATTTGATGTTTGACCGAAGGAGAAATTGTTTCCAGGTCGTTGTCCCACGTAATTAACTTCTTCCTTTATCAAAGAAGACTTTTTAATTGGTTGGAGCAAGTCACATTGGACAAGCATCTATCTTGTCCGAAGGACACTTTCGTAGTAGATGTTTATTCTTGCATCTTGGACAATAAATGGAAAGTGTTTCTGAGTTTTCGTTTTAGCCTATATCCCATTGAGAGTGGTATTCAATTGAACAAGGATGTCAGTTTTCAAATTTGCAATTTCCTCTCTCCATTGTTCTATCTTGTTTATTCCTCTCACCATACTAGACTTTCTGATTCCTCCTCTAGTTCGGGAGTAATTTCTGCAAAGTGCAAAAATCTCATCAAGCTCCAATTTGGCTATGTCTCCATTATCTATTAAATCAAGGGCTCATTGAGAATCTTCTTCTAGTCCTTTTAAAAAGATGGTTTTAACCAAATCAGTGGGCATGCTGTTTTCACCACAATGTTTCAACAAAAAAAGGAACTTATCTAGGAAGTCTTCTTAACTCTCATTTTCTTTCTGCTTAAGGCGAAAAAACTCTTCCTTCCCATCATTGACTTGCAATAATCTTGAAATTTCTGTAGAAATATTGTTTTTGTTTCTGGCTAGGTGCTGATTGATCCTGAAGACAATTCCATGAACCATCACATGGTTGAATCCTTAAAGGTAGAAGGGAACAATTTAGTTTCTGGTTATTAGTTTTATAGTCATACATTTGGCGGAGGACTTTGAACTCAGAGAAACTGGTCTAGGTCCTTTGAGGCTATACCACAAAAGGTATTGGCAAGATAGATGCTTTTCATGAGGGCATCTTCATCTACATTCAGAGTAATTGGTAGGTAAATGTTCTTTCTACCCTTCTTGCTTCATCTCCATTATTGTTAGTCATGATGTTTGCTGAATTGATTTCTAATGTAGGTTTTTCCTCAAAGTTTTGATTATAAATCTTCAATGGGTTTTGAATGACCGGCTATTGATGACAATTTTTTTCAACTAAGACCTCTTTTTCTTTTTGTTCACTGTGTGTTTTGTTTTCCTTTTCTGACATTTGGGGTTGGGGGTTTTGGCAATAATCTTCTATGAGGTCCCCTTTTTCTGACCATGTAGAAGAAAAGGGACTTGTTTTTTTTTTTGAGAAGGCTGCAACCTGTAATTTTTCATTGCTTGTGATACTCAACAAGTACTTCACACCCTACACTACCTCATTTGGCATATCAACTCTAAGGCTCTCTTGTGATGGGGGCTTAAAACTAGGACTCACAATAGAAACAACATTATTGTACCCAAAATAAATTTTTGGCATTCTGTATAAATTGAGCTAAATCTTGTTATAATGCCGTCAAAAGTTTGTTTTAGGTCAAACCAAATATAAGGTCTTTGTGGGTTTCTATCAAGGAACACGTCCAAATTTCTGAAAATTTGAAAATTAGGGTTTTACGCCCCTATTTTCAAGGTAACCCCCGAAAATAGGACCTTCCCAGAAATGATTGAAAATGATTTTGATAGGATTAAATGACTTCACGATCACACTGGTCAAGTCAGAATCATCAAAAGACACATTTTACTCTGGTGGGTCTATTTCTATTTTTTAGGAACAAAGTTAGGAGCTCTGTAGCCATTAATGGCAGATTGGCCAGTACCAGGTGCTGAAAGCTAAGCTTCAAAAGCTTCGACGATGCAACCATGGCGAAAAAGGATAAAAAAGATGATGTTCAACGAAGGAGATTCTCAAAATCGGAAAAGGCCGAAAATTGGCTAACTCTAGAAACGCTACGGTATAAAACGGCCTGCGCAGCCTTTTCGTTAGCATTTTGACTCGGCAACAAATATAACCAAATGAATCATCCGCAAATATCCTCGGTGTTCGCGATACCGGCTTCGGCGAACCTGGGTAAGCTAAACAGCTAGATCTATCGATGAGTTGATCATAAGCAGTTGTCGACGAAGCGAAAAGAGGCAGTTGACGAAGTATCAAGAAACGACTGTCGAAAGTGAAGATCAAAGCGAAAAAGAGCCTTTTCCAAGGAAAGGTGCCCTTCTTTCTGGACCTCTAGATGCTGTCAGATGACTAAAGGCCTCCCAGGACAATCTTCTCGCCCTAGGTAGATCTCGACAACGCAACTGCGAGCATAGGCATCTGACGAAGCAATCAACGAATAATTAGGATCAAACCAGGGCACATTTCAGATAAAAATAACTAAGCAGAAGAACAAAAACGCCCTTTTCAATAAGGGGCGCCCTTGAATAAAGGGACCCTAAACTGACTTTTGAGTTTTCCAACTCCAATCATCTTTGGCGAAACGGAGCTGGCTACCTGACGAGATATCAAATGAGATCATTTGATTTTCCGATCAATGAGAAATCTAGATCAAAGCACGAGAGGTCAATTCAAAAAGTTGAAGAACGAAGATTGAAAATTCACCAAGGCAAAAGCAAAAGTGCCCTTTCTTTTGAGACTTTGAACTCAGCTTCTTGCCATCATGTCTCCTAGGCACTTCCCTTCAGGTTGGATCTAGCTCAACGGTGAATGTACCAGCAACAGATCGAGGTAGATTCAAGATCAAACTGGGGGTCATTCAACAGAGAAAATATTAAAAAATTTGCAAAACTCATAAGGGACGCCTAGAAAAGGTCAAAGGTAAAGTTGTTGACTAAAGTCAAGATATTTGAGATAAACTTGGCAACTCACTCCACGATCAGTGGAAATCACCTTTTTGAACTTCAGATCAAGCCAAAACAACTTTTGATCATGAGTTAAGTTCCCAAACTTGTGGATCTAAGGCTTGAGTCTATATAATCAAGGTATAGGCGTCCCACTTCATTATTTCATTGCAGGTTGATGATCAAGAACAGCCATAAGCTCTCAAGGATGCCATTTACAAATCTAGCCAAGGTTTTCATCCGTTCTTCAATATTTCTTGCAGATCTGAAGCAAAAGAAGATTGCTAATCTGAGGTTGGATTCAGAGACAGATTTTCTCAGGGAATCAGATAAAAACTTCCAATCCATCTTCTGTCTACTTCCTCTCTTCTTGTCTTAGGTTTTCTTGCATGTCACACAAAGCAACAAGCTACATCAGATCTGATCAACTGGGTAGATTCAACATAATTTTCTAGTGAAACCCATCTCGTCAGATTTTCTAGAATCAACAAACTTGCTGCCCCTATTTTTGGGGGTTTTTCCGAAAAAGTTTCAGAATCAAAATTTTGAGGAACTGGGCTTGTTCAGCATTGAAGCACGAACAAAACCCATGTGCCAGACTTTTTCCAAAAAAATACTTCTCAGCAGGGCGCTATTTTCAAGGGTTTCCGAAAATTGTCAGAACAAGGTCAAGTTTACAGTCAATCTTTAAGTTGTTCAAGATGCAGTACTCTCAGGTACAATACATGACCAAGGCGGCCCTATTTCATGATTACTTGAAAACGGTTGACACAAACTTACATCAAGTAAACCTAGTAGTTGATTTAGAACAGCTGGAGGGCATGAATCAGATCACATTGTAGAATATTGAAGAATCCGGGTTGCTACAGGCTGCGTCCATCCCCATCACATTACAGAGCGTGGAGCTTGTAATTGCTTGTGTTAAGCATTACAATCCTACCACTAGAGAAATCAGAACAGTGGATGGGAGAATTGTTTGCAGTCTAAAGCCTCAGGATATTGAAAAGTGCTTTGATATTCCATCATGTCCTAACAACAAGGTCATATCAGTGACGGAATGCGAGAAGGCATTCGAGACAGCCAAAGACAAATGTCAAAGGATAATAGCTAAAAAATGGCTAAAAGTGACAAAGGCTAGCTTGGCTAAGTTGGTGGGATGAGGAGAATGTAAAGATGAGTACGCAATGTTAATCACTCTACTCAATAGAATCACTGGAGAAGAGGATGGCAATCAATTCCAGTCATGGATGTATTATGTCATTGCGAAAATCATTGGCAAAAGGGAACATTATGACTGGGCCACTCTGATTAGTGACACACTCCACCAGCAGATCACCGGGTATCTGGAAGCTCATAGGTTCCACATGTGTTCTTACCTGGTGTACCTGATTGCCTTCCAAGGTGATTTTAGGATATTGAACAATGTGGGAACCTTAGGTGTGCAGAAGGTTCATGAGCATTTTACACGTCTTGAGTTTACTCAAGCGGAGCGACACTTCAAAAGAACAAGTGATCACTTCATCATGCACACCGTACGTGAGCTAGACCATGAGATGCACGTGCATATTTCACAGACAGCCAGAGAGGCAATGACGGATTGGGTGGATTGGTTCATCCAATTCCCTACGTTCTCCTACATACGCGTGTATGGCTACATTGGTCACCCAGCCATGATGCCAAGATACCCTTTAGATAGGGTAGTCTTCATGGAATTCCTAAGATAGTTGTTTGAAGTCCATGTCTACTCTTTCTGGCGCTTTAAAATAAAGACAGTCAGAAACTTCCTGCTGTAGCCGGGACCGGAGTAGATGGCGTTCGCGCGTATGCCAAGATGAGCGTGAGGTGGTGGAAACGGAGGCTTTAATCCGGCAATTCTCATTAGAAGGGTCCGCGATCCCGTGAGGGGCTTTATGTTATCCCCGAAAGCAAATATTCTGTTTCGCAAAACTTCATGGAAGCGTTGCCAGTAAATTGCCGGAAGACGAAAGGAAGCGCGTATGAAAGAAATCCGCGGCGGTGTTCAAAGCTCTCTCGCAAAATTATTATCTGCCCGGTGAGACATCGGTATTTATCCGATGATGAAAGCCGCCTCCTCATTCTCTTCGTATTCAGTTGACTCCCAACCGCTCCCAAGAGTGGATTGGTATGCCAAGGAAAACACGTCTATAGAGGAAAGAACGAGTAGAGTGGTTAGAAATAGCCAACTCTATCTTGACAACAAGAAATCAAGGAAGGTGGTACCTCACAGAACAGAGCCGCCACAAGTTCAGTCTACACCGCCTTCCACTTCAAGAAAGAAGCCTAGGCAAAAGCAGTGGTGCAATCCTCCCCAAGGGATGAGGATGTCGAAGCCTACAAAGCCCAGAACACAGAGGACACTTGTGGAGGAAGCCACACACAACCCTGAAATAGTTATGGGTATTGCTGGCCTAGAGCAAAGAATAGAGATTGCTACCCCAGAACGAACAAAAGTTGTTGCTGAGGAGCCAACAGCAATAGTTGCTGAAGAGCCATTAGCAGAAGTAGCAAAACCAGCAGCAGAAGAAGCGGCAACAGAAACAGTGCTTGTTATGGAAACAGAGCCGCCAATATCACTGTTATGTGACTTTTTCCCCAAGAAGAAAAAGTTATGAAATAACCCTTTAAAATTAAAGGGAGAATAAAGGATAGTATGATCCTTTGATTAAATGAGATATTAATAAAGCATATGTGTAAAATCTCTCTTAAGGAGGTGGAAACATAATTATTTATAGAAATAATTATTAAATGGAAATCTTGTGAAAGGGTGTGATGGTTTGGAAAACCACCCCTTAAATTTTATATAAAGCATTTATGTGAGACTTGGAAAAAAACATGAAAAAAATATTCAAGAGGAAAATGAAGTGGAGCACATTGCGGGAATAGGGTTTCAGGTTAGCAGGCTGTGAGTAGGACGGAGAAGGGGCACTCCTATAGTGGGTGTCCAACCTGGGGTACAAGTGCGTGCACTCAGGACGGTCCTGGCCAGGGCATGGTTTTGTGGCATGAGTGTTGAGCATTGTTCCAATGGAACCAGCACTCATGTAGAGTAGCAAAGTCTACTTTCCTCCCAGATTGCTCACAGACGGAAGAGGCTGAACCAAGGACTATTCCAGCAATAGTTGGGGATTTCTTCTACACATTTCAAAGATAAGTATTAAAGTTTAATAAATTGTCTGAGCAATAAAGTGTTTAAATCTTTGAGTTTATTGAATTAGTAATTTATTTGCGTCATGATTGAATGTATTTGAGTGAAATTGTTGATCAATTTATTATATGCATTTAATTTCAAAGTCTTTACTTAAGCTTTAAATACTATTCTAAAATTTTTGCATAAAAGTTTTGGAATCAATCTATGGAAACAATTTAAATCATTGCATTTTAAATTTGGGAATTAATTTCGTTTCAATCACCACCATCACAGCAGTTGCAAGTCCTTATTGACTTGGACTCGCCACCGAGAGACATTGCTCCAACACAGTCTCACACATCAGGCATTCAAGGGCCCCATATTCCTCCTCCTAGTGAAGTTAGCCGAGATTCCATTTGGCTTGAAGGCTTCCTAGGAAGAAAGAGAGAAAAACCCTCCTATGAACTTGACTTCACTGAATTCGACCACATCACACAAGACATGCCAGCGAAGAAGTTGAAGAAGCAAGTTCACATAGAAAGGAATGCAGATTGTGAAATTATCATAGAGACTGCTGCCCCACCAGTAGAGAAAAGCATACACGAGGTACAAGTAGAAGACTATACATTGTCTAAACTTAACCTCGGGAAGACTACACGACAAGTGGAGGCAGATCTTCTCAGAATAGCTTCGGTGAGCGCACAAGAAAGAATGGCCAAGGATGGAAAAGAAAAAGCAGCCTTAAAGGCTGAAAATCAGCAATTGAGGTCATACATTTCTAGCTTGATGCATGGCACCCCAAACATCTCAGCCTTACCTGCAGGATTGCTAGATCTCCCCGCAGAACAAAATCATCAACAATTGATAACATACGACAAACACTTGAGAGATCAAGTGGAAGAATTTGTTCTCAAAGGTAGATGTATACTTGCAAATCTATACCAATTATGGGATAGAGCACATGGACTTTGTGTAGAGATCCAACAATCAGAACAAAGAATGGCAGAAAAGAGGCTAGAAGACGAGAGCACAATTGCAGACTTGCAATTGGCATATCAATCAATCTACTCCGAGGAAAACAAGCAACATCTCTTTGATTGGAAAGAACAGCTGGCGTACAAGGTGAAAGCCTATGACGCCCATTCAGTAGAATTGATTGTCTACAGATGGGTGGTCGCCACTATTATCAACTTCGCAAGAATGTTGGTGATATCATTCCCTCGCATGGAATATCAGTGTGAGGGAGGAGAATACATCGAGATGGTCAATGTACATAATCAGTTCAAAGATGTCATCTGCAGTACCTTTCTTGATGATCCAGACGGTTGCAAGTTAGCCAAGGTGGCAACTTTATCAACCCAGTTCGAAGAGGCAGCTGCTCAGTGTATAGACTTCAGATATCAGCTCACAACAGGTGAAGTAATGCTCAAACGCCACGTCATCATTTTGCAGAGCATTAACTCCCCAGAGGCTGATGAAGTCAATGAATGGATAGAAACACTGCTGATTAATGGTGAGTTGTAAAAGCACGAAAGAAGGACGTCCTACACCCTCCAAGTGGCATTTATGATACTTGAGTTTGACTTGATGCTTCTTTCCAAGTCAACTCAAGATGACATTAAATGTAATTGGAGTTAACTTGATGCCCCTTTCCAAGTTAACTCCATATCCCATAAATCATGCATTGTCAGATCCCATTGATTAAGGATGTCTAATTAGCTTCCATAATTTGTGGATCTTAGATCTCCACTAAATGTGGATGTCTATTTTGGAGGGATACTTTACATTAAAGTTCACCTTTAGTTTACTTTCAGTCAAATGAAGTAGTTTCCAGTTGACTCTTTGTTTACTTTCAGTTAACTGAGGTAGTCTTCCAGTTAACTGTTTGTTCCCCCTTTTTTAGGAATAAATCTTGCTAATTGATTGGCAAGAACTCATTGTTAACTCAAGGAGATTTTGGGGTTGCCCACTCCTTTGAGTTCTATAAATAAGAGCCTTGGGCTCATTGTTTGTTTAACCTTTACTTGCTATGCAAAATTGTTGCACCATTGTTGCCAACAACTTTGAAAGCGAATATTTGTTCACTCTTGGATGAGAGTTCATTGGTTGATTGTAATTGTGCATGATTTCATGCCTTTGCTATCCCAACCTTTGTAATTCGTTGATGAAGCTTGAAGAAGAATATCAGAAGGCGCTTGCATTTTGATCTACCTATTTGAGTTCTTTCTATGTCTTGTATCAAATAGCTTGTTGTTTCATTTCCCTCCTCGGATAGGGGTTCCTCCCCCTTGGATATTTGTCATTGGCAGTTATCGTTTGTTGTTGTCTAATGGATTGTCCTTCAAACTATACTTCGGATAGGGGTTCCTCCTCCTTAGCAAGTTTGTAGACCAAGACATTGTAACTTGTTGTTTCTTGTAAGCCGTTTCCTAGCCCATACCTCGGATAGGGGTTCCTCCTCCTTGGCAGGTCTCAGATCCAGTTTACTGTAAAGAGTGTTTGCTTGTACCAACCTTATCCCAGCATATATCTGAGAGTTCAGAGCCTCGGTCATATTCTCAAGAGATGGCGAATTCAGGTGATCCAACCAATCCATTCCTGCTCCTATACCCTCATGCTCTATTTACCTTGAAGGTATTGGATAGATTAAAAGCTAGAATAGTCGTAGTTAAGATCTGCAGAAACCAGAGAAAAAGCTTAGCTACGGCGCATTGTGTTTGTGCACCCTTGTGTCCTACCGCTGGAGTACAAAAAGATAGGAACCTTAGTTTACCATTCCCTTCCTTACGCATTGCTTTCAGCAGAGAGGGACTTATCCTCTTTAAATAACGAAGAAGTGTTGCAAAACATTTGAAATAGTTGAACGTTTACAATCAGCACTCCAGAGGTGCTAATTTAAACACCAACAAACATCAATAATTGTCTATCAATAAGGAGATCATGCAACATTGAATAGGATGCTTGAGTAATACAAAAATTGACTACTGGTTTTTTTGTTCATGCATGAAAATTTTCTTCCATCTTGTGCACTCCAATGATGGGCTCTAGGTGTGGTATGGGGTGCAAAAATAATTTACATTTCTCCACTATCATTTTGTTTTTTGAAAGTTGAAGATTTACTAGTAGAAGAATCATGTCTTGGAAGTTCCTCAGCCAAAGGTCTCTCTTCGACATTGGTGCCGCTAGATGAGCTTGTGGGATGGTCCAATGGTATTTCTTTCCTTTTCTATCTTGCTTTCTGCAAAGGACTCAAGAGAAAATAAAGCTTTGTGGGTACATCCTCAAGACAATTTTTGCAAGCCTTCATATCATGTTTTGGCAACTTTGTTAGATGCCCTTTAAAATGATTAATTCCTTCACTGTTTTCATTCCCACAAAAAATGTATTTCAGCTGATTTGTAGAAGGAATGGATTTGCGATAGGCACATGGAAAATCTCTCCTGCAACATTATGAGCTGAAATCATAAGCACATGCATATCTGTTATGGTTAATAAAAATATTAGAAAAGAAATGCATAGCAGCCTTTAGGCTTATTAAAAAGAATTAAAAACCCCAATCCTAACCCTAAACTAAAAAAATAGTTTACGACCATTAGGGTTTAGTTTTTGTTTAGCATAGCAAGTACATCATTTAGTTTAAAATACTTATTACTAAATATTAAAAAAATGAAAAAGAAAACCCTAACAGTAGACTAAAAAAATTAGTTTAGGGCTAAGGTTAGGTTTAGTGTAGCAACTGCAATGTTTAGTTAATTTTAAAAAAAACTTAAACCTAACCCTAAAATACGATATTATGTTAGTGTTAGGACATTGCTGGAACTTAGGGTTTAAGTTGAATTGTTAAACTAAAACCAAAAAAACCCTCTCCCTCTTTCACATTGCAGCTTGAAAAAAACTAAAAAAGCATTGTTCCATGGGGACGCGTCCCCCCGAAAAAAACACCCGCACCTGAGATAGGGACGTTTCTAAGACAGGGAAACGCCTGGGAAACATCCCTTCGCCATCCCCCTACTGTCTCCAAGTTTCTCCACCGTTTCCTAGAAGTCTCCTCTTGGAGGGAAACGTTTCTTGGTTGTTTCTGCCGGGGAGACTCCAGGGAAACTTCCAGACGTCCCCTCGACCCCAGGGAAACTTTTGGTAGACTTCTAGGTGTGTGGATTTTTAATATTTTATTTTATTTGTATTTTTATTTTTGTTTTATTTTTTTATTTACCCTAGGGCCTGTGCGGCTCCAGCGATTTACACTGTACAGTATGCAAAATGTGGAAGTAGTGGCAAGGCATGTGAGTTGCCTGATTGAATGCCTCAAAGAGCTGTCATCTCATGGAATGCAATGATTGAATGCCTCAAAGAGCCATCATCTCTTGGAATGCAATGACGCAGGCAATCACTGAATTCTCATGTAGAGTGGAGACAGTTAACATGTTTGGTTTGTAAACCAAGTGTTTGGACAGAATTGTACCCAGACTATATGCTAAGTGCTTCAATATTTGGGATATCTTTCCACTCCATATATCCTCCAACATCAAACGTACATCTTGGAGGAACCTAAGTTGGTCTTACATAGATGTTACAAACTTAAAACCAATGTTAATCTATTATCTTAAAAAACATCGTAACATATATTTGAAATCAAGAATACTTCTAGATGCAACTTAGGCTTCTACAGTTATATAATTATATTGTTATACATCTTTTATAACTAATTTTTCAAGTACTATATGTATTTCAGCACCCCTCCCCCCCTCCCCCGGCCGCCATCCCCCTGCCGCCCCCAAACTTAGACCCCCCATCTCCCATCCCCAAAATGCGTCCCTCGCCGTCCCCCCGTCCCTATCCCCAAAACTCCGTGGAACACTGCAAATTCCCTTCCCTTATTATCTAGACCTTATCAGTATATTCAATGTTTGGCTGAGTTTTGCACTGTGACCCAAAGCATCAGGAACATTTCCCATCCACCATCCAACTGAACCCCTGCCATCTCCTAGGAATTATTACTCCTGTTGCTGCTTCGCTCCAGTATATGAGTCTGAAAAAATGCCCACTGAGCATCTGCTCCTCATGAGATTTTGGGTGTCCAGGCCAGTCAACAGAAAGTCGGGCTATAGGGTCTCGTGGGGGTTCTTTAATTTATGAACGAGCTTCACATGGAGACGCTTTTCTTGCTTCTTCCCATCAGTATCTAGGCATCACCATGAAGGACCTCAACACCAACTGGGACAACCCAATCCTTCATACACCGTGATAGAGAACTGTGTTCTGCATCTTACTTCTAGACATCAACAATAGTGTTAATTGATGTCATGGTTAAGAGGATTCCATTGAAAACATGGTCCTTCCTGACATACACAACAAGTGCTGACAATGTGTCCTTCTAAGTGACAAGTCACCAATCAGAGAGTTTGGGAGCAGATAACATTCTCATAGAAGAACACTCTGTATCCATCGATTTCCCAGTTGCATGGCCTGGCAGCGTTAATTCAGCCAACCAGCAGGGGCTGCAGATAATCCAGGAGACAAATGCCCCAAAGATTGCATGAGGAGTCAGCAGAGACAGCATTAAGTTGTCCTCATTTCCATCCCCATGGGGAATGAAAACTATCCCTTTTTGATTTAATATTCATAAGTGTTTTAAGTGTGACGGTTGAGAAACTCAATTTCTATTTTTAAATCTATCTAAATAATGCAAACAATTAATAACTAACTTGTACTACTTATACCTGCTCTTTGCTGAATGATCCAGGCTTCCAAAACCACTGTTGCAACTATAGGTAGTTTGTTTAGCTGAACTGTCCTTTTTCTAATTGTTTTGTCCAAAATCAATTTGGTTCATTATTAACAGGAGCTCTGATGATAGGATCCTCTTTAAAAGTTTCTACAAGATTATGCCCAAGGTTCTAACTTAGGCTGTATTGTGTTAAACGTTTTTTGATATCTACTTGGTTAGTGACATGTTTGACTGAAGCCTAACCGACTGTTATTATTATTTAAAAATAAAATAAAAATATTGTTGCAGTTGTTATCTAATATGTTAATTTTTCCAAATATTTGGTTTTGCTAGGTTGGTTGTGCTTGGGACTTATAATATTTTGTATATTTGTTACTTATATTTGTAAGTGAAGTAAAATCTTTTATGGGAACAATCTTAGATTATGTAAAACTGCTATGCTGTGATTTAAATAAATGAGTGATGAATGAAGTTATTAATGTGTACCAGTTGCACCTGTACGAGTTGCATTTGGATATGGATCAAGTGGTTCCTTTGGTAGACCAGTACCAGGCTTTTCCAGGGGAGGAGGTGGAGGTGGAGGTGGAGGTGGAGGCGGAGGTGGGGGTAGTGCAGGCAGCTTTCGGGGAGTGGACAAAAAGCCATCAATCGATGGTATAAATGGATGACTGTATTTCAGAATTTTTGTGCCTCTGAAAAATAATATATTCAAGTTAGAAATTGATTTTCTAATATGTTAGTGCTGCCTCAAAGTTTAAATGGAAAATTTCTTTTTCATTTCTAAAGAACCGATCTTTTTATATGTTCATTCTTATATAGTGATGCATTTGTTTGCAAAAAAATTTTTGTCAGATGATTTCCATGAAGGAATGCTTATAGATGATAAGACTGGAAAACGATCAAAGCAATATGATGAACCCATGGTAAGCTTCTATTATTTGTGACCTTACTATACTTATTCTTTGAATCCTTCAAAATTTATGCTGGAATCTTTACAGAGTGACATTTCAATATTCTGATGGCTAGTTTATGTCACTCTGATGTCTTGCAGGATTATTCTACATACTATCCTATTTCTCTTCCTTTGAGAAAGCCATACTCTGGAAAATCGGGTAGTGTCCTTTTTCCATGTTCTTTACAAAGTGCCTTCAGGACATAACAAACAACAATTCATTGATGGAGATGTTGTAGTTGTAGTTGTATTAAGGGTAATTTGTGTATATTATTTACAGAGTTGCTAGATGAAGAAGAATTTGGAGAAGGATCAACTAACACATTTGATGAGGATATGATAGTTCCAGCAGAAGAGCTTGATTTATGGGTTTGTTACATGGGATTAATTATTTCTGTGAATAATCAAACTTATGCTGCAGATTTCTATCTGCAAATTATTCTTCTTGTAGTTCTGGAACTTTTCGAGTTTTAACATTATTTTTTCATTGTTTGCATGCAGAATGAGAGTGACGATGACAGAATTTTATTTTTCCAGCTTCCAGGTTCATTACCATTAGGCAGGTTACCTGTTGTCAAGGCCGAAAATGCTACTGAAACTCGCAGTGGTGCAAATGGTAAAGATATTAGCCGGTCAGATGATAAGTCAGCTAGCAGCTCTGGTGCTTCAAGTACTAGTAATGAAGAAAGTTTTATTCTTGAAAGGCTGCCAGCAGGATTCATGGGGAAACTGCTTGTATATGAGAGTGGTGCAGTAAAGATGAAGCTTGGTGACATACTCTTAGATGTGAGTTGTAACTGTTTCTGCCGCTTTTTCTGTTTTTAGGGTTTTGTATTTGTTTTGTGCACTTTATATTTGCAATGAACATAATATTCTTCTTCATGCACGTATCTGATTCAGTGTTGTGACTTGTTCACAAAATTGCATCAGGCTGTACCTGGATCTGAGTGCATTTTTGCACAGGATGTTGCTGCTATCAATTCAGTTACCAAACAGTGCTGTTTTTTAGGTGATATAAATAAGCGAGTTACATTAGTTCCAGATGTGGACAGCCTTCTCCAAAACACAGTTGAAATAGGGTGAACTTGCTATCCAATACAAGTAACACTTGGAGAAAACTGCAGTTCAATATCTTGCGTGCATCAGAACAATATCTTGCGTGCATCAGAAACCAAAGCAGGACACTTATATTGCTGTTTGAAAGCAGGAATTTCATTGACACATATTTATTATAATCTATTCTTGAAGCATTGGATTTGCAGAGAAATCCAGTCCAAGCCAATGCTGCAAGGTTGAAGCTAAAATATATTTTGTGCAACCCTTATTTTTATCAATCAAAGGATTAGTTCATTAAAATAATATTTTTTTGAAAATGGTCTTCTTGTTGCTGAACAGACCCCTTTGTAGAGCATCTGGAAACCTCTTCTGCTTAACCAGTATGCTGAAAATATCACCAGATGACTTGTGGTTTCCCTTTCACATGATGTATATTATTCTTACAAACATTCTATACAAAGCAGTGTTCCATAGAGTTTCTTGACGTTGGGAATGGCGGGGGGAGGGGCATTGATATACATATAGTACTTGAAAAAGTAGTTATAAAAAAATGTATAAGAATTATAATGTTGAATTTACAAATGAAACTTTGGCAAATTAATAATTACTAAATTAGTAAAACTAAAAGTAAATACTAAAAACTAAAATACTTAAATACTATAATACTATTAATACTACTTAACAATTAAGTTATTAAAATTGAAGTTTGAACAATGAAAATGTTGAATTCAAATTTTATATTCAAGATTTCATAATGATGATTACAATGAGTACAATGATATTAACATAGCAAAATGGAGTGAGAAGCCTCTAATCATCCTCAAACTCTTCATCACTAGAACTGTTGGAAGTGCACACATGGTCAAGCTTTGCTAAACTAATACCAACTAGTCCTGTTTGTGAAACTGTAACATCCTCATCAATCTATGTTGGCCCCTTTGGCTCTACATCCCACCATGTTGTTGGACTCTCTTTGTACACAAGTGTCTTGCGGTCATTGAGACACAAAGCACTATGTACAACTACAAGCTTCTTTGCTCTCCTAGGTGTAAGTTTGTTCCTTTTAAGAGAGTGGATGAAGCTATAATTAGACTAGTTTCTCTTAGTAGCTGAAGAACTAGAAACCTGAGATAACAATTTAATGGCTAGAGTGGCAGTCAAAGAAATCGGTCCAAGGCACTTCCACCTCAAAATTGGGTCCTCTTGTGCCATAGTTGCCATATTCATTTTGGTTGCCTCAAAATAACTATTAAGAGGCAAATTTTGTCCACTTAGTATAAATGATGCTAGCCTCTATAAGATCATACATCTTTTTGATGGCTCGAAAGAACCTTGCCTTCACCTCAACATCATGTAAGGGTGTTACTCTACTAGTCTGTTGCTTGTACCACTTGGGGTTCAATGCATAGGCAACCATGTGCAAAGGAGTGTTGAGCTTCTCCCATCTCTAATGAATGATTGGTTGAATGTGCTCATTGTAGAATGCTAATGTGGGGTCCTTTCGCACAACCCTCATCTGGTCCAACATACTATCAATGCACTCATACACCTCTCCAAGGTTAGGTGCATTGACATCCCCATATCTAATCACCTGGAAGATTGGAGTAATTATGGAGACTATATTTTGCATTACCCCACAAAATAGCACTCTTCACTACATCCTTCACTCACTTCCCCTACTCTATCTTGGATTTGGGCCACCAATTCCATTTTGTTGTTATACCATTAGTTGCAATGCCTCTTGGAACTCAAACATTCTCTCCAAGAAAATGAAATAGGATGCATATCTAGTCTTGACAAGTTTGAAGAACTCCTTAGAGAAAGCTCTTGAAGAGTGCATGTGCAGTGTGGTGGTTATAAACATCTGCACATCTTTAGCATCATTGATCATTGCCTGTATCCAATCAATCTTTCCCATGTCCTTGAGTGCATTATTCATGGCATGCACACAAGGAGTCCACCAAATATGTATATAAGTTGTCAATCAATTTCTTTGCAGCTTTGCACACATTGGTTGCATTTATCATTACTTGGACCACATTTTGTGGCTCAACTTTCTCAATAACATCCTTGAAGATCTGAAACTAAAATTTGACATATTTGCGACGTTCTGAATAGTCAACTGTCTTAAGAAAATATGGGCCTTTTGGACATGTAACTATGATATTGATGAGTGGACAACGCCTAATGTTCGTCCACCCATCCATGACTATAATGCAACCACTTTGCACCCAACATTCCTTCATTTTCTCCATTTATCTTGGAATAGTCTTATCCAAGATTGTGGTCCTCAATTTTGTCTCCCCTAGTGGCACATATGATGGTTCTCCCCTTGCTACTATTGAAATCATCTCCTTATAATAAAGAGATCGAGCCACATGGAATGGAATGCCATTGACAAAAATTTTCAATGGCATCATCTATATCATCCTTCAACTGTACATTGAATAATTCATCTATTGGGTTACCACTACTAGCATCACTTGTCAACTTGCATTCCTCCTAGCCTCTAATGCATGGGCCCTTGAAGAAGAACCTGGCATATGTGCAACTTGCCTCTACAAAGTAGAAGTAGAATTGTGTAGTTGGCCTTGATGAACCAACGGCCTATGAGACAAAGTAGCAGATATAGGTGCAACTACACTATCTTCACTGACACTCTGTAACTTATATATCTCAGCTTTGTAGTTCAGGTTGGTTGGTCTCCCAAAAACTTACATGCTTCCACACCTTTTCCTTGGATATGAAGGAGGTGGGCATTAACTCTGGTAATGTTGCCAAAAAATTCATGGCCACAAAAGTGGCACTTTCACAACCTTGTGCCTCTAGATGCCCCATGCTTGCTTGGTAATTTTGTTGCAAATTGTTTCAAAGGAGACTTACAATCAAAATGACCTTCAGCATACTCTACTAGTAATGTGGAGGGGTGATTAATACTTTAGCTACACTTGCCATGGAACTAGTGGTTTGGATTTGATCATTATGGCCACCCCTCTTAATCTCAACATCGGGTGCATAATCGGATTCAATACTTTCATTGTGAACCTCAACCTCATCCTCACTCATGTCATGGGAACTCATTGGGACATTGCAATAAACAATATAAAATTTATTTATAATTCTAAAATTAAAATTCAACTATGCATGAAAAGGATTAAGACACACGTTTTCTTTTGTTTTTCTTTCTTTAGATCGCACAAAGCACAAAACCAGAGGATACACATAAAAATCGTTGCTCTTAATATTTGTCAATCAAGGATTTCACTTTGTTTTTTTGTTTTTTTAACTCCAGGTCGCACAAAGTGCATAAGTAGATGATACACGAAAGTTTCAACCTAATTTGACAAACTTGAAAATAAAATTTAAATTTCAATGTTGAATTTTGATGACAATATCAACAATGAACAATAAACATTGCAATGAGTCATTGAATATGCACTTACAACCATGTCTATGAAATTATGAATAAAATTAAAATTTGAAAATAAAACTAATAAAACAAAACAATCATAGAACCTTGTGCTTGAAAAATCCTTCCAACTTGGTGTAGAATCTCTCTTCTTGCTCTTTCTCACCCCTCTTGCACTTGAAACACTTCAATCATACTCTTTCACTCCTTCACTGACTCTTTTGCTCCTCTTCATCCTAATTGAAATCAAAATTGAGTAAAAATGAGCAATTTGGAGTGTTTTTTAGAGCTTAGGAGACATTGGTGGGGCCCATTGGCCATCACAGTTTGACCTTGGGCTCTAATTTCAAGAAAAATAAAGGTTTACAAATTTTTGGCTTCTTTTTAGCCTCATTGTCGTGGGAGATTTTTGGGCATCCGCAGGACGATTGAAGGACGCTTGGTTGTCCTCGAGACGTCTCGACACCCTTGTCAACCTGGTGGTGTCCCCGCCATCTTGGTGGTGATGGCGGTGCAGTTTTTTGGGGGGGGGGGCGTCCTTGTCCCTGAAATGCTAGTTTTTTGGGGGACATGTACCATGGTTCATTGGTTCAAAGCTAAAATAGTTATATGATAACTGGCAAACAAAGTATAGACAATCAAAATTTCAAGGCATTTGAAGTACCAAAGTTTACAACAAGGAATCCCAATAGGTACAAAGGCTACCTAACTAGAACCACAATGTTATCCAACAAAGAAACCTCACATAAAGTCCCTGAAATCTAAGTTTGATGCAAGTCATTTAACCTCCACCATAGAGGAACATAGTGGTTTAAATGTTGCAATGTTACATATTAGATGTTTCAACTACTATCATAGTTGTCTCATTGTAGGATGTCAAAGCATTCACTATAGGAACAACTTGAATCTGAGATACATGTTATTTCCACAATCCATATTAGTGATCATAAGTGCTTTTGGATTTAGCTGTGTGATTTTTTTGCATGAATGTTTTGCATCACTCTGTGATGCATCATCAGGATGAGGAAAATTTATATCCTAACACAAGACAAAGCCACACACAGTTAAAGCAAAAGCATTTATGGTCAACTTGAATCTTTTCTTTATCATTACACTATTAGTTCACAATGTAATGTAGCTTGTACCACTGAAATACTTGTTTTGTTTAAAATCTTATCCAACTGATTATCATTGACATGTCCCCAATAATGGTTACACAACATACACTGAGCACGTGTCATTGTCACCTAATATCATGCCATATTATTGTGAAAAAAATCCTTTGTACAAATAAATCAGGCTTAATTAGTGTGTTATGCCAACTCTAGGCTAGTCATATTTGAAATCCTTCAAAAATATAAATTAGGATCAATCATGTGAAAGGAAGCAAGGTATGCAAAAACACTTTCTACATCAATCTAAAGAGGGGAGAATGTGCAAAATTTTCAACTTTAACACATTAAAAAGTTACTACAAAGAAAATGCACGTATCATAAAATAAAATAAACATCACCACAAATATTTGCAAAATCACAACACAATATTTTCATGGGGAAAACATTTTCAGGAGAAAAAGCCCACACTCCAAAAGCATGTTCAATGTATTACAATAAGCAATTTGGTTACATACACTTGCACAACAAGTTTCTTATAGGAGAATATAACCGTTAATTTTGGAATAATTCAAACAACATAACAATACCTATGAATGAATTGTATTACAACTCCAAAATATAACACTTCAATATATAAGAACTTACAATGCATAAATTAGATGCTTCCAAAATGGTATGCCCAAGAATGCCACATGTCATTATCCTCTTCACAGTATGCAAGCAAGACTGAAGATGAACATGCAAGGTGTCTATCTTACCTTGCATATACAAATTGAAACCTGCCAATTGTTAACAACAAATGCAAGGTGTCCACTTAACATGCAATGTACATACATGCATGTAAACTCAAACTTTGCATGGAATGCATCGACATATGCAACTCCACTTGTGTTGACAATTTCCAAAATTGATTGCTCTATTGTTGTTCATGTTATTGTTAATTTTGACAATTTGACAATGTGAAATTAACTATCAATAATGACTTCAATCAATTCATAAAAAGTGGGACGCCTATGTTCTAAAAAATAGGAACCATGTCACCCATGCCACTTTACATGTAGGATGACAACTTAAAGTGCCACTCTTACAAATGACATCATCAGATGCACATAAATTAATTATATAGGCAAATTATGAACATAATTTCAACATTAATAATTAAATAATCAATGCTCAAAAATCAAAGGTTGAAACACCTTATTTCTAACATTTGAAATATGCTAACCAATTTTTTTGATGAATTAACACAACATAACCAACAATAGTTAACTGGATTAGCGTTAGCATCAAACTGAAAACTGAACTTGGAATGAAAACTACTCAACGTCAAGAATGTGCACTCAAGATCCCACTGAGGGCGAGGTACTAACATATGACGGAGTGTTGAAAATTTGAAATTAAGAATTGATAGGCGGATAACCAGCCATGAAAAACATTTCCACACTACCACCAAACAGTGGGGGGAAAAGATTACAATAAAAACAATTCATCCGCTGCGGCGGGCATCCACAGAGCTGTGGGGATTCACCACTATGAAAGTGGGTATAAGAGAGTTACAAAACAGATTTTCCACACTGGCGGTAAACCATCCAGGGGTAATTTAATGATAAAACAGAAAGTAATTGCAGAACTGAAAGATTGGTTGGATTAGTAATGCTTAATCTCAACCTTACAAATTAAACTCTGCAGATTACAAATTACAATGATAAGGAATGAACCTTAGATATCAAGTATGAACTTTTACAATGATATAACTCTCAAATACTGAAGTATATGATCAAAAACTGGAAATTGCAACAATCTGATATAAAAATCAGAATTCTGGAAATTCAACCAGCAAACTGTGAAATCATAAAAATGCTCATAAGTTGATCAATTTACCTCCGAATGATGATATGTCAGTTGCAGATGCTTTCTAGAAGTGAGGCGCCCAAGATGCAATCCAGAAACGAACACCAAAGATTCCAGATTATTTAACACGAATCCCAATGCTCTTCTAAATGGTACGGCCTCCTTAGAAAATCAATTTTGCAAGTAAAAAATAAATACTTGGAATTAAATTCCAATTCTTTGTGGAAAGTGGCGCCTTGTATCAACAATTGGATTGCTAAAGTACCCAGAATGAAAATAAAATCACTCAAATAGATATGAACAAAAATTAGCTTCAGCTGTTGAAAAGCCAGGAAATCAAAATTGTGAAAATACTCCAAAATTCTTCAATCTTTGATGCTCAATCTGCTAGTCTGATGTGAGAAGCAGAAATATACCAACTAGGTGTTGTATTTCAAACACGAAATTGGGAAAGGGCTAGGAGGTAGCATCCTCGAAGCAACAGCAAAATGTCCATAGTCATTTTGACAGCATAACAGTAAGGTAAACAATGGATACCAAAGCTGGAGAAAAGACTTCATTTTAAAGAACACTGAGAAACTCTTCACCTTCCATGAGAAACGCCAACAGACACCTCTTGAAATTCTTTTTTTCAACTTTCAAAAATATTAATTCTTCAAAGAGTGGCGTCCAATTTCAAGCTGATGAATATTTCAATAAAGCATAAATAATCTTTTAATGAAGGCGTACCCTTCATGGCCCCACTTTAAAAACAACTTAAGTTATCACCTTAGGCCAAGGGGGGGGTCAACAGTGAATTAAAACATAATGCCTTTAATTAAATATTTTTCACCAAATGAAGCTTTCTAAAGACCAAGCCAGAAAACAACAACTGCTCCAGCTGAGAAAGACTGAGAATAGACAACTGCAACTGCAAAAGACTAATATTTACTATAAATAGTAAATAACATGAAAGCCACAAACTCCAAGCCAAGAAACCCTAATTTCACCTCATTCCAGTCTACGGGTTCCGGAATAGACTGATGAACTGCAAGGCTAATCATTGATGAGAAGGGGACATTACAACATTCTCCATTTTGTTGAACACCTCTTAAGAACCAACGTAATCAACTAGATTTCAATTGCTAGGGGTTGTAAGGCCCATAAACTTCGAACACCATTTGTACTTATCTATGCTCATAGGCTTTGTCAATGCATCTGCAACATTAACCAAAGTGTCAACTTTCTCCAACTTCACCTTCACATCCCCTACCATGTCACAAACAAAATGAAATTGGACATCAATATGCATTGTCCTTGCATGGAAGGTCATATTCTTCACCAAACTTGTCACTTTGACTATCACACAAATGGCAATCAACCCTGCATCAAACCCAACATTTGAACACAAATGCTTGAGTCAAATGGCTTCTTTACAAGCATGAGTAGTTTCTACTTTGCTTTTATAGTGGATAAAGTGACTGCAACTTGCCATTTATTCATCCAACTAATAGCACCACCAAACATCATGAACACATATCCATTGGTGGATCTTCTACTAGTAATGTCACCTACCTAATTTGAATCCACATATCCACAAATACAATCTGAACAACGATGTCTTGAAGGATAACCATGAAAACATAGAAAATACTTAGAAGTACCTCGCAAATATCTGAGCACTCGCTTAATTGCATTTCAATGTACTTATCTAGAATCATCAATAAACCGACTTAGGATTTACACTACTTGGGCAATGTCTAGCTTTTTATATACCATAACATACATTAAATTGTCAACGACACTCACATAAGGTACTTTGGTCATGTCCATCTCAGTAGGAGATTTTTGACAATCCTCCATAGCTTCATTATTTGTAACAAAAGAACAACCATCTACAAGCTGCTATGTCGTATCTCTCCAACATCGATTTCACATACTTACTTTGGCTCAACCAAAGCTTTTTGCTAGCTTTGTCTCTTTCGATCTCCACCCCAGGATAACCTAGGTGCACCTAAAACTTTGTATATACTATAACATACATTAAATTGTCAACAACACTCACATAAGGTATGTTGGTCATGTCCATCTTAGTAGGAGATTTTTGACAATCCTCCATAGCTTCATTATTTGTAACACAAGAACAACCATCTACAAGCTGCCATGTCAAATCTCTCCAACATTGAGTTCACATACTTACTTTGGCTCAACCAAAGTTTTTTGCGAGCTTTATATCTTTCGATCTCCATCCCCAAGATAACCTAGGTGCACCTAAATATTTCATTTCAAATTGTGTTAACAACTAAGACTTCAGATTTGAAATCAAACTTTTAGCATTCCTAAAAAACAACATATCATCTACATACAATGCAATAATGAGAATGTGATCATTGTCAATTTTATAATAAACACAATGATTAGATTTAGATCTTAGAAATCTCAAACTCAACACAACTTGGTGTCAAACTTCAGGTACATCTTAGGAGACTATTTCAAACCATACAAATACTCCCTCAAATTGCAAACCAGATGTTCTTTACCATTTACCATATAATGCCTATGACATATAGATTTCTTCCTCCGAGTAACCATGAAGGAAAGTTGTCTTCACATCCATCTGCTCAACTTCTAAATCATACACTACAACAAGTGATAACAAAAGTCTAATGGATTTCAAATTAGTAATTGGAGAAAATATTTCACCATAATCAATTCTCTCCACTTGTAAGTAACCCTTTGTGACCAACCTCGCTTTATGCTTCTCAAACACTACCATCAGGATCAAATTTCTTCTTAAACATCCATTTGCAACCGTGTTTACGTCCATTAGACAAAGGTATTGGATCCCATGTATTATTTTTCATTAAAGCAACCATATCTTCTTCTATGAATTTTATCTAGGAATCTACATCACTCATACCCATAGCCTCCTTTATAGTCCTTGGCTCATCAGCGTTATCAATCAAAGTAAAAGTGTAATTAGAATCCAACAATGAATATCCAAAAATTTCAGGTGAATATCCAAACCTATCATGTTGCTACCTAATCCATGTAGACCTCAAATACTGAGGTTGAAGATCTTCTAAAATTTCAAAGCTTCTATAACTCACCTCATCATCAGGTCCATCATGGGCTTCTGGTTCAACTTTCTTAGGGTCAAGATGAAGTTGAACCACATATTTCTTTTTTGTCTCTGTAGAATGCAAAATAGTGGAAGGACTCATCTCTCTGAAGATAACACGTTTTTATTATAGAGAAATTTCTCATACTAGATCCCAAATCTTGTACCCTTTCACACCAACACCATAGCCTATGAAGACACACTTAACAACTTTGTTCTCCACATTTGTTCTGATCACTCACTGTTTGTTGGATTATATAAATAAGGAGTATATAATTTCAAATACATTTTCTAATCAATTTACAAAAATCTTTTATCACCGCAGAGTTTTCAAAAATTAATACTCACTGTATTGGTCCATATCATTCCACCCTATTGGTGGTTCAATTTTTGACATGTCTTCATTGGATCTCATGACCTCGACTGTGAAGTCTTCTCCTTGATTTACAAAAAGCCTCAGTCCTTTGTGGAATCCCAAATCATTTTTCAATGTTTCCTCTTTGTATTTCTTGTTGTGCTTCCTTTAAAATTCCAAGTAATTCCTCACGAACTAGATGTTGTCCTCCTTTTTAAATGGCTAATGCCTTGCATAATTAACTTCTTCTTTGCTGACCTCCACCTTTTCATGCTTCCATAGCTTTACAAATTTGATTTTAGATATCTCCAATGCCATTGTGACTTGCATTGAAATATTGAAAAAGATGAATCTTCTAGCAAACTTAGTAAGTGCCCTCCTTTTTCCTTGGAACCTTTCCTCATTTCTAGCTTTCCAAATAAACCACAAGATTTCAATAGATAATAATAACCAAAATATATTTAAAGTTTTATCTAATCCTTCAATAAATCCCATTATAATTTCTTGCCATTTTATCTTATTTAAGTCCCCCGGCCCTCTTAGCTCTGCGTAGAATATTTTCTTTAGCAAAGGAACATTCAAAGAAGATATGCTTGACAATTTTAGGATTTCTACAAAATTCACATATTTTCATACTATGGGAAGGAAAAGCACCTGGAAGTTTATGCAATAGAAGTAGCCATTCGAAACAAACTTTTTTGGGTTCAATAATTTAATTCCACATCCATTTAAATATATTGATCCATTTTTTGTCCTTTAATTCTAAATTTCGACACTTATTTAAGTGTTTGAAAAATTCCTATGTGCTTACTAGTGATTTGCATAAAATCTCGAGTTTATTTTTTTCTAAATAAGAGCCATCACTCCATTTTATCTTGTCAATGATATCACTATTAGGTACAAACCATATTGGGCAATGAACAATTCTAAATGCTTCTCTAAGGACAAAATAAGTTCTTCAATAGGAAGGAGGCAAATTGAATTCTGTGCTAAGAGAAGCCCAACTTTTTAAGTGGAAATTGCATAGTATATCCTTAAAACTTTTGATCCCTTTCTTGTTCCAAAATTTTGCAGAGCACCCTTGTATTAATGCAAGGGGCTTCCCATTATGATATAGGTTCCACCAAATTGAACTAGAGGGACAAATTGTATTATTCTTGCTATCAACCATTTCTCTATTTTTTAACAAATGTTTAATTTTTTCCCAAGAGGCTTTTGAACACATTGGATCTAGCAGGGGTCACTGGGAAGTTGCCAAATAATAAATCATAGAGGGGGAGTGTTTTCATGATTTTGTATTTTTTGGGGTAGCTAGCTAAATATTGTTCCTTATCAAAACCTTCCATGGTTTGTTACCTTTTAGTGCTTTAAATATCCACTTAATAGCAAGGAAGATGCCCTATTATATTAATTCTTTCAACCCTAGTCCACCTTCACCCTTATCAATACAACACCATTCCCATCTTACTTCTTTCCTTTCCTTTTTTCCTTTCCCATCAAACCATACAAATTGCCTAATTTTCTTTTGGATATCATTTATTTGGTAACTATTAAATAACCACACAGAGTAATAATACAGATTGTAAGAGAAGAGAATTTTTTGATAAACTTGCAACCTCCCAACCATGGATAAGTATTGTTTGTTCCAATTATCTATCTTTTTATCTATTTTTCCTTTTATCCAATTCCATATATCTCTCAAACATGGATTGATAGAAAATGGGATACCAGGTATCTAACCTGCTTAATTGACCCGAGCCCCATTGAATTCCATATTTGGTGAGCCAATTAGGAGGGGTTCTTACCTAACTTAACATGATGGATTTTTCCTTTGACATTTTTGCTCCGGATGCTACACAAAATATATCCAATTTTCTTATTTGATTCTCAAAATTTTTATTTTCCATATTAACAAAAAATGCAGTGTCATCTGTGAATTGGATATTCAAAAGATCCTCATCATTAGGTAGGGTTAGTCCTTTAACCTTGGCCCTTTCAGTTGTCTCTCTTAATAGATAGTATATAGCATCAGATGCTATCACAAATAGTGTTGGGGCCAGAGGGCATCCTTGCCTTATTGACATATGTAGTGTGATTTTTTTTATTAATGTTCCATTTATGTCCACTTGAGCAACTGCATCTTGCATCAAAGTGCTTACCATATGAAAAAAATTGTTTGGAAATCCAGAAGCTTCTAAGGCCATCAATATGAAAGGCCATTCTACCATATCATAAGCCTTTTCAAAATCAAGAAGTAGTATACCTTTGTTCTAGTTGGAACCTTTTGCCCATTCCATATCCTCCCAATTTGTTATTAAATTCTCAAGTATGTACCTACCTTTGATGAATCATGTCTTAGTACTAATAATGAAGGAAGGGAGTATATCTACTAGTCTTAGTACTAATACTTTTACTAGTATCTTATATGAGACATTTAGTAAGGTGATTAGTATCTAGTTTTTTATCAAAGATTTGTCACCATCTTTAGTCAATAGTTTTATTAAGCCTTTATTAATATCTTCTCCAAGAGATCCTCTCTTAATGGCTTCGGTGTAAATCTACTGAAGGTATTCACTCACCCATTCTATGTTTTTCTTGAAAAACTCCCTAGGTAGAACATCTGCTCTTAGAGATTTGTCGTTGTTAAGAACTTGAATTGCTTTTATAATCTCCTCCTTGATTATCTCTTTTTTAATATTTCTTCAATCTCTTTGGAAATAATTTTAGGGATTGACTCTTTGCATTTACCCCTAGTTATAGGATTTTGCATATTGTCTCCCTTAGATGTAAAAAGGTTTTCATATAAATTATCAAATTGATCTGTTACCTCCTCTGGATCATTTAATAACTTGTTTTCTACCCAAACTGAGCCTACTCTTTTTGTTGCACATTTTCTATTAGTACTCTAAAGAAGAACTTGGATCCTTTATCTCCATTATTCAACCAATTCATTTTTTCCCTTATCTTTTTCCCTTGAATCTTATTGGTTTGAAATTTTCTCAATGAGTTTTTAATGAAACTTAATTCCTCATTCAAATTTTCATTTTTAGGGTCCCTTTGCAAGCCGGCCTCTAGTTTGAATAGCTTTTCTTGCAGTTCATTTCCATCTCTCCTATAATTCATATCTTTTTTCTTTCCTATAGTTTGGAATATAGTTTCCAACCTTTTACATTATTATTCCATCTTTATATGACAGTTTTGTCTTTTAACATCCATTTGTTGATTTCTCTAAAATATTCTCTTAGATTTAGATATGTAATTTTTCTACACTCTAATGGATGATATTTTGAATATGCGAGAAATATGCAAGGAGAAGGCTCCAAGATGAAGTACCAATACAAGGGATACCATCCACCTTCCAAGATTTTTTCTCGATACATGGAGATTAGAGACATTGATCTGGGGCATGTGGACATGAATGAATTCTTCAGGAGGGTCCATAATAAAGAAGATAAGACAACAATGACCACCTTCTAGCCAAATTAGGACTAGTGGAGGCAATAACATTTCCAATTTTAGTATAATCCCCTGAATTAATATTGACATGTGCTCAATATTATGATCAAAGGAAGAGATGAGACTGTCTGGAGAAGTGGTGTTGGATATTAGTCTAGACATGATTGAAAGGGTATTTGGGACCCTCGCCTCCCAAAAATATGAAGCAATTGATATCTCAAAGGAACTAGCTTATTTTGAGAAGCATAATGTAAGTTACCTTAACTTCATCAATACCCAACTTCTACTCAACCCTAGGAAGTTGGCACTCAAAATAGCTAAGGTACAACATACAAATGAATTTAGGGAAGATGATAAAGACTAGATCAAACTTATCAGTAGGGTTTATGGCTACCCCCATGCTAGAGACTTTCATACTTGGATGTGTTACTACATCTTGATAGTTTCCTTTGATAAGAAAATAGATCGGGCCACCATCATTAGTAAGACATTGCATGGCCAATTGAAGGATGTGTTGAAGAGAACTAAATTAAATATGGCCTCCTATTTAGTGTATATGCTTTCCTATCAGACAACTTTCCTTCGATTGAAAATGACACGATCTCTCTAGTTAGGAGAAAAAAAAGTCTATGAACACTACCTACAGTTGGAGTTGGGTGCTAGTAACAAAAAATATTGCATAATAAATGATGATTTCATCTATGCAATCGTCAGGTGTTTAGAAAATAATTTTTCAAAAAGGATCTCCCTTGAGGCAATGATTGAATTCAAGAATTAGGGAAATTGGTAGATCTAATTCAATACCTTCACTTTATATTAGGATGGTAGGCTTCCACAGGGCTCCTCTCAAACTACCAAGATACCCAAGTGATAGGTTGATCTTGTTGGAGCTTTGTAGACAAGTAACTGAAATCCACAAGATGGCTACAAGAAAACAAAAGTTAGGATACTCCTTCCCCATCAAATGGGAGTATACTCCTACACTAATATGCAAACAACTAAGACTACAAAAAATGAACTTGTATAATGACCCTAAGACCAAATTTGACCCAATTGGAAAAATTATCAAGGTCATTGGCTTATTCTACAAGCATGAACCTGCCCTTGAAGACCATTGGTATAATTGTGAAGATGAGTATGAGGTTAGAATGAATGACTAGAACAGGTTGATAGTTAACATGATCAAAAGCTGCAATGTGGCCAAAGTGCTCAAAGATTTAAAGGAACAAGGGAAGGTACTATATCCTATTTATAGTAGACAAGGGATATTCAACCAACCTATCCAAAATTTGGACTACTATGTGAAAGAAGATATAAACATTGAGGTTAGAGCAACTAGTGTCATTATGTGTTCAAAACAATGGTTGGCATCCATTTTCTTATGATGGAGTTGCGATGACCTAAGCCTCAAAAGAAGGAAACCAAGGACATTGAAGAGACCACCATTGCCATAGTTGCAAAAGGAAAGGTAACATCCTTAGTAGTAGGATCAAATAGGAAAGACAGAGAAGAGAGCATAGTCATAGAGACTAGCAAAGAAGAGATCAAATTAGAAGTTCCTCTTCAAAGGAGGAAGAGAACACAAGTATCTTAGGCTCCTTATCAACCTCCATCCTCTTTCATGTGACCTATTCCAGAGTCTTAGTCACCAACTTCTTCTTCATCTCCTCCATATGAATCTCCTCTTCCATCTCCATCACCTTCTCCTCCTCCTCCTCCATTAGCTTGAATGCCTCCTCCTCATATTCCCATTCCTCCTTCTCCACCTCATGATTCAATCATTCCTTCTCCTCCTTCTCCACCTCATGATTTAGTCATCCCTTATCCTCCTTCTCCACCTCATGATTCAACCATCCCTTCTCCTCCTTCTCCACCTCATGACAATTGTGTTCCTCCACCCCCTGAACATGAAGAGCAATTGACTGAGAAAGAGGAAGTTTTGAATAAAGATATGCAGAGGAAGATCTTGGAAGGGAATAAGTTGAACAAGAAAGAGAAGAACCTAAAGTTGAACATGAAGAGTCTCAAGCTTCACATGACACTAAGGTCATCCCTTCTCCTCAACAAGAAGTAACATCCAACCTCCCAATATGGTTACACCATAGTATTCAGAAAAGGAAGAGGACATATGTACAAGAAGAGGAGGAAGATTTTTATATCCTTATTAAGGCCTTCCAAGAATCAACATAAAGAAATAAAAGAGTAAGAAGGTTGTCCACCACCACCATGGATGAACACAAAAACAAAATAGCACAAATTTCTATCCTAGGGTGGACAGGCTACAATCAAATATGCTTCCTGAAGGTTATCAGATACAAAAAATAAACTTATAAGCTCAAATAAGAGAAGAGAAGTAGTTCTTACAAATGGTTGTATCCATCATCCTCAACAAGATGCAAACAATGAGAATACTAAAGAATAGCTCAATACACGTGTCTCAACTGACATCATATGTAATTTAATTGGTCCAATTGATTTAGTTGTTGCATTAAATAAGGATGCCTAACATTTAAACCTTGAAGGTCTCCTTTCTACTACAAAGGAATGGAGGGAGGACCTACAAGTATTGGGAAATAGAGTTATAAAAAATAAATGCATATCACTGTATGAGTGATGAAGCCAACCTGGCTCATGAGATTGAGTCATAAATAAATGAATATTTGTTCTTGTGGGTTGATTATATCCTAATTATGTAGAAAATAAAAGTTGCATCTACATAAGAATTAATAAAAGTAGTTATGATCGAAAAAGCTTACCAAGGCAAACCAAAAGAATGTTAAAGGTCAGACAATTAAGGATTAAAGTTTTGAAGAAGTGTAAAGATAAGATGAGTAAGAATAAAGGATCAGTCGATTAAGCTATGGTGAAGATAGAGAAGTTAGTAGAAAATATGGGTTGCACATTTTGGGGGAGCTTTGCATTTGTTTCATCACTTATTATGCAATCAACATCCTCCAATAGACTACAATCCAACCATTCAGTGTCACCATTCTCTCCCAACAAATGCTCAAAATAATCTACTCCAGCCTTCTGAATTTCCTCTTCATCATTTACCACTTGGCCATGTGTGTCTTTAATTTGAACTATCTTGTCCCAACTTCTTTTTATCTTGGTTGAGTTGTGAAAAAAATATATATTCAAATCCCCCTCTTTAGCCAAACGTCCCTAGGCTTTGTTTTCCAATAAATCTCTTCTCTAGAAGGACCTCGTTATACTCTGCCATCAACACTTTCTCTCTTTCAAATTATGTATTTGTCATCCCTATAATTAAATAATTCTTATTTGTTTAATTATTTACCATTTCCTCTTATTTATAATTATTTAATTATTTACCATTTCCCTTCATCTATTATTAAATAATTGTTTTCACTTATTTAATATTTCATATCCCTCTTTTTTCTATAATTACATAGTTTTTTTTAATTATTTAATTATTCATTTTATCCTCTTCTAAATTAAATAATTATTATTTAATTTATTTATTCTTATGCAAACCCTATTTCTCACCTAATTTTTTGGATTGCAGTCCATTCTTCCCATCCTTATCTCTTTTCTTCTCAATTAATCTCATCTATTGATCATCATACATCATCACTTGATCTTCACCCTTCATCTAAATTAAGATTTCTATAAAAACAAGCTAGCTATCAATCATCTATAACACTACAAATCTGAGAGCAAACAAGCAAAATTGAAGAAGAACAATAGACAAGAATCAATTTTGACAAGGTTTCATTGGTTTATTATTGTGATTTTTATTGGATCTTGTACTTCAATGTTAAATTAGAATATCTATAACTTGAATTTATGAAGTTTTGCGTTTGCTATCATGATTCATGCCTTGATTTTCCTAATAGGAGAAGCATTACCGTCTTTTATTCTTTAAGCTCTTTCTCTCTGCTTTGTTTTGTCGAGCAAATTCCATGAATCATCTGCATATTCCCTTTTTTTAATACCTTCCACAAATTTTGCAGCGGACACAGGATCGATTTTCTTTACAAACAATGACGACAAAGATACGGGAGCTACAAATAACGTTGATTTCCGTCTGTGATATACAGGATGCGGATTTGTTCCCCAAATCGAAGGTCTACGCGGTGGCATGGATCGAAAACGGCTTGCGGCCCGCGAAGCCAAAAACGATGGCCAAAGAGATCGGTACAAACCCTACCTGGAACAAGCACATGTCTTTCATAGTGGACGAGGGCCGCCTCCGCTTAAAACTGGAGCTCAGAATCAAGGGGGCAACCGGCGGCAAAAAGGTAGGCGACGTCTCCATTCCCATTGCTTTCCTCCGCAATAAGACTGGCAAAAAAAGGAAAAGAAAAGATAAAAAGAAAAGAAAAGAAAAAACGAAAAGAGAAGAAAAAAAGACGACTGGCCACGAAGCTTTTTGGAGTTTCCGGGTGCGCAATTCCTCTGGGAAGACCACGGGGAAGCTCAACCTCACCAGCAAGACGGTCGAAGTTACAAAGCCGGTGCACGAATCAAATGCCATTCAGTACCCAGCGAAAGGGAGTGCTGCCCCAGCATATGGTGCCAGCGACCCTCCGCCTCATGCAGGGTATCCGCATTACCTTACACCTGGCGGGCAGTATCCTCCGCAACAGCCTTACCCTCCCTACAACCAGGGAGGGTACCCATACCCTCCCTACCCAGCATACACGCCACATGCCGCCTACCCTCTGCCGCTTCCCCCTCCGCCTGATGCGGGATATCCACATTACCTTGCACCTGGCGGACAGTATCCTCCGCAACAGCCTTACCCTCAGCCGGGTGGATACACTGCTTATCCTGGTTACACTCCCTACAACCAGGGCGGTAACCCCCCCTACACTGTTTACCCTCCAGCTCAGTAGCGGCGGCTGAAGAACATGATGGGATTACTAAACGACGGGCTGACTTTTGCCGACCTCCTACAGAAAGACTGCCAAATCGAATAATGAAATTTTATACTTGATCTTCGCGGATGGTGATATTTTAGTGTTTGTAATATACTTTTTTCAGTATAATTACAATAGGTATTTGTGGGACCCTGATTTGGGCTTTTTTGAGATTCAACGATTATATATATTCAGTTAACTTCTTACTGTGGATTTTATAATTTTGAAGAATACGCTGCCTTTTATATATATTTATAAATTTTAGTTTCTGTACCGCATTTAAATTTAGTGGAAACAGGAGATTTTGTCTAGCAGGGATTCGTCACCCTGTCCTGTCGGGCTAGGGTTGGAATTGGCTTAGTTCAGCGGGGACTTTTTACCCTATCTTGCTGGATTATGGCTGGAAATGGTATAGCTCAGCATGGAGTCTTTCCCCATTGTGCAGGGTTAGGGTTGGGTTGGGGTTTGTGGTTGGTATAGTTCAGTGGGGAGCTCTCAGCCTATCTCGATGTAATAGCATAGCATAACCGAGGTGGGGGAGTTCTTCACTGCCCTATTAGATTGGCACAATCTCTGATATTTTTAATGAATTGAATGCTATAGTTAAGTTTTTAACGAATAATTCCACACAACAATGTATTACATTTGATAAGACTGGGTTCCACTGGTTCTGTTCTCTCTGAAATTTGTATTGTTGATAGTCACCGCAGAAGTCCTTTCCAGGGGTGAACATCCTAACCCCATTTTTGGGTATTACCTGTGATTAGATATGACATAGCTGTGTGCATTCTTGTGTAATTACACATATAGTCTAATGTGAAATGGCTTGCCTGTAAAATATCTGTTGATAACTGATGCTGCGTTATCTGGTTCTACCGTAAAATCTGCCATGGAATGCATGAGTATCATGCTTAGATTTACAGTTTTAGAACAATCAGTTTATTTATAGTTGCATAGCTTTAATGGGTTGTCAACTTTTAGTGAATAATTTTTTCCCTATTTGAGTGTAATTGTGTTATTCTTGCTTATTTCATAATCTAGTGATTTGGGAGTTATTATGTTGGCTAGACGCCTATGATGTTAATTTATACAAAATATATTTTAAATATATTACTCTTATGGGTGTTCGCTTTCATCTTGATTTCTCTTGTATTTATGTCTCATGCTTGATTTCTTTTTAAGTTCTAATATGCTTTGGCTGTGATTACAAAAATCTTGGCGGCTGTACCTGCAGAACTCAGTGTTCTGTTGACTATGCTTCTGCGTCTCTTTCATATATACAAGTAATTTCGGATTATTGACATACAACCATTTGCCACATGGATGGCGGTAACTTTTTACATGTTTAGATGTCTAATAAAAATATGCTGTTCTGTAAGTGAACAGTTAAAAGTATGAATGGTGCATGACTAAACTAAATGGTCGTAAGCAATCTGCCTGTATAATATAATACTAGCATACATATACTAGCGCTTGCACCTCAACGAGGTGCAATGGTTACGCCGATAGCAGGATATACTCTGGCAATATATTGTGATAGCAGGATATACTATGGCAATATATTGAAGGGCAAGGGGTTGCCTGAAATCCCTTAAGCCTCTAGATCACTCCACCATGTTTCTTGGTGCATCATTTCCATTCATTATGGATCTAATAAGAATGGAATGATGCTACACCAAGCAGAGTGGTTCCCCTTGACATAGAGGATTGAAAAACCTCTACAAAGAATCATTCTTGTGGACATAGGATGTTGGTGTAGCATAGCACGACAAAGCTAACCACACCATTTGAGAAACCAAATTCGTCCATTATGTTGTCCAAAAACCCTAGTTGATCCTATCATAGGCCCTAGAGATATCAAGTCTATACAAAATTCCTCTTATTTGGGAATGAATGATTTCACAAATAACCATTATGTCATCTCTATTATTTGCCATACTTAAACAAACATTCCTTGGTCTCGAGGTAATCATTGGGAGAGTGGGTTTGAAATCAAAGTAGAGAAAACATAGGAATAATTGGAATCAAAGTAAAGTTGAAAGCTTATACACTTTACCACATATTTTGATTATAAGCATGTGAGTTAAGCCAAGGGATGTTATTAAGAGAGTTGGGTAACCTCAGTAACCGCCTAGTCCTCAATGAAAAGGTCTTCAAAGAAATGAGTTGCTTCTTTCTCTATTTATTCTCAAGATTCTATAACTTTCAATCAATTTCTGCATGAAAATTCATCATCAAAATGACACATCAATTCATTAAAAGTAACTGAGAAGCCTGCATCGAATGCATGTGTTGGCTGAAACACTTTCATGTTCGTAGACATTCTTCTTATCTAATCTATGTGTTGACCGAAACACTTCCATGTACACAGACTCACACCATTCTAAGGAAATTTGTTCCAAGTAAACACTTGTTTACATTTCTTGTTACATTATATTGTTATATTGAATTTCATTTAATTAATAAATATAGTGAAATGTGCGAAGAGTGCTGGATAGCCCTTGCCTAATTAATTATAAAATGAAGATTCGCTAAGTAACAAAAAGGAGGCTAAGATAAGAATCAACAACCAAATCCATATGCAAGTGGAAGTAAAAAAAATTGTATGTTTGTTTCTCTTTTTTTTTTGACTTGGAAACTTTGGTAATCACCCTGTTACATGTGGGGTGTTTTTTTTAATGACCTCATATTCAACTCAAAATGTGGAGGCTTCTCTAAGCATTTCACCTCTTATTTTGGCTTTTTTTTGGGCAGATCAAATCAATGGAGGGCTTACATGTTGTTGATCTCAAAGAGTTTGGGGTTGTTTTCATTTTGGTGTTAATCCCCTTTTTTTTAGATTCCATTAACACCACTAACTGTACAAATATTTTACTTGATGTTAGTAACTTGTGGTTTTATTAATTTTATAATGGTAACTTGTGCTTTTATTAATATTAATTTTACCATTGATGAAATTATCGGTACTTTAATATAGTGGTATATTATGATAAGTAGGAGGTATATTATGATGTTAAATGATTCTAATATTATAATAAGTAATATTAAGATAATGTTCTTTTCTTTTCTTTTCTTTTTTTCCATTAACTCGATGGCAATATTGTTATTACAATAACATTATTTTAAACAAAAGTAACACTTTTATTATGTTAACAATTCTTGATATTGTTGTTCAATTTAGCATCATTATTATATAATTATTAAATTGATGTGCACAACCTAATCCAAATTTATTTAAAATATCCATCATATTTGTATTCTTTCTTTTGATCTTAAAATGTACTCATTATGAATTCAATCTTAAATTGTATAACGCTAACGTTATCTTTTACCAATAATGCTATAAAAATATATATACACTAATTTGTGAAAGTATTAATGATTTCAATTATAGGCTGCTCGTAATTACCATGGAGGTTATTACAAATAGTTAACGCTCCAAAACCAAGAATTTACCAGAATTTGAGTGCTATTCTTAGTAGAGATTAACTTGTTTTTTTACTGAATCGTTAGTACAAATTCCTCCAATTCATACAGCAACAATGGTTACTCAAATTTATTATTATTAGTGGCTGAATTGACCACCTCCTCTCTTTGTTCTATTTATTATTTTATTTTATTTTCTAATGGATAACTCTCTAATCTTTTCTTTCCTGCTTTTGGTTTAGCAGCAGGTTCATGGTGAATGAGGGGGTTTACTCATTTATTTTATTGTTTGAAATTATCGTTTAGCAACTTCCAGCAACACCTACTTACCCTTACCCGCAGCCACATATTTCCTTCTTGTTGCTAATGGCCAAATTTCTTTTCTTGTTGCAGATGAAGAATGGTTTAATTGGCATTATAGATCAATATACTGTATTTTGTTTTATGTTCTAAAATTTCCAACCCCTACCTACAGGGTGTGTGCATCTGGGCATATGTGTGTTATCTCTCAAGTGAAAACATACGGTAAAGCTGATTATTCATTAACTTAGTAAGATAAATGTTGGCCGATAATTTAAATGGATGATGGGATTTGCTAAGGAGTTCGAATCTGGCTCTTTAATACTGCACCCAAAATTTAGTATACCTATATGTTTATATACATGATTCTTGGAAACCGAGTAGAGAACTCAACTAATATTTATTTTGTTATGCAGTCCATCATGATAACATATTATCGATGTAGTCACCCATTACCGTTGATAATAATAAAATCTTTAGCTATTATATTAACTTAATATACCATAAGCTTCGCCTCACATTAATATATTTATGATACTGTCAGTACTCTTGTATTGCTACACTCACCCAAGCATGGCGCCAACCGGTGAGAGCAAATAAGATATTGGGGGAAAGTTGCTATAGGCATTGGAAGCTAACTTTTCAACCCAGCACTACTGTGGCATTAAATCGAATCCACAAGGAAATACTACTTGCATAAATAATAAATACAACTACTACTCAAATCTTGTACTGGTGCATTAGATGGAGTCACAACAGCTCGAGGAATTAGATATAGCCTAAATATCGACCTATGGTGTAATATTTTAAACAATGTGGGGCGTACGTAGAGCAGGCTCAATAAATTCTACAGTTATTGTTGGGACCAAAAGGTAGAAAGTGTTCTTTTCAACGATTAGGAAGTTCTAAATTTGAGGATGCTGGGTAATAAATCAGCTATCTACAATGCTAACTGACAACACCCAAACGTGAGATTCAAGAGATTTCATAATCTTGTGACCGAAGGAAAATGTGAACCCAACATTTATGGTATTTAATGAGGGTACGAAGTTGCAGACTGACCATACCTCAGATGACTGATGCAGTATGCCGCCCAAGTCAGTAAACCAAAGTACTTTTATTTCATTTAACCCAGCGACAGATGCAGCAGAGTGAATAGAAGAACCTAGACGCAACTAAAATACCATTTATGCTTTATTTATCTCATGATTACTTCTCTCGGTTGAGCATTGCCCTTTATTTTATTTTTTGAGCAAAACTGTGTTGTCAGAAATATCTCCTTTTTGAAATCAGATTTCCGCCGTCACATCATTTTGGAGGTGAAGATGCTATGATTCCTCTCTCCTTTTCGCGGTCTACATCAGATTGGCAATTCTGTGCTCCAGTCTGTGATGGACATTTCGACCGTGTAAGGTGTAGATTCATTCCAGAAAATTTGGAATGCATTTCAGAGTGCTTGAAGTGCCTGTACCCCATCGAATTTCAAAGGAATGGGAGAGATCATTATCAAATTAAACTGCAGGAGAATAACACTTCACAATGTTAAAATAGTAGGGATTGCTTGCTAAATTAGGGTCTTTAGTGCAATCGAAACTAACAGTACGATCAAATTTTGACAATTGATTGGCAGGTTGACCACCTGAAAATATAATTCAATCTGTGTATCATGTAAGCACTGATTAACCAAATGGAAAAGAATTGGAGTGAAGGGGATAGATAAATGTCAACAAGAATGAACACAAAATGAATTGACTGAAAACTATATCTTTCATTTAGGAAAACCATATTAATGTTTTTGAAACAGGAAAAAAACTCGAAATGTATGCTGATAGAAAACTTGAAAAATCAAGGAAAGCATTACAAAGTAGCAGGTTTAGCAAATTTCCAACTTCTTGCAGTAACTGAGTTAATGGATTCGTCAAGAAACCCATATGATGTATATGATGAAATAACTTGTTCCAAAAAAGTATTATCAAAGTATCTAAGCCATAAGACAGTCTGAGAAAGTTGGTTAAAACCAGCAGAAACTGAAGACCACTGTGGATGAATTTAACCATCTTCTTGGGCTGCTGGATCTGGCAAGCACGTAATACCCCACAATCTGTGGAGCCATGTGGGCAAGCCATGTTACAATCTCCAGAGGCTTCTCCGAGCATTTCACCTCATATTTTGGCTTGCAAGGCTTTCCGTTACTCAGAGACTTGAGTGCCACAAGCTTCTCCATTTTGCTATCTGTTAAAAGAAGAACAATGCAAAGAAAAATGTTAGGGTTTCATTAATTAAAAAGCGTATTATATTCCCTGCTCCAGGACCTCGTAATTTGTTACCTATTTCATGTTGTGTCACATCAAAGTGTAATCCATCGAGAAACTCTTTGTCATCTACCGCAGAGCAGAGCAGAAGCTCTTCCTCAAGCCCAGAAAACTCATCCTCTAGGGTTTCAGGAAACAGATCTGCAAAGCGTTCCACCTCCTCGAACATCTCGTACTATTTGCGGAGCCAGTAATCACGAAACCACGACAGCAAGCACATAATACCCCACAATCTGTGGAGCCATGTGGGCAAGCCATGTTACAATCTGCGGAGGCTTCTCCGAGCATTTCACCTCATATTTTCGCTTGCAAGGCTTTCTGTTACCCAGAGACTTGAGTGCCACAAGCTTCTCCATTTTGCTATATGTTAAAAGAAGAACAATGCAAGGAAAAATGTTAGGGTTTCATTAATTAAAAAGCGTATTATATTCCCTGCTCTAGGACCTCATAATTTGTTACCTGTTTCATGTTGTGTCACATCAAAGTGTAATCCATCGAGAAACTCTTCGTCATCTACCGCAGAGCAGAGCAAAAGCTCTTCCTCAAGCTCAGAAAACTCATCCTCTAGGGTTTCAGGAAACAGTTCTACAAAGCGCTCCACCTTCTCGAACATCTCGTACTATTCACGGAGCCAGTAATCACGAAACCACGACGATGACTGTACGAGCTTCCATCATTCGGGTGAGAAATCTTCCACCTACTGGTAGGCCAGGGGAATAAATAACGGCGCGTTAGGATTTGGCATAGAACTTCCATTTTCTTGTAATGCAATTGCCATCATGCTAGCACATCAAAGATTCTTGAACCAGATTCAACCTGCGACCTCCCTGTACCTAAAGAACAAAAAAGAAGAAATTATTTCACAAGGCGTAGCAGATCGGCCATGATTGTAACACTTCACGAAAAACAAGAACAAAAACCTGAAGCAGGCTCTAGCCAACCAAATTGTTACAAAAAAGCAACAATAAACTCGAAACCCTAACCTCAAAAATTTTTAAAACAAAAAATAGATTTCCCCCTAAAATCTCCGTAGGTTAGCAGTCGATTCCTCCAAATTCTCATATTTTAGCAACAAGAATGGCTAAAATACCATACCTTTTGAACAATTTCAGTGCCTTTTAACAAATTTCCCCAAAATTAAAACCTGTATTCAAAGGATTCCAAAATATCTCCTTTCTGATTCACAGAAATATACCCCTTTTCTCTGTACCAGAGGGCTTCACCTCGGGAACGCGAGCAACACTGGTAGCCGCTCCAAACTCGTCCATGTTGTGCCCAAATAGGGATTTCGTCAAGTACGCCACCTAGGAATCCGATGGCCTACGTGACGCTTCCTTCCCCCCACGCCACCCTCGTCGCCAGAACCGAACAGTGCCGTGGAGCCAAGCTGAGGTCGAGCTTTGAATGGATTGTAGTGTAACCTAGAATATTCTGGGCGCAAATGTAGTGAAACAGAGAAAGAGACGCATGATGAGAAACGTTTAATGCTTCATTCCTATGTCGATGGGGGCTTTAGAAAGCCTTGAGCAGTTATCTCTCGCTAACAACATCCTCCAAGTACTTCAAGAAGTGTTTAAAAAACCTAACCGTACCGCATGCTACTGGCGTCCTTCTGATCGAGATTTTCCACCGGAATAGTCTAATATTTTCAGGCATCAGACAATGAGACTTTTCTGGTGGAATTCTCACCTATAATAGCCTATCGGCTAATTAAATATTAATATATATAAAATATGCTGAAAGTTATCTTGTTTGAGGCACATATTTTTCATCATTAAGAGAATTTTTTATTTAATTTCATAATGTGATGTAATTTATTCTTTTAATAATAAATTTATTTGCAATTGTATAATTTTTTTCTTATGTTTCAATAATAATATCTATGCTTGATATAAAAGTAGTAGTTGTTTACTCTTATATCTATCTTTAATATAAAAGTAGTTGTTTAATATTTATAGCTTTGTAAGTATTTGTTTTTAAGTTTTATAAAGATTAATTTGAAATCATAGGAGCTTATATATAGAAAAACATAACATGAACATCAACCATTTGCATTAAATTAGAACACAAATATTTTCAATTTGTTAACAAAAAATAATATAACAAAGTTTTTTTAACACATTCTAATAAATAATAAAGTTTATGTATAATAAATAATTTGTAGTTTTTTTAATTGTTGTTAAATATGTATCTTAAAAAATGCTTACATCTTCATTACCATTCATTTCAACAGTAATATATATGATTTCATTATATTTTCCATCATTGTTTATTTCAATTGCCATATATAATGCTAGACACTAAAATTTAGTGGAATTCCTCCCCAAACTTAAAATTTAATGTTTTTATTAACGATAACTTTGTAGGTATTTGATTTTAGTTTTTATAATTATTAATTTAAAATTATACCAACTTGTATATAAGAAAATATAACATCAACATCAACCATTTCCATTTAATTAGAACACAAATAATTTTGATTTGATAAAAAAAATAGTTTCACTTAGTTAAATATTTATGCACTGGTAATAAGTTTTGAACAATATTTTTAAAATATTTTCAAAATTGAATTTAGCCATAGATAAAATGTATAAATATTTTGCAAACATTTGTTAAATAATATTTCAAAAATATTTTCAGTTTGTTAACTATTTGTGTATTGGTAATTGTGCATTATCACTATCGTGAATAATAGTTCAAACTTTAATTGTCACATTGGACTTGACGACATGCAATGTAGGTATCCCATAGTGTGCATGTAACAACTTGAATGATGGCATGACCTGATGCACCGTGAATATGATGGAGTAGTTGAACTTTAAAGTAGCAAGCAACCATTCTTCAGGTGGCCCCATGTGATAACTAATCTATGATTTATCTTTGTAGCTTCTGGATTTGATTGTGTCAAAATATTTTGCATCAATCAAATCCAGAAGCTACAAAGATAAATGATATGGATTGTGGAAACTTATTATCATTAATCTATGATTGTCTTTTAAGAAATCTCATGAATTTCATACTGAGCTCATCACATAGACTGTGTTTTTTAATGGTTACTATTGGCCTGATAGTGACCTTCCAAATGCACCCTGCAAGGTAAAGATCACAAACCTCATGGTATAGATGAACTGACTAGTCACAAAAATCTACAATTTCAATCTGAATATTGTTAAATTTTATATCCAAGTTCATTTTCACCCTGGATTCATAGAGAAAGTTAAAGTACATAGCATACTTATTAATTTTTTTTGGTTGTTTTCTAGTTCATTATTGATAATTTTCTTGATCATCTTCTCTCTCAACCAATAATGAGCACTCAACTCTATATGAAGGAGAACATTGAATGGAAGACGATAGTGATACTTCAATAACCAAATGGACACCCATGATGTATGGACATTATGTGACATCTTCCTTACCTGTAGGAAAATCATTTTTTTTTTTACATTAGTATTAAATAAGGGAAAATATATATTTTTCAACTTTTGAGAAAATTGCATATAAGAGATTAAACATTAAACAAATTTATGATATCAAAAAAACTCAAAATATATTAAATTCAAGTAGTAAAAAATAATTGAATATGTGAGAAGCATAATATGAAGCATACCAATTTTTAAAATTATGTGGTGAAATATGAAGAATCCACATGGGTAGCAAATGAATTTTAGATTTTCTACAACTCACTAGAAACATTTGAAAAGTATCATAATTGTTTTACATTAGGAACATTTGTTTGTTGAATTTTCAATGCATTAAACATAGAAGAATTTTTAAGTACCATAACACATAAAATCATATAAATACATTACATTTAGAAATTTGAGTGTAGTCATTGAAACAAAATTGAAAAAAATATATTTCATCAATTATCTTCTAAAATTTTAAGTCTATTTTTTTTAGCCTTTCTTTTGGCAAGTTGTCTACCCTTTTTCATGTTTTAATAATGGTCATATGTGAATGGTGGCATAATTCTTAGGCCGTGTAGAGACTTTACATGAGAAATGGTGACAAATGTCAATCTTGTTATTTCTCTTGGTCCAATATCAATAGTGGCTTTTGAAAGAGTCAAACCTTGTGATTTGTGAATTGTTAATGCCCAAGCCAATCTTAATGGCATTTGGATTGTCCTCCCCCTTTGTATTGTTGTAATTGGAATTGTATTTGGATTACGATCATTAAATGGTATTCCTGAATAGCTATCAAACTCAACCATTACATATGTTGGTGGTTCTGGTGGACCACTTCTAGGTGTGTATACAATCTTTCGAATATATCCTAGAGCTCCATTTACAAGACCTGCCTGTATCCAAAGATTTGAAGTCAACATTACCCTAGCATCTTTATTGATCAATAATTCTAGATCAAGCTCATCATTTGAGCATCCTTCTACTGCATTAATACTTCTTGATTTTGTTGCAAGACTACGTACAACATGATGCTTCAATGAGTATAGCATTTTCTTGTTATCTTTATGAACATTATCATTTGTTGAGAACAAATGAACACCATTGTCAAACTCCTCATTGCTTGTTGCATCAATGGTAATAGTGGTTCTTGTCATAAGTAATCTCCAATCATCAATTGTTGGGTTTGCATCTCTAAGATTTGTCAAAAGTTGACGAAATCTTTGTTGGTAGATGTTTTCTCCATCTTGTCTAAATACTTTATCTAAAGTAACCACAGTTTTGAATTCTTCCCATAGAAACCTAGCTCTTATGTTGTTGTCATATGTTGGTCTATCATTAACATGAGACAACTGACCCAAATCTCCAGCCAAAATTATAGATATTCCTGAAAGATAAACAATGAATTTTTATAGCTAATATATACCTTCATATCTATATAAACTCACTAATGTGAATTACTTATATTAGAATATAAATTAGTCATTTTTGTTAATCATAATCATGTGTATACGTACAAAGTTAATGTTTGCATTTTGTGGGAATGCTTGTCGGAGTCAAGAATCTATGTTCTCTAGCATGTTCTGACCTATGAAGCTCATTTCATCAATCAAAATGTATTTGATGTGTGCTATCTCTTCTTGAAGGCTTGTTAGCCTTGCTCCTCCTAGTTGAGAAAAACCTCTTATTGGGATTCTCAATTTTGAATGTATTGTGGATGCATCAATGTTGAATGTTGCAACTCTAGTTGGTGCAAGTAATAGAAGGGGAGAAGAACTCGAAGTTGCTGCATTTTTAAGAGTTTGTCTAATAGAACCAATTAGATACGACTTTCTTGTTCCTGTTGTTCCTTGAATTATCATCTGCAAGGGTGGTTGATTCTGATTATTATGGTAGTGTGCCATAATTATGTTGAGTTCCTTCCTTTGTTTATCACTGAGATTTGAATAGTCGGTACACTATGGTATGCCATCATGTATGAGACACCCATGTTCTCTCATGCTACTAATGAAATTCATTGCTTGATTTGTGTACACTTCACCTTGGTATTCATTACACCAATTTGTTTGTCTATCAATATCTCTTCTACCCAACATATCTATTTCTAAGATTTTGATATTCTGATCATTATGTAGTCTTGATATTATTTCTCATTCATGCTCAATGATATTTTGTTGAATAGTTTCATTGTCTTCAATTTTAGAATCACTGATGTTTTCAATATTTTCTATAGTTTCTCTTCGCTCCACGTGCCAAGGGTTATATTGAAATGACTCCCAATTTTCTATTATGGAGTCATTATCATGACCAATATCTATTTGTACATCATGAAATGGTTTATACAATAATAACTTTGATAAGCAAAAGTCATCCATTTTTCTGACTGACGTGGAGGAATGGATAAAAATCTAGGGAATACTCTGACAATAACAGGTGTTTGTCTTCGTTCCCATTTGTTATCTCTTTTTCTTTTAGGATTATATATCCATGACTTGGCTGCATCAATTAGTGTTATAGTCTTCATACATAAAGGCCTTGTTTTGTATCCATTGATGAAATTTATCGACTGTTCTTCATTATTATTTTCATCATTTATTCTCACAAGTTTGAACACCTCACGTGATACATTTAGATTGACAAATTTTTTGCTACTCTCTACTAATGGAAATTCTAGTAACATGTGACATGTTTCTTGAGCTCCAATATCCCTTTCTATAATAATATCTGTCAAAAGCCTTCTATATGCTCTTGCAGCTAAATCATCTGCATTTTCTGTGTTTGTAAGACACATCAACATTTGTTGGTATGTTTCAAAGCTTTTATCTACTTTTGTTGCATACTTTGCAAAATATTTTATCATGGCATGTTTAGAAAGAACAGGTTGTCAATCTATATTTGCTCTCCACAATTGCAATATGTAGCGATTGTGTGAGTTTACTCTATCATCATTTCTGGCTGGCTCAAATTTCTTTTCACCTGTTTCAATGTCTTCATATAATTTTGACCTCTCTAAATTCAATGCCCAAGGAGTATTATACCTGCAATCAATATAAATATGTCATCTATTTTAGTATTTGACAATTATATTATATTCCACTTTGATATAAATATTTTAACTTGTTAAAATAGTTACCAGCAAACCATTGTTCCTCTCTTTTTTCGTAGGTATGCACCTTCCTTACACATTGTGTGTCGCTGTACACAGTTTAGGATTTCTTCATAGTCCTGGTCAACATCTATCTCTGTAAGTTGTCTTGTATCTCTAAGACATGGATGTAGAGAATAATTTTGGAATGCCTACAGTTGGAAATGAAAATATATTAGTCATATTGTAGACTATAAATAGTTTATTTAATATATTGCATGTATACATCCAAACTTTTTAAAACATGCCTGTATGTTTGGTTGATGTGGATTTACTCTAGGATTTCATGCCTGAACAATACAATGGAAATATCTTTCAACACTTTTTTCGTTGTTCTTCATTTGACCAATTAATATTGTCCATATTCAACGCACCATGTATCCATGGACATGTGGTGATCCCCTATGTTGCCACTCATATTTGCACCAATAATCTTTTACTTTCATTCCTTTTTCCAGTATTTCTTTTCTGAGTATTGAATGTCTCAAATGCGTGTAATGTGTGATTATATGAGGATAGTCAATAACATTTTGTTTTCTCCAATTTTGAGCCTCACTTGGAGTAGATGGTTGTGTTCCTGGCATTAATGCATGCAAATCAGGCCAATACATGTTTGCAACGCTTAAGGTGGAGAATATTGTAGGAGAACCTATTTGATGAATCATGTCAGTCAATTTTGCATGACATTTTGTCTAGTATGGCCTTGTACCCCTTAATTTTGCTCCAAACCGCATCAACCTATCGACTAGATGAGAGTGTGGCATGTTTTCCATATGCTCAGTAACTCATTGATGGTGAGTGGCATGTCTTGAAAATTTCTTTTTACGAATACAACTAATGAATTTTGTGCACGATGTCTCATTATCATGTTGATCATGAAATATTTAAACCGTGGATGACTACCAAAGTGATGAAAATATTGTAAATTAATATGAAATATTGTAAATTAATATGTATTTCCCTAACAAATATTATAAATTAAAAATCATGTAAAATTATATATATTAAAATTACAGTACTACCATATTATATTTTCTTTAAAATTTCATATATAGTAGAAGTATAAAAGATGATGATAATGCATGCTTTTAAAGCTTACAGATATAAAAAATCTTAAATATAATATTACTTTGAGACGGGTTAGTAGACGAGTTTGTGCATTATATAGCAATGCACATTGTAGTGACTCCATATAAAATAAAAATAACAGCTTTAAAACTAAAAATAATACTAAAAATAAAAGTTTTCAAATAGCTTTAAAAACAAAGCAAAAGTTTTTTTTATCTCCATTGCTGAACAACAATATATATTGATTTCAATATATATATAATATTGTATTTATTTAGATTTTTTTATTAGATATGCAAGATAATCTTGTTAAAAATCTTCTTAAAATTATAAAAGCGTGAAAATATTGAAAATTAATATGTATTTCCATAACAAATATTATAAGTTAAAAATCATGTATTTTCTAAAAATGTATATTTTTTTTTTTTTAAATATTCTAAATTAATATGTATTTCCATAACAAATATTATAAAATGATATATATTACTATTAGAAATTAGAATATTATATTATATTTTCTTATTCTTAAAAATTTCAAACAGTTTTAAAACAACTTTAAAAAGAAAGCAAAAGTTTCTTGTATCTCCATTGCCAAACAAAGATATATATTGATTTCAATATATATATTGTATTTATTTTTAATTTTTTTATTAGATATTTAAGTCTATCTTGTTAAAAATCTTCTAAAAATTATAAAAGCGTGAAAATATTATAAATTAATATAGAATATTGTAAATTAATATGTATTTCCTTAACAAATATTATAAATTAAAAATCATATAAAATTATATATATTAAAATTATAATACTATATTATATTTTCTTTAAAATTTCATATATAGTAGAAGTATAAAAAGATGATGATAATGTGGAGCATTAAAGGAGCAGATAAAAACAAGAATTAGAAGTCACACAACATAACATAACAGCATAACAGCATAACATGAGTTTTAACGTGGTTCACCATAAATGGCTACGTCCACCAGGAAAGCAGGGAATAATCTTATATTAACCAATGATCCAACAACAATACATGAACTATACTTATACACTCATATTCAGCCATGAATACGAAGAGTTGGGAGGAGATGAAGGGTCGAATGACCGTTGGGCTTCACATCCCAACATATAATGCATGCTTTTAAAGCTTACAAATATAAAAATTCTTAAATATAATATTACTTTGCGATGGGTTAGTAGACATCAATTTTAATGGGAAGAATAAAAATGTACACATACTCATTGATGTGAGTGTAATAAGCCTTTCGACTTAATAATCTAATCTATTTAGCCTGTTCATATAAGAAGAGCTCGATGATCTAGCAAACTTTATTATGTATGACCAAGTGCACAAGCATCGTTGTAGCTCATAGTTTATCCTATGTTATAGCATCAACCTTATTGGTTTTTTGCTTGTGTTATCATGTAGGAGAAAAGATCTAATAGATCATGTACCAAAAGTTGTTAGATTTTCTTTTAAATATATTAAAAGAATTTGTAGTTGAGAAATAATATACTAGTAAAAAATTTATAAGAAAGTAATATATGTGTAATTATATCTTTTACAAGTCATATCAAGGAAGCAATTAATTATATGGTCTACACATAAGGTGATTGGTAATATATGCTTTGGTGCATATTATTTGGTGTAATATTTTTATTGGGTCTTTTTGGACAAGTCAATGAAGAAGTGATGCATTGGACTACATTATTGATACCTAAAACACCAAACAATAACCTTCAAATTCTGAATTTTACAAAAACATCTTGAAATTTTTCATAAAATCTGATATACCATTTAAGAGTTTGAGACATACTAAATTTTGGTACAATTGATTTTAAAAATTTGAACTATGAAATCCAATTATGGAATGATGTACAATGCAGGGTGTACTAATAATTCACAATACAATCAAGAATTCCAAAATTAATTGAGGAAAATTTATATTTCAATATTCCTTATTTGAAGACTTCTTTTTTCTTTAGCTCTCACTATCTATACAATTATAATAATTCCAAAAATGAAAAATATCATTTTAACAAAAATTGAGGAATCAATACTTGGTGGGTGCATCAATATAACGTCCCATCCATCAATTTGAGTTGCACTCCACTTGTCTGGGTAAATTCAAGAATTTTTTTTATGGTGTGTTATGTTCTATATTTCCAACAAAAACAAGATTTTGTACAATTGTTTTTGGAATCATTGTACTTATTTTATCAAGAATATTCAAGGTATCAATTTTTTTTGAAATTATGTTGATTTGGAATAATATTAATGAATGTTTTTTAGAGGCATAGGAATCATTTATGGTGTAGGGTTTAAGATGAAAGAAGCATGGAAATCAAGAATATATATATATATATATATATATATATATTTTGAGGTATATTGTATGTCAAATTGTTGCTAATGTTTTTTTATGTTTTCATTTGTAAAGAAATAAAATGCTTAATGAAATAAAGGAAAATGAAAGTGGGTGTCACCAATATGAAATGAATAAAAGGTGTGTGATCTAGAGGTTTAAATACATTTACACTTTCTCTAATTTCATTAGAAAGAGAGATCACAAAGGGATAGATTGACTTTCAACCTTGAGGTGAGTCAACCCTATTTTGGACCTTAGATCTCTGCTTTCTTATGACATAAATGATTAATTTGCAATGTTTTGGAATGATTTGAAGTGCATTAACTAAATGAATTATATGATCTAACACTTGAAATGTAGAGTTTTATGATAACAAAAACATAAACAACAATTTACAGGCAGAATTGAGAAGGGCATAATGGTGTGCATCTGTCATAAAAAGTGGGTTTTGAGCTTCAATCAGGGACTCATTCACCTCGTCTTAGTGCAAGGGTCCAAAATCAATTTTTATAGTCCTTTGATCTTAGATCTAAGCTTTTAATTTCTCCAGGTTTGACTATTGAAAAGCCGAAAATAAAATATGAGTTTCCATAGCTTGAGAACAATGATGACAACTTATGCAACTTTGCAAAATTGCTCCTTTGATCAACTTTCAATCCTTCTTCACCTACAAATCTACACATATAAAAGAAAAAAATGTTTGTTTTCGGGTGAATGGAGGTTTTCCCATGTTTGGTAATTAAACCTTGATAATGAAATAATGATATTTAATGAAAGAATTGATGAATGAACAAAGCTTGGTTGTTCGTAGAGGATTGAAGTCAAACACATCGCTTTAAGACTTGGATCTTGCATGAATTGACTTGATTGATTGATGCTTGAATGCTTGAAACCTACATCACAATGTTAGCTCCAAAGCATGGCATATTATGCAATATTCTCTTGTGTGCCAATCTTCTTCAACTCAATATGACCATTATTAATCAACTCACGAACAAAATGATATTGAATATCAATATGTTTAGTTCAAGCATGATACATCAGATTCTTAGCCAAATGAATTGCACTTTGACTATCACAGTTAATTTGAACAATATTACAATCAAAACCAATACTTGTACACAACCTTTGCAACCATAATTTAATTTGTACACGTTTGATCTTTAGAAACTCAAATTTGATCTCTATAAATTTATAAAATTATACAAAACTTAAGACATTCATCTAACCATTGACATTAATTTTTATACTTCAACAATTAAATTCTATGTAAAATGAACAATAATTTAATCATTATTCTTAAGATTAAATATCCTATTCTCTATATACTTATTTATTTATATTTAAAATATATTTCATTAAAAATATGATATTTTCACTCCATAATATAAATTATAAAAATTTTGATAAATATTTGCATGTAACTTTTTACATGAATTTACTCCTTTACACAAACATAAATGTTAAAACTTTTGATAAATATTTACATATAACTTTTTACATGAATTTTCCTCCCTTACACAAATATAACTACTATAGTTCTTTTCTTTCACCATAATTATCTTATTATCTAAATTTCATCTTTTAAAATTTTAAATAATTTTTTAAATTAATTTTTTTTTACACCCTTATACAAAAGTCCTGTCTACAATTCAAACTAAGTGGAGAACCTGTTTCAATGCAACTTGCAAGTGTGGGGTAGGTATCACGATTGACGTCAGATAGTTTTGTGCAGATCACATGAAAGCACGCTTAACTTGCCAGGCATGCGAGTAATTCAACTGGGTAAAGTGAAAATAAAAGCCGAAATATTCAGTCTGAAAATGTCCTTCAGCAGACGGACCTTGAAGTTTTGAGCAACCGACGCGTGTCAATCTTCTATCCCCGTTCAGTCAGCTACTCAGCATGGGAGTCTTCGCAATTACGAAAAGTTGACAACGAAACTCGCTAAGTGAAAAAATTAACTGCAGTTTAGTATAATTTGGACTCCGATTTTGATTATTTCCAGTTTTAAACCCCAAATCGGTCAAAAGATTGAATCCCAACGATAGCGGCGTGTAAATTCACAGTAAAACAATGAAAAGGATTTAAGAGATTTTAAAACAGAGCAAAATAACCGCGTTAAGAGATTTTAAGTGAAAGCTCCATAAAATTAGACAGGATTCTAGAAATTTAAAATAAAAGCTGAAGAAAATTAGAAAAGATTTGAAAATTCTTCAACTAAGAGCTGAAGAAAATAAGAAATTGACAGATATTAAGAAAGAGTTTACGAAAATGTAATGTTCAAGAAAATATATTTAGGAGCTGAAGAAAACGAGAAAATATTCCAGGCTTTTTTGAAAAAACAAAAACAAGAACAAAAGCCGAAGAAACTGAGAAACGATTTAACAGATGTTTTTATACGTAAAAGCCGAAGAAAACGAGAAAAGATTTTAGAGCTTTCTGTGTGATTTTAAGGTATGGTGGGTGCACAGATCGAGTCTGGGCGGGTTGAGGAAGCCGGCGGTGAATGCAAAGAAAATAGCTTTTAATACACGAGAGGGAGAAAAACTTGAGACCTTTGAAGAGATTCTAAGGCGTGTTTGGGCACGGAAGGAATCTTTGAAGAAAACAGCGCTGAGTACACAAGGATATGAAGTTTTGATAGATTTTTAATGCATGCTTTGTACACGGATCGAACCACGGCGTGGCAGAGTAAATAGAGTTGAATGCCCAAGAACACATAAAGATTTTTAGACTATTTTAAGTGAGGTTTCCTGGATGCTGCGATGGCGGCGTAAACGGCATGAATATTCAACAAGAAAACAGCTCATTATTGTGAGAGATTGTAAACTACTTTAAAGTCTCTGAATTCTTGAAAACTACGGTAAATTTAGAAGGAAGTAATAGGTATTATGAAAGTTTTCAAGCGGAAACAACTATAAGTGCAAAGAAAACGATAACAGATTTCGATTTAGATTTTAAGGTCTGAGTAAACGGAGTTAAATGCATAAGAAAAGAAGATACAGAAATGCATGCGTACAACCGGCTGTCAAGCAGCGCACACAGTTCGCCATCGTCGCCGCCTTCACCGAGGCGGTCTTCGCCGCGTTTGTGGCATGGCAGAAACAAGAGCGGCCGCATGCAGGGCGGTGTCGGTTCACCCCTGCCCGCCCAGACGTCTATGCAGAAATTCGCGTGGCTTTTGCTCTCTGTGCTTCTGAAGCGTCACGGACTACTTTTGTTCGCACCGCTGATTTATATATCAGGAATGTTGCTTTACATGGGGACGGTGTCCTTTGATGCTGGAGAAGTCGTCAGGCATCATCGTGCGCCGGGGTCTGTGTATAGAAGCCCGAAAGTTTTCGAAAATCTCTGGCCTGCAATGCAAATTGACAACCAGACGCACAACACGGTTCTTGCCTGAACTTTTGATGCATTTTCTTTCAATTTCTCTGAATCAACGAAAACAAACAATAGAAATTTTTGAAGTACTTTAGGTTTTGGTTTTACGAGAATTTTGAAATAGTTTAGCTGGCATTTTTCTTTTTTGAATTTTATTTGAATTAAAGAGAAGAACAAGAAAGAAATAGATAATATTTTAGTTTTATTTGAACTGCCGAAAATAAGAATGGGAAATTGAGATATGTTAAGTTTTATTTTCTGTTAAATTGATGAAGATAACAGGCAGAAAACTTGAAATAATTTAGTTTTTGATTAAGGGTATTTTTCTATACTATTTAAGTAATTGTGGATTAATCTGGATTCGACTGTGTAGAAGTATTTGTGTCTGACGTGTCTGATATCCATACCCAGTCCATCTTCAGTGAGAAGAAGATTACATTTTATTTTACTGTTTGATTTTCATTTGAATTGATGAAAACAACACAGAAAAATTGAAATGCTTTAGATTTTGTTCTTCTACTTGAGTTTTATTTGAATTGATGAGAACAACTCATAGAAAATTTGAAATAGTTTAAATTTTTTTGGTTTAAGTGTAGTTTTCCTGCTGTTTGAATTTTTCCAAATTCCACTGTGTAGAAGTAGTCGTGTCCAACTTGTTGGATCTCTCTACTTTATTCATCTTGAGGGAGAAGAAAATCGCTTTTATTTTCTGTTAGGAGTTTAATTTGAATTGATGAAAATAACACATAAAATCTGAAATAGTTTAGGTTTTATTTTTCTGTTTGTGTGTCAGAGCTCTCTACTGGATCTATCCGTAAGGGGAAGAATTTTAGGTTTTGTCTTTCTGTCTGGGTCTCTTTTTGAATTGATGATGAGACAAGTAGAATTTTTTTGAAGTGGTTTAGGTGTTCAATTTAAGTTTGTTTTTCTGTCTGTAAAAGTAAGTTTGGAGTCTTCGGAATTCCACTGCGTAGGAAGTATTTGCATCTCAGTTTTTGGATCTCTCTACCGTAGCCATTTTCAGAGAGAATAAGTTTAGGTTTTGTTTTTCTGTTTGAGTCTTATTTGAATAGAGGAAAACAAAGAACAAAAAATTTGAACTAGTTTAGTTTTAATTTTTGTGTTCGAGCTTTATTTGAATTAAAAAACCGACAGACAGAAAATTTGAAATGGTTTGGGCTTTTAATTTAAGTTTAGTTTTCCATGGTATGAATTTAAGTTTGGATTCTTCTGAATTCGATTGCTAGAAGTATTTGCATCTCTTTTTTCAGATATCTCCACCGTTCAAGGAGAAGAAGTTTAGGTTTTGTTTTTCTGTTCGAGTTTCACTTGAAATGACTAAAACCAGTGCGCATAAAATTCAAAATAGTTTAGCTTGAGTTATATTTGAATTAATGAGAACGACTCACAGAAAATTTGGAGTAGTTTAGGTTTTTTATCTAAGTTCAGTTTTCCCTCAATGTGACAATAATTTTGGATTCTTCTGGATTTGACAGTGTACGTATAAGTATCTGTGTTCCACGTGTGGGATGCATGTGGTGGGTCCATCTCAAGCTTAAGTTTTATTTTTCTGTTTGCGTTTTATTTGAATTGATGGAGACAACACATAAAACTTGAAAAATTTAAATTTTTTGAATCAAGGTTAGTTTTTCTGTGGTGTAAAAGTTAGTTTGGATTCTTCAGGTTTTGACTGTTTAGAAGTGTTGTGCCTTACGTTTCAGATTTCTCTCCTGGATCCATCTCCTGGAAGAGGAATTGTAGGTTTCATTTTTCCGTTTGGATTTTATTTGAGGTACAAGTTTTTTCATTTGAGATAAGTCAAACTTAAAATTTTGCTACATTTGAGAAGCTGAAATCTTTATAGCAATCAGTGCATCCAAAATCAATGAGATCCTTTTAGCTTTACCATGACAATATGCGTTTAGGTCTTTAGCCATAGTCCTCTCCGATGTAGTAGGGAGAGTGTTTCAATCAATAAGGCTATAAAAATATTTTATATTTTATCGTTCAAATTTTTTTTTCGATAAAGTTAACAATTATATTTTAGAGAGTCAAAAATTCAATAATTACACTATTCACTTGCAAAGGTAAATATTCATCCAACGGCACCAACATTATAAGACAACAAGCATGAAAAATAGCACAAGGGTTGGAGACCCTCCTCAATACCATTTTCTGACATAACATTTGGAGCTCTCTAATTCTCTGGCCGTTGTGGAAAGACCAATAATGGAATTGCTTTGGCATGCCAATCAAATCATTAACCAGTGTATGCAGGTTTTCATGAACATTTTCTAGAATCTAGATCACAACATTAGTATCAATCACCATTAGAGTGCCCGAGTGATTTATTACATGTTGGTTGACAGATTTGTCTTTTTGAAGATTAATTTAAATTGACTCTATAAAGCCCAGAAGAAAGACTAATCGACAATCAACAGTTGGAGAGATCACCATTCCATTGGTGATCTTCCTCTAAATTTTAAGAGGTATAGCTCCCTCGTAAGATAAGATTTTTAGATTTTTTGAATATAAAGATAATGGGTATGCTTTTGAGTAGAAAGCTGGAAAGGAAAACTAACACTTGCTCATAGCCATGATGCAAGCGTCATTAAAATCAACTTAGAGTGTTAATTGAATTGAAAAGATGTGCATGCCATCGATATCACAACTCAAAGATTGGATTGCTAATAGCATGTAATTGACTCAACACAATGCAATTCAATCATTTAATTGAAGAACAATGAATGAAATATCTAAGAACACAACATCCACAAAGAGAAGTAGAATACCTGTACTTATCAAAGCTCAAAGACTCATTCATAAATACTCAATATTGCATTCATATTCATTGCTCAAAGACAAGAACTTCTTCAGAAAACAAATAAAATTGCAAAACTTGATCCTTCTTTTCAATCAATTCTCACTCGTGCATCAAAGTGCAAGGGGGATCAAAAATTCGGACCCTTCAAATGTCTGTTGAAAGAATATTTATAATCTTTTGCATCATAACGGTCACCAACATCTTGAAAATTGAATCTTGAAGAAATTGTAACTGCCATTTCACTGAATGAGCATTTTGTGGATGATTGGTCGATGTCTACCTGACTGAACCAGATAAGCATTTATGTCTATTTTGAGGAGGGTTATGATTACATCACATCTATCAATTGATTGATACAAGGGAATGAATTGTCGATCTTTACAAATAAGCCTCACATCCTCTAGCTTGTGCGGACAATTTGTAACTCTTCAATTCGGTAATTAATGATGTTCCCACTAAGGATTATATTTATGCGAATGGTTTAAATGCAAAGAATTTCCTCGATGCCAAAGCTCATCTTGCTAAAATAACATCACATCATTGTTGAGTTTATTTAATTCGAGGCAACTTGTAATGTCCTTGTGTTATTTATTGCTCTCAAGTGAATTCCTCTAGCTTATCCCTTCTTTCTATAAATCAAATAGGGGCAATCTCATTCTTCACAATGACGATTGTTTTTTCAAACATGTCAAGCACCTCAAGTGATTCTACCTCCAAGAGTGACTTCCTTTTGGTTGAAGGCATAAAGTGTAGTGCAGTCCGACAGATGGTTGCATACTAGCTTAGAGAGGTTTTCTTGATTCGTATCGATGTAGAGGAGGGCTTGATCAATATCTCTATTGGCGATGGTGACATAGGAGATGTGCTCGTTTGGGTATATCGCCTTTGGCTCTGTAGAGGATATATGAATAATAGTGATATGAATTAATTAAATAATATAAAATTATTTAATTCATTGTAGAATATGAAATTGACAATAATTAAATAATTGATAATTATTTAATCATATAGATAACGAGAATTAGTGTCAAAATGTCACTTGTAGGCTCAAGTTAATTTATAGTGTCTACAAAGTCTATCATAATCATATAAGCCATTCACATGCTTGAGAAAGTTGTCTTTGATCATTTACTTAGAATTGTAAAGTTAATTTGAAGAGGGGCTTGATCTAGAAGAACTTAACTCTAATGCTTTGACAATCTCCCCTAATGCGTTTGTAAACATTGTCTTGATAGAATCAAATAAAATGAAGGCAAAACAAACATATCTTTGCTACTACTTTTTATCTAATCATCCATGTAGGCCATAATTCATTTCTACACATCAAGTTATTCCAAAACACTCAAGTTTGATCCCTAGAAACTCAAATTTGATCTCTATACATTTATAAAATTATACAAAACTTAAGACACTCATCTAACCATTGACACTAACTTTTATACTTTAACAATTAAATTCTATGTAACATGAACATTAATTTAATCATTATTCTTAAGATTAAATATCCTATTCTCTATATACTTATTTATTTATATTTAAAAAATATTTTATTAAAAATATTATATTTTCACACTCCATACATAAATTATAAAGCTTTTGATAAATATTTGCATATAACTTTTTACGTGAATTTACTCCCTTACAAAAACATAAATGTTAAAACTTTTGATAGATATTTGCATATAACTTTTTAGATGAGTTTTACTCCCTTACACAAACATAAGTACTATAATTCTTTTCTTTCACCATAAACTAATTAAACAAGCATATCTATATTTAGAAAAATATACGTAAAAAAACATATTTTTATTTTACTATTATAATAAACAATATAAATTATTCTTTAAGTAAGGTCTCATGAATTCAGTTTTGCAATTCAAGCTCCAAAATTTAAGGAACAAACTGGAGTATTTTGATAAAAATTAATAAATGAATAAAAATTCTCTCTTTTTTTGGTTTTTTCTAGGAATTTAAAATTTTAAGTGATAGACAAGAGGTAGAAAAAAATCCTCAAAAATTCCTAAGTTGTAGGGGCAATTTCTAACCCCACCTCAATTTCACGGCTGAAATTTGTAGTCTTAAAAGGTAAGGGCTGCTATTTTCCAAGAAAAGATTCCAATTAATCCTTAGCATAAATTTGTTTTCTTCATGGGACCGCTTGATCCATGAAAATAGAAGCCCAAACCCCCCCTAAGACCATTCAGTAAATCTTTTAATTAATAAAAATATTCAATTATCCTTATCTTAAATAAAATTTTATTTAATATTTTTATTATCTTATTACCTAAATTTCATTTTTTAAAATTTTATTTAATTTTTTTTTAACAACCTGCTTAGGTACCTATACAAAAACAACACAAATTACCTAATCGACTCTGGGAAAGTCCTGTCTACAATTCAAACCAAGTGGAGAACCTGTTTCAATGCAACTTGCAAGTGTGGGGTAGGTATCACGATTGACGTCAGATAGTTTTGTGCAGATCACATGAAAGCACGCTTAACTTGCCAGGCATGCGAGTAACTTAAATGGTAAAGTGAAAATAAAAGCCGAAATATTCAGTCTGACAAATGTCCTTCAGCAGATCAGTCAGCTACTCCGCATTGGGAGTCTTCGCAATTACGAAAAGTTACAACAAAACTGAAGTGAAAAAATTAACCGCAGTTTAGTATAATTTGGACTCCGATTTTGATTATTTCCAGTTTTAAACCCCAGTCGGTCAAAAAATTGAATCCCAACGATAGCGGCATCTAAATTCACAACGATAGAGATTAAAACAGATCAAGAGCAAAATAACCGCGTTAACGGATTTTAAGTAAAAGCTCCATAAAATGGGACAGGATTCTAGAAATTTAAAATAAAAGCTGAAGAAAATTGGAAAAGATTTGAAAAATCTTCACTAAGAGCTGAAGAAAATAAGAAATTGACAGATATTAAGAAAGAGTTTACGAAAATGTAATATTCAAGAAAACATATGTAGGAGCTGAAGAAAACGAGAAAATATTCCAGGCTTTTTTGAAAAAACAAAAACAAGAACAAAAGCCGAAGAAAATGAGAAACGATTTGACAGATGTTTTTATACGTAAAAGCCGAAGAAAACGAGAAAAGATTTTAGAGCTTTCTGTGTGATTTTAAGGTCTGGTGGGTGCACAGATCGAGTCTAGGCGGGTTGAGGAAGCGGGCGGTGAATGCAAAGAAAATAGCTTTTAATATACAAGAGGGAGAAAAACTTGAGACCTTTGAAGAGATTCTAAGGCGTGTTTGGGCACGGAAGGAATCTTTGAAGAAAACAGCGTTGAGTACACAAGGATATGAAGTTTTGATCATGCTTTGTACACGGATCGAACCTCGGCGTGGCGGAGTAAATAGAGTTGAATGCCCAAGAACACAATAAAGATTTTTAGACTATTTTAAGTGACGTTTCCTGGATGCTGCGATGGCGGAGTAAACGGCATGAATATTCAACAAGAAAACAGCTCATTATTTTTAGAGATTGTAAGCTACTTTAAAGTCTCTGAATTCTTGAAAACTGCGGTAAATTTACAAGGAAGTCATAAATATTATGAAAGGTTTCAAGCGGAAACAACGATAAGTGCAAAGAAAACGATAACAGATTTCGATTTAGATTTTAAGGTCTGAGAAAACGGAGTTAAATGCATAAGAAAAGAAGATACAGAAATGCATGCGTACAACCGGCTGTCAAGCAGCGCACACAGTTCGCCATCGCCGCCGCCTTCACCGAGGCGGTCTTCGCCGCGTTTGCGGCATGGCAGAAACAAGAGCGGCCGCATGCAGGGTGGTGTCGGTCCACCCCTGCCCGCCCAGGCGTTTATGCAAAAATTCGCGTGGCTTTTGCTCTCTGTACTTCTGAAGCGTCATGGACTATTTTTGTTCGCACCGCTGATTTATATATCAGGAATGTTGCTTTACATGGGGACGGTATCCTTTGATGCTGGAGAAGTCGTCAGGCATCATCGTGCGCCGGGGTCTGTGTATAGAAGCCCGAAAGTTTTCGAAAATCTCTGGCCTGCAATGCAAATTGACAACCAGACGCACAACACGGTTCTTGCCTGATCTTTTGATGCATTTTCTTTCAATTTCTCTGAATCGACGAGAACAAACAACATAAATTTTTAAAGTACTTTAGGTTTTGGTTTTCTGAGAATTTTGAAATAGTTTAGCTGGCATTTTTCTTTTCTGAATTTTATTTGAATTAACGAGAAGAACAAAGAAAGAAATGTATAATATTTTAGTTTTATTTGAACTGCCGAACATAAGAATGGGAAATTGAGATATTTTAAGTTTTATTTTCTGTTTGACTTTATTGGAATTGATGAAGATAACAGGCAGAAAACTTGAAATAATTTAGTTTTTTGATTTAATTGAATTTTTTCTATACTGTGGAGGTAATTGTGGATTCTCCTGGATTCGACTGTGTAGAAGTATTTGTGTCTGACGTGTCTGATATCCATACCCAATCCATCTACAGGGAGAAGAAAATTACGTTTTATTTTTCTGTTTGATTTTGATTTGAATTGATGAAAACAACACAGAAAAATTGAAATGGTTTGGGTTTTGTTCTTCTATTTGAGTTTTATTTAAATTGATGAGAACAACTCATAGAAAATTTGAAATAGTTTTATTTTTTTTTGGCTTCAGTGTAGTTTTCCTGCTGTTTGAATTTTTCCAAATTCCACTGTGTAGAAGTAGTCGTGTCCAACTTGTTGGATCTCTCTACTTTATTCATCTTGAGGGAGAAGAAAATAGCTTTTATTTTCTGTTAGGAGTTTAATTTGAATTGATGAAAATAACACAGAAAATTTGAAATAGTTTAGGTTTTATTTTTCTGTTTGTGTGTCAGAGCTCTCTACTGGATCCATTCGTAAGGGGAAGAAGTTTAGGTTTTGTCTTTCTGTCTGGGTCTTTTTTTGAATTGATGATGAAACAAGTACAATTTTTTTTAAGTGGTTTAGGTTTTCAATTTAAGTTTGTTTTTCTGTACTGTAAAAGTAAGTTTTTAGTCTTCTGAATTCCACTGCGTAAAGTATTTGCATCTCAGTTTTTGGATCTCTAAATAAGTTTAGGTTTTGTTTTTCTGTTTGAGTCTTATTTTATTATTTTAAGGGGTAAACGCTTTTGATCCGGACTTATGAATCGGTTAGGTCACAAACAGGAGACCTCATCCTCAATTTAAACATTCGACAATTACACCCCAGTGGGGTTTGAACCTTGATGGCAAGAACAACACCACAACAATTTAACTATCAAACCATGCCACTATTGGCTCTGTTTGAGTCTTATTTGAATTGAGGAAAACAAGAACAAAAAATTTGAACTAGTTTAGTTTTTATTTTTGTGTTTGAGCTTTATTTGAATTGACAAAACCGACAGACAGAAATTTTGAAATGGTTTGGGTTTTTAATCTTAGTTTAGTTTTCCATGGTATGAAAGTAAGTTTGGATTCTTCTGAATTCGATTGCTAGAAGTATTTGCATCTCTTTTTTCAGATATCTCCACCCTTCAAGGAGAAGAAGTTTAGGTTTTGTTTTTCTGTTCGAGTTTCATTTGAATGACTAAAACAGTGCGCATAAAATTCAAAATAGTTTAGCTTGTGTTATATTTGAATTAATGAGAACGACTCACAGAAAATTTGGTATAGTTTAGGTTTTTTGATCTAAGTTCAGTTTTCCCTCAATGTGACAATAATTTGGATTCTTCTGGATTTGATAGTGTATAAGTATCTGTATTCCACGTGTGGGATTCATGTGGTGGGTCCATCTCAAGCTTAAGTTTTATTTTTCTGTGCTTTTTATTTGAATTGATGAAAGCAACGCACAGAAAGTTTGAAGTAGTCAAGGTTTTATTTTTCTGTTTAAGTTTTATTTGAGTTGATGGAGACAACACATAAAATTTGAAAAAGTTAAAATTTTTTGATTCAAGGTTAGTTTTTCTGTGGTGTAAAAGTTAGCTTGGATTCTTCAGGTTTTCACTGCTTAGAAGTGTTGTGCCTTACGTTTCAGATTTGTCTCCTGGATCCAACTCCTGGAAGAGGAATTGTAGGTTTCATTTTCTGTTTGGATTTTATTTGAGGTACAAGTTTTTTCCATTTTAAATAAGTCAATCTTAAAATTTTGCTACATTTGAGAAGCTGAAATCTTTATAGCAATCAGTGCATCCAAAATCAATGAGATCCTTTTACCTTTACCATGACAATATGCGTTTAGGCCTTTAGGCATACTCCTCTCCGATGTAGGAGGGAGATAATAAGGCTATACAAATATTTTGTATTTGTTGGCGTTTAAATTAGCACCTCTGGAGTGCTGATTGTAAACGTTCAGCTATTTCAAATGTTTTGCAACACTTCTTTGTTATTTAAAGAGGAGAAGTCCCTCTTTGCTGAAAGCAATGCGTAAGGAAGGGAATGGTAAACTAAGGTTCCTATCTTTTTGTACTTCAGCAGTAGGACACAAGGGTGCACAAACACAATGCGCCGCAGCTAAGCTTTTTCTCTGGTTTCTGCAGATCTTAACTATGACTGTTCTAGCTTTTAATCTATCCAATATCCTTAAGGTAAACAGAGCATGAGGGTATAGGAGCGGGAATGGATTGGTTGGATCACTTGAATCCGCCGTCTCCTTAGAATATGGCCGAGGCTTTGAACTCTCGGATATATGCCGAGATAAGGTTAGATACAAACAAACGCTCTTTACGGTAAGTTTGATCTGAGACCTGCCAAGGAGGAGGAACCTCTATCTGAAGTATGGGCTAGGAAATGACTTACAAGAAACAACAAATTTATGATGTCTTGGCCGACAAACTTGCTAAGGAGGAGGAATCCCTATCCGAAGTATAGGTTGAAGGACAATCCATTAAACAACAACAAACGACAACTGTTAATAACAAATATCCAAGGAGGAACCCCTATCCGAGGAGGGAAATGAAATAACAAGCTATTAGATACAAGACGTAGAAAGAACTTAAATAGGTAGACCAAAATGCAAGCACCCTCTGACTTTCTTCTTCAAGATTCATTAACGAATTACAAAGGTTGGGACAACAAAGGCACAAAATCATGCACAATTACGATCAACCAACGAACTCTCATCCAAGAGTGAACAAATGTTCGCTTTCAAAGCTGTTGGCAACAATGGCGCAACAATTTTGCATAGCAAGTAAAGGTTAAACAAACAATGAGCCCAAGGCTCCTATTTATAGAACTCAAAGAAGTGGGCAACCCCAAAATCTCCTTGAGTTAACAACTAGTTCTTTCCAATCAATTAGCAAGATTTATTCCTACAAAAGGGGGAACAAATAGTTAACTGGAAATCTACTTCGGTTAATTGGAACTAAACAAAGAGTCAACTAAAAACTACTTCAGTTGACTGAAAGAAGACTAAAGGTGAATTTTAATACAAAGTATACCTCCAAAACAAACATCCACGTTTAGTGGAGATCTGAGATCCACAAATTATGGAAGTCAATTAGACATTCTTAATCAGTGGAATCTGAAAATACATGATTTGTGGGATGTGGAGTTAACCTGGAAAGGGGCATCAACTTAACTCCAACTACATTTAATGCCTTCTTGAGTTGGCTTGGAAAGAGGCATCAAGTCAACTTCAAGTATCATAAATGCCATTTGGAGGGTAGGACGTCCCAACTAGGTGTCTGACACCTCATCATCTTGAGTCAACAACTCCTTTGACCAGTCATTGACTTTTTATGCCTTGCAAACTGCTTTTGATATTTGATCTTCTTTGCAGCTGCGTCGTCCAACCTTGTTGACATGGAATGTGGAAGGTAGTGTGGTACTAACTAGTGGCGGCTCTGTGTTTGGAATGACTATCTTCCGTATTTGGCTATGGTGTGAACCATAGTTGGAATACTCGGCGTTTGCAAGTACTCGGCAAGCCCGAAGAACTCGGCTCGGCAAACACTCAGCAAAAAACTCGGCAAAAAACTTGGGAAATTAAAAAATTGCTTAAACTTCACTAAAAACGCATTTTTTTTGCAAAATTCAAAGATAAGATGCATCCAATGAGTCAATAAATGAGTACATATAAGAAACAAGCAGTATTTGATTGATTTGAAAGAAAATTGGATTCAAAATGGCATCCTCATGTGGAATGCTCAATGCGCTGATATGATAATAGTCTGAAACAAAATGAAAATAGCAAATTGTTTTTGTAAAACTGAAAGTAAATACTACATAAACATTAATATATTTCAGTTTTTACAAATTCACATGAATCAATTCTTCCTCTTCCCATGTCTAGATCTCAGTAAGGGATCGGAAGAGGGTCTAATCGTAGGAGTCTGCTCTTGCTGTGCCTGTGGCTCAACCTTCATCCTGGATTTAGATCCTCTTGCAGCTGGTGGTGGTGGCACTGGCAATGACTCCTCCTCCTCAGGGTCATCCTCAAGGTCATCCAATGAGAATGCAAATCCACCCTCCTCCATTGCCTGTCGCTCTAAATCATAAATCTCATCCTCAGTAAATAATGGAGGCTGCTCCCCTCGCCCTGTCCAATCACTGTATGGATGACCATAGCAGCATAAATCGTTTGGGGAATAAATCGGCAAACCAAAAGTTCAGGATTTTTTGAAAAAAACGGGAAAAAATCGGGAAAAAATCGGATTTACAAAAAACATAAAAAATTGAAAAAAAATAGTCAGAAGCTACTTTTAAAAATTTTTTAATGGCATTTCCATAGCATACAGACATTGAGAGCAAATAAAATACAGAGTTCAATCCATGAATTAGAGAAAATAGATTTTTGTTGGTTATATTCATATCGCTGATTACATTGCACAAGACATACTACAACTGCATAAATATCAGATGGTGACAGTTGTTGATGCTACCACATTTTTCATACATGTCTACCAAAGCATTTTATCAAACAGTTCACTGCCTTGCTGCTATGGCTAAAACCCTAAAACAGTGTGCTTTTGAACAAGTCATGGATGCTTGGAAAAGATCTATCAAAGCATAATAGTAAGCAATAGCATAAGGTAGTGAACTGTTTCAAAAAATGCCTTCAAAGAAATGTGGTCTCATGGTGATGGAATGCCATGACAATCCATAATTTGCTTGTCATGGCATTCGTTATGGCATTCCATCACCATGAGACCACATTTCTTTGAAGCATTTTTTCAAATAGTTCACTACCTTTCTATGCTACCACATTTTTCATACATGTCTACCAAAGCATTTTATCAAACGTTCAACGCCTTGCTGCTATGGCTAAAACCCTAAAAGGTGCTTTTTTGAACAAGCTATGGATGCTTGGAAAAGATCTATCAAAGCATAATAGTATAATAAGCATAGACAAGGTAGTGAACCGTTTCAGGGTGCCTCAAAGAAATGTGGTCTCATGGTGATGGAATGCCATGACAATCCATAGCAATTTGCTTGTCATGGCATTCGTATGGCATTCCATCACCATGAGACCACATTTCTTTGAAGCATTTTTCAAATAGTTCACTACCTTTCTATGCTATCACATTTTTCATACATGTCTACCAAAGCATTTTATCAAAGCTTCAATCAGCCTTGTGCTATGGCTAAAACCCTAAACAGTGCTTTTGAACAAGTTATGGATGCTTGGAAAAGATCTATCAAAGCATAATAGTAAGCAATAGCATAGACAAGGTAGTGAACTGTTTCAAAAAATGCCTCAAAGAAATGTGGTCTCATGGTGATGGAATGCCATAATGAGACCACATTTCTTTGAAGCATTTTTTCAAATAGTTCACTACCTTTTCTATGCTACCACATTTTTCATACATGTCTACCAATGCATTTTATCAAACAGTTCAACGCCTTCTTGTGCGAAAATCAGCTTGATTTCCTTTTTTTCCAGATTTTAAACACGTTTTTTTGGCGAATTTGCAGTTTGAAACCAAAAAAAAATCATTGACCAAAAAGTCAACCAAAAAGTCAACGATTTTTTGAAAAAATCGGGAAAAAATCGTCTAGGCTGCAAATTTATTAAAAATCGCGATTAATCGGGTTTTATTGTAGATTTATGCTTCATTGTATGGATCTATCTCATCCAAATCAATTGGATCATCATATGATATTTCCTCTACCTTTCTTCTGTGCAATCGAAGATTATATTGAACATAGATGTGATGTCCCTGTTTTAATAAGGCTTTAAAAAGATCTGATTAATTATTTAAATATTAAATTGTCTTTATTCTTTAAAAGACTTTTTATTATTTAATTAATTAATTATAAATTATGCCTTTATTAAATATTAATGACTAAACCATTGCTTTTATTAAGTCAAGAGTTCCACAAAATATTTGAAGAATTATAGTTTTTCCAAAGTCCGTAAAAATGAATCAGTTACAAAAACTGAATACGGTGAAGTTATTTGGACTGGAGAGCCGACAAAACATGAGGACGGAAGAATGAAGAATGTCTGGTTTTGAATATGCACTGGGGACGGCAATTCTCAGGCAATTTGTTAGCCTTTCAGGACGTAGCCCCTAAGTTGGTTGTTTACGGGACTTACCTTTTGATTGAGTAATCGATCGATAACAGAAAGAAGAGTTGCAGACGATTTGGAACATATATGTTTACACTAGGAATCGACGGAATTATATAGGAATACAATTTGTGTACGATGGTTCTGTTTCTTGAAATTCCTGCCGTATTATCTGTTTAGCGGGAGCAGTGGTGATCACAATATCGGGCCATTCTCATCAATCGGGCATTTCCAACCTGATGCTGGAAACGGGAATGAAATTTTGCTATCGGGCCTGGCAAAATCTCGAACTCCACCTATTATATCTTGTGGCGCATACTATTTTCCAAGAAAACATTGCCGAAAATCTACATAGTCATCATAGCCTCTTTGCGATTGGTGTTGGTGGAGACGGGAAACCATAACGGTTGAAGTCGCGTCGTGTGCGTGAAGATTGGAGATGACTCGGTATCGGGCCTGGTCTATGCTGATTAGCGGGGAATGAGTAATTTTGTTGGAGCCTCCGCATTGGTATTGGGAAATCTACAGAATCATAGCAACGGAAGTCTTCAACAGTTCAATTATTTAGAATTGTGGAATTCGTGATCTCTGTGTTGGTCTCACCATATCCGATAGCGGATTCAAAGAAGTACCACCAGCGAACATATTGTTGGTCGTCTTTCACAGCAAATGCCGTATATGTTGGTAGCGTATGAATTTATCTAGGAATGAATATTGTGCACTAATGGACGGAGGTGTATCTTTATTTCTGGCTGGACGCAACTAGACAGGTATATTCGGTGCTTCTTTAATATCATTTCCTGTACATGAATACTGTACGTTGTGAACAATAATTTATTCTGTAGCGGAGGAAATTCTGGAAGCAGATTGTGTCTTGATATTTTATCGAACATCATTATAAAGACAATATAAATTCTGGAAGTGATTATTCTATTTAAATTTGTCATTGTGACCTATGAGGACAATTCACTGGTAATCAATATTATCCTCTGTGTTCTGGGCACTTTAATTTCCCGACAGAAGTGATTACCGGATGTATCAAGTTTGCTGTTGTATCAATTCCTGTTGGCGTCATTTCTTGTATTGGGTACGTCATTACTTGCTTAGCTTGCAACAATCTTAATGCTATTTCGGAATGAGGAGTATATCAATCAAACTATTGTAGCCTTGCATTGAATATTCTTATACAATTATATTCTCATAGATTTATGGTTGGATTGATTAAGTTACGAAAATAATGTTGCTTGAGTATTTGTATTACTTGATATTCATCATTGGCAACTATTTATAAACTCAAAACCAATGAACAATTTCAAAGACTAGCATGAGCCAATCTGTCTGACAAAATGCCAGTTCAGTTAATCTGGGAAATACTTGAAGACCATATTGGCAAATTGATGATAATCTCAGTTTGAGTGGTCGGGGTCATTACAGTAGACAAGGTCATTGAGCCGTTTTTGAGCGAGTTTGTTCCTCTTCTTTGTGTGGATGGCCTCAAACAAACTCCAATTGCGCTCACAATTGGACGAACTACAAGGCTGGCTCAAGACATGGAGGGCAAATTTTTGAAGATTTGGGGTTTTTCCACCCCAATTTGTCCACCAGACATCTACAAAAAAAACAAAAAAAGAGTTAGAAAATTGTAACTTGTAACTTGTAACTTGTAATTATCAATTTTTCATTTTTGTAACTTGTAAATTTCAAATTTTATACCTGGTGGCAGCCTAGATACTGCTCTCTTTGCCAGGTCTGAAGAGAAGAGTGCATCCCGTTTTTCTCTATAACTCTGTAATTCATTAACAATGCAGTCTGCCTCATCAGGTGTGGATGTCATCCACTAAATGCAAGTAGTGAGGCCCTCCATAACCTCTCAGTAGGATCTGCATAGGTGCCTGAATGGATGAAACGGGGGTTCAAGAAGTACCCTACTGCATGGATAGGTTGGTGGAGTTGATTGTTCCACCTCCTGTCAATAATCTCCCAAATGGGATCAAATTTGAGGCTGTCCCCCTTATAATAATTTCTAATAGCCTCCTTGGCCCTATCCATGGCCTCATAAAGATACCCCATTTTATCTCCATCCACCAAGCGGAGCACTCTAACCAAGGGCTCTGACACCTACAATATAAATTTAAAAATGCAAAAAAAGATTAGAGTTACAATTTAGTAATTTACAAATTTACAATGAAAGACATTAACTATAAGAAAAATGTTCAATTTGAATTTAGATTCAAACTCAAAGTTTTGAAGTTATCTTCACAATCTCTGTTGCTCTTTGTGCAAAGAGGGGCTCGAAGACAATGTTTTGAACTCTTTCTCTTTCTGGCTTCTTCGAATAAGGTGAGTCTACCCATGCTTGACTCACAAACATTTGTTTCAAAGACGTCAATGCACCAAGAATGCTTTGCAACGTTAAAAAAACCGTTGCAAACCTTGTCACACCAAGTCTCACCAATTCTCTCCCTTTGGTGTGCTCCCTCATCAAGTTGAGAACCCAAGGGTGATTGTAGATATATTTAGTGATCCTCCTTCCATCCTCTACAATCGGTGTGACCCAATCTAATTTGCCTATGTCCTCCAAAAGAAGGTCAAGGACATGGGCAGCACATGTTGTCCAAAAAATTGTGTGGTGTTTATCTTGGAGGATTCTTCCTGCTGCCACATATACCGTTGCATTGTCAGTTACGATTTGCACCACATTTTCAAGCCCAACCTCCATGCACACTTGCTCCAACATTCTAGCCAAATTTTCTGCATTTTTTACTATGTTGGAGGCATCCACGGATTTCAAGAACACCTCATTTTTGCAAGAAACCAAAAAATTAATGATGGTACAGTTTTTTCCATCCGTCCACCCATCAGAAAGAATAGTGCAGCCATATTTTTGCCATTCTTCTCTTTGTTCTTCTATTGCTGCCCTTGCCCTTTCAATTGCATTAGAAAGCAACCTACAAGTACAAAGAGAAATTAAGCACACAATTTTAATTTGTCAACAAAAAAATAGCTTAAATTAATCATAAATTAAACTTAAAAAACATAAATTAAAGAACATAAACTAACCTCCCACTCAAGTCTTTGCGTGAAGGCGCCTTGTAGCCTTTCCCTGCAACTGTCAATGCGGTCACCAAATTTTGCCAGTAAGGTGAGAGGTTGCCACATTGAAAGGGATGTTGTTGAAGTACCAAAAATCAGCACAAGCAACATCTGCATGCTCATGCACCTCCTCATTCCACCCAGTTGCCTCTAAAGAAGGTTGTGCACCAGGTGTGTTTCTAGGCACAAAAAAATCACCAATGCGTGAACCCGTGGCCGTACGTGTTGATCGGGATCCTGCCCCTGGTACTCTACTAGAGCCAGAGGTAGTCGAAGGGATGGAGGTGGTGGTGGGTTGCAGCAATTGTCTTTGCACACGTGGACCACAAAGAGAGCCCACTATGCCGGTTGCTACATCATCATCATCATCTGACAGTGAATCAAAGCTGGCTGCAGCACCTTGAGAAGAAGCTATGGCAGCTTGCATTGCCGCTTTTGCCTTTGCTCATTGCACCTTTTTTTCTTCTGCAGCGGAAAGTATTGCATTCATTTGTCTTTTTATTTCCTCATTGGTGTTTATGCAAGCCTTAGCATCATGTCTAGGGATGCCTGTAAGGTGGTATTTGAGGCGATTGATGCCTTCACGGTATACATTTTTACATTTAATGCAATACACTGATCTAGGTTCTGGTCCTTCATATGCATATTTCCAAGCTGGATCTCTAGCTCCTACTGGACGAGTGCCTACATATTCCCCACTCCCAGGCACGGATGGGGCTGAGGTAGGGGTAGAAGCGGATTCAGAAGCCATTATCAATTAACCTACACACACAAAAGTGAAAGCACAACTTATTAGTTTTTTGATAGAAAATTTAAAAACAAGCTAAATTAGATTAAATCAAAATAGATTACTTTAAATTAGTAAAATCTAAACTAATCTAAGATTCTAAACATTTTCATAAAAAAAAATGGATTAATAAAAGAAAATAATAAACTAGGGTTACAAAAAATGTGAAAAAAATGTAAAAATTTGAAAATTACTTTAAATTAGTAACAAATGAAGCTAATATATGATTTTAAACATGTTTTCAACAAACAAGAAGAATCAAAATAAAAAAAATAACTAGGGTTTGAAGAAAATTTCAAAAAAATGAAAAAATCAGCAAAATATGTAAAAAAATAAGAAAAAAGTGTCACAAATTCTTGTTTTGATGAATCTAAATCTTCTTTTCAACAATATAAATGTATTTAAATCTATTTTATAGTTGATTCATGATGTTTTTTAAACATACAATCAACAAAAATGAAGAAAAAATTAAAAAAAAGAAAGAACAATAAAAATCAGAAAACCTACCTAGAAATCCAATTTGCCTTTGAAATCCGATGAAAATCTTGTTCAAATCTCGTCTCCTCGGTGCAAAATCACTGAAAAATGGTGCAAAATGCTTTGGATTGGGTTTTTGCTCTGCCAAGAGTGAGAACAACTCAAAAAAACGAAATGAAATGAGCTTTTGGCCGGCCGCGGGCTTCATACCCAGATCGCGCGGGTGTTTTTTAAAAACTCGCCAAAAAGTCGGCGAGTTGTTTTCGTTATTGCTCGTTTTAAAAAAAAACTCGCGAGTTTTTGAAGAGTTTTTGGCGAGTGTGCCAACTATGGCTGTCACAATCACTTTCATTGGATGAGCTATCATCTCTATAGGCATAGAGATTCTTCTTGTAATCAAAGGATTTCTTCTTATTGTTTTTATCATACTTGTGACTATATTTGTTTCCTTTCTTTGTATAAGGCTCTTCTTTTTCATCACTATCACTTTCTTTCAAATATGGGCATTTCTTAATAAAGTGTCCTACTTGCCCACAGTTAAAACATTTAAATGACAATTTTCCATTGTTCTTTCTTTTTAACATCCGTACAAAAAGAGCTTCCTCCTTGTCTGTTTCTTCCTTAGAACTCTCACTTGGCTTAGGCTCTTTATTCTTTGATCTTTTTGTGGCTTTGAAAGTTGCTTCCCTTTTAGATGTATTGTCTGTTTTGGTCCTCATCTCATAGGCTGTGAGGATTCCATGTAGCTCATCCATGGTTAATGTATCCAAGTCCTTCATCTCTTCTATAGCAGAAATTTTAGTGTCGAATCTTAAGGGAAGAGATCTTAAAACCTTTTGCACTACTGTTGATTCTTCTACTTTTTCACCAAGACCCTTTAGAGTATTGACTATCTCATCTACTTGAAGCAGATAGGCAGCAGTGTTTTCTTCATCCATCATCTTTAGACACTCAAATTCTCGTCGATAGGTTTGAAGTTTTGCTTATTTTACTTTGTTGTCTCCTTCATGAATATTTTTTATTTTATCAAATATCCTTAGCAGATTTGCAATGCATTATTTTCACAAGTTTTGATTCCGTTAATCCACACAAGATTGCATTCTTAGCTTTAATGTTGTTTTCACTTGCCTTCTTTCCTACTAAATCCGTTTGGGGAGTTGATGGAGCTTTATATCCATTTACTACTAATTCCCAAATTTCAATCCAAGAGCATTTAAATAGGTTTCCATCCTTAAGCTCCAAAAGGTGTAATTTGTCCCATCAAACAATGGAGCCTTATTAGAAGAGAATCCTTCTTGTCTGCCCATGTGTGCTCTTTAGATCTACCTTCTAGTTTGTTAGACTATTACAAAGGAACCAGTTCTGATGCCAATTGATGAGCACACAATTATACTGAGAGGGGCGGGGGGTGAATTAGTAAAATAGAAATTTTTACTAATTTAAACTTAATTAATCATAACAATAATAACCATGCAAGATCTTGACAATTAAGAACACCAAAACACCAAGATTTACATGGAAACCCTTACGGGAGAAAACCATGGCAAAATATTGCTTTTATTAAACTTCTTTTTACAAATTCTAGAGGCACCAACCCCTCATTCAATTTGTGAGCACCATCCCACTAGAGGCATCAACGCCTCATTCAATTTGTGAGCACCAACTACCACAATTGAATTCGTAGGCACCAACCTACTAGAGGCGCCAATATCTCCTTTAGGTAGCACCAACTTCCAAAGCAAAGTACCACCCTCAAAGTTGCTTCTTGAATGGATGATGGACATTGCAATCTTTATTCTTTCACTCCATGATTCCCCTCTTTCTCATAACATAAATATGCTTGTATGATTACTTATGCTTGCATATTCTTTCCACATACATACCTCTCATGAAAACTCTCTCTATGCCTTCATAAATATCTTCATGTAGATATTATGCTCTTTACAATTTTAATTCAATCACTTTTTCATGTATTAACCTTCTTAAATCTGCATAGACTTCTTCACAACTTTGCTTTAGATTCTGTCATAAATTTTCTCTTAAATTCCTTCACAAATCCGCTTCAACTTTCTTCATAAATCTGCTATAATTCTATTCATAAACATGCCTTATAAGTCTGCTCAAATCTACCTCATAATGTCTCCACAATTATGCTCATAGAGTCTTCATAAACCTGCTTATAAAGCCTTCATAAATCTGTATTTTATTTGTTCTCTTCTTTCACAAGTCTGCTACAGTTTACTCCAACAATTTGCTCATAAACTCCCTTTGAGTCTACTACAAACCTTTTTCAGATCTATTCTTAAGGTCTGATTGTGTTTTTATGATACATCTTTTTTTTTACACACACCCAAACATTTATTCAAAAACTCCCTTTATATCTTGCCAAGAGAGGCAATTCCTTAGAAGACATCTCCTTTCACCTTAAAAGATCACCACTTTTCATTGCAAAGACAAATTGCATCTCTTCATAATAAATCTGTTTGCTTGAAACAAAAACTAATGAATCACACCTTTTCTTCATTTAAGACAAATTTGAATGAGACAAATTTGTCTTGTATAACTTTTGTCCTTTTATAAATAAAAACAATGATTGTAGCTTTTATGAGTTTTTTAATTGCTGCCCTTATTCCTTTAATCGCTACCTTTTAGCTTTTTAATTTCCAGCGCTGCCTTCTGTGATTAAATCAATGTCTGTAATCTGATCTTTGATCGCTGCTTCCAAATATGATCTCTGCCTATTAATTCTAAACCAATATCATTGCTGTATGAAGTCCATAATCACTGTTATACTTGTGCGATTTATATATAGTTGCTGATAGTAATATATATAATTGCTGATTCCCTCTATTAATCATATACCAAGTAAATATTCCTAACAAGTAAACCATATAAAAGTGCTGCCTTGTAGGACCAAATCGTTGCCTTTCTATAATCATAGAAGTACTGTCATAGCTGTATGGGAGTTGGCCAAAACTGATAAGTTTAAATCTTTAATTTAAGCTTCAATATAATTGATGCTTCTTGATATGTCTTTGTTTGATATACAGATCGGTATCCATTAGTTATGTTATTTCATTTTTATGTCTTCAAACATATCACAAAAATCCATATCCTTCTATCTTCAAACCTTGCATCAAAGCATCATGACATCAATGACAACTTCCAATTGTCTATATATCGTTGACATCAATGACAACATACATCAATGGGAATATTTCCAACAATGGATAGTTGGCTTGTGGCTATATTAACTCTTAATCAAGTCATATTATTATTATTATATTGTTATTTAGTTATTTAGGTTGGCCTAAGGCTTATATAGGGCTATCTAAGTCGGCTTGGGTGATATCCTAGGCATAAAAATAAGGTATATATAGGAGGTAGTGAGTCATATTTTATCATCATATTGCAAATTGTGTTCTCATTGGAGATATTTGGAGGTTTGCCCCCTCTAAGTGGCTTGTTATTCTTAATTATTATCAAGTATTTGCAGCATATTTCACACCATATTCTTCTAGTGTGCAAGTTATTTCATTACAAGGAACATCATCGGAAGGAGCATTAGGAGCAAAATGTGAGAAGATGTACAATCAAAATTGATGATCTGCCTCCCCAATTAAAACAATATCTTTGCTCTGCAAATCACAAATGACCACAAAATTTGATGTGAACTCAACACTCTTCCTTGTTCCACTAATAGATAGAAAGGAGATTGGTTGACGTTGAGGCAATGTAAAAGACATTATTAAGGGTTCCCTCACCCATGTTAATAGATCCTTTCCCACAAACATGTGTATGTGTTATTACCCATCAAAATATTTGATGCAGAGCAAGTCTTAAATGAAGATAACATTGTCTATGATGGGGCCATATGATGTGAAGCTCTAGAATCAAGAAGTCATCTCTTTGACTTAGGATCTGCAATTGCAACAAGTGCTTGCCCCTTCTATTTCTTGGACTTTCAATGAGAGGAAGATGATGAAGCCCTTGACATAGTTGAAGGAAAATTATGCTCCAACACGTCTCTAGAACCCAATTTGACAAAAGAACACCAAGATTCAAGTAACCATATGATATTATTTTGAATAACATAGATGTTCATCATGCCCTAGTTTCTTGCAATGTGTACATTTGGGCTTCTCCTTCCTTGATGATTTTTGAGGGAGAGGATTCAAAATCTATTTGTGCTCTATCTTTGTGTGGCTTGTTCTATATCTTCTTTTGTTTCTTTTTAGGATTCCGTGATTCTTTTTGTACCTTAGGCTGACTAGGCACCAATGCTTGTGGCTTGGAAGACTTGATGAGGCCCATTTGAATTAACTTTTCTTCCTCTTGAATTAGAAGATTTTAAAATGCATTAAAAGAAGGCTCAATGTATGCAACTCCCATAGAGAACCAATAGGTGTGAAAGCCTTAAACAAATGTTGAATACTTAGGACCAACCTTCGATAGCACATTTAGAATCAATTATAAATCCTCTTTATTAATAGTTGTGTTCTTAGTTGCTTTATCTTGGAGATATAGTTTTAGATGTGGTTAAAACTATTATGATCAAGATTTATCAAACATAATCAATCTGATATCTCTTAATCTTGTCAATGTTACAATACAAATTTTCAAGAGTCTCCCAAGCCTCCTTATGTGTTTTAGATGATTCAAGATGAAATTGTAAATCAAAAGAGACTAATGAGCATATGCAACCAAAAGCTTTCTCATTGTTTTATCTTCCACATGTTTTGACTTGGCTTATTCATCCTACATATCTAGTACAGCCTTTTTGGTTTAGATAATTCCATATTGATTGTTTCCATAAGGTATAATTATATGGAGTTAGGAGTTCAACTTGGGGTTTCCCCATTGCAAGAACACAAAGCAAAGAACTAAAAGCAATCAACCACAAGATTACTGCCCCCCTCGCCCCCACATATTCACTCAATCAATGATCCCCCCTAGCAAATTATGATCGGGACATTTAATACTTAGAGTTATTTTAGCTACCATTTACCAACTTAGCAAAGTGGTCTTGATTTCAGTACATTACAAATTGACCACAAGATGAAAGTACAATCTCGAAATGCAATGGGTTAGACTAAACCACACCAATGAGAGGTACATGAAAAATTGTGCAGTTTAAAATAAATTGCACCAAAAAATGTTATTGTATGCGCTCAAATGGAGTCTCGAAGGTTCCCAAAGTGAGAATTGCTTAGCAATACCTATCAAAATCTGCAATTTCTAGAAAATCTAGACACCAAACTAAAAACCATCTACACCATTGTGAAGTTGTTGAGAAATTAGTTTAGATAAAAAAAAATTGGTCGAAAAAAGAAGCCAATGTGACTCGAAGTGGAGCCTTCGAAAATCGAGTACAAAAGCCAAAATGCAAAATGTGAGGTAGGTAGATTGGGGTGGAGAAAGATGATGATGTCACTTTGGTGTCATGTTGATATTAGCATGTGTAGTTGATGGAATATTCTCCTTGGTCAAAATATACCTATCCAAGCACACAACTGTCAGCCAAATTGTTTGAAACTGCTTAGAATGCTGAAAACTCCCTGTATATACCTGGGAAATTGCTCTAAGATGGTGGGAAGCTGCTTGTAGGGCTATTTCATTCTAATGGTGGTTGAAGTTGGTGGTGGATCTACTGTGTTTGGCAGAGCTGCGAACTTTGTATTCAGTTGTGGGTAGGGCTACTAGGTTGCCATTTGTGTAGAAGCCGTTGGTGGCTATGATGCTGGCGGGAATACTCCTGTTGGTGGACTGCCATGTGAAGCCCACTGTGGGTAGGGCGTGGGTAGGGCTACTAGGCTGCCATTTGTGTAGAAGCCGTTGGTGGCTATGATGCTGGCAGGAATACTCCTGTTGGTGGACTGCCATGTGAAGCCCATTGTGTCGTGCATACCCTTCTTTGGTAGGTCTATGTGGATTTCACAGGATTTCCTGCGGATAGAGTACTTTGTGCCCTTTGGGAGTCAAATTTTTCTTAATAATTTCTAGAAAATCATATATAGGAACATAATATACAAAGTGCAACCCTTTACCATGTAATACCAAAATGTTCAGATTTGCTATGTTTTACATGTAATTTCATGAGATTTTGAATAAGAAACCAAAGTTACTTCTTGCAGATTTATGAGTTGTTTCAAAACAATTTCTAAATTGCATTTTCAGATTGTTGGAATTTGTGTTTGAGGGTTGGATCCTCCTACATCACTTCCTTGGTACTGGTCACTTTTGATTACAGAATTACAATTGTTAAATCCAATAAAAGGGAAAAAACTATAATAGTGTGTTGCTCTAGAGCTTGCCAAGTCTTGGGAGATGATGTCCTAATTTTTCAGTCTCTTTGCTAAAATGTTGTATCTTGTGTGCAACATACCTTTTTAGATGGGATTGACCTTTTGAAACCCAATTTGCAGCACTTCTGTTTCTCTTCTGTGCCCATCTTTCTGTTTAGTGGAATTGTTTTAGGAGGCAAAACCAGTTTTGATATAATGAGAATGATGAAATCCTTATGGTAATTTGCAGCTTTTGACTATGACAAACCATATTTCACGTATAGGCAATCAAGCAACCAAAGTCATTGACTATTACATTGAAAATATACACTCTTAATGGCTTCTTGGGTCCTTTAGAAGTTAGGATTCGTCAGTGTTGTCTTTAACATGGAATATGGATTATCTTGCTTTAGTTCTGGCTTTCCTATCCAAAAAACACTTTAAACACTCTTAAGGAGTTAAGACATTAACTTTCTTTGGAAATTTCCTTCATTTTAGATATGCCCATTATCAAGTTTATGAATATTCTTATGATTAAATCCTGTAATTTGGATTTTCTGTCAAATTTCTTATGATACCAGAGCTTCTTGGGATGATTTTTTTTTTTTTTTTTTTGAAATGATTTAATCCCGACTTAGAATATTCAAATTTCTTGAATCATGAATGTAATAAATGGACATTAAAGTTTGTGATGTATACAAAATGAAGAAAAAATTGGACAGGATCACTTGTTAATATTAAATGGATTTTCAAGATTCAGCTGTGTTAGTTAAAAATATTTTGTAGTCTTTCACTGCATCCTCTTCCATAAGTTTACTGTCATTTTTTTCCTTTTTAATTGTAGTAATGTTATTATGCCCACTGCAAGGTGGTCAGTTGCCTCTGATGTAAGTTTTATTGTTAATTGAATTAAATTTTCTTTTCTATTTATGATGAAGGGTTTGTGTATCATGTTAGAGTGTGGCTAAATTAGTATCAAGTGACAAAAACTTCTGTAACTGTTTGTAGCTAATGGCAGCATGGCAGCACCCTAGGGAAGGTGAAAAATGGAGACCTTGCATCAAAGAGACTATGAGTGATGGAGGTTTGGATTTCTTTATTCCTCTTTTCAGTTGCACTAGAGGTTACACAAAATAATTGTACTTTCTTGTCTTTGACTGAAAACAACTAATATTACTGTTTCCTTAATACATTGATATTGATTTCTTTTGTAAATGTTATTGCTTTGTTCTTTTCCTTATTGTAAATGCTTCAGAGGCAGTTCATTGACCTATTTCTATTGTATGCAAGTAAATTAAATGACATAATTCCTAAGTTGCCGAATTGGGTATGGGTATAGTACACCGGTACGACAATTTTTTTTGGGGAGGGTGGGTACGTCCGTACATAAAACATATAAAAATCATAGATATAGACATATTTGCAGCCTAAAAAGTAAAAACAAGAAATAAATTTAGAATACCCAATATCATGCATATGCTAAACAAAACTTAGAACTACCATAAATATAACAAATCTGAAATACAATTATACTAAATTAATTTGATATCAATTTTTCAAAACTTGACACATTTAAGCACACGAAAAAGTTGAAAAAACTTTGAAATCTGCGTCTAGACTTTCGGAATCCGTCAAACACGCCACGTCAACTGGGGATTTGTCTATTTTTTAAAATACGTTTCAGGATTAAAAAATGCAGTACCCTGGTCGATTCCACAAGGTTTTTACACGTATCCGATTCAGATACATACCAGTACCCAGAATCGGCAAGGCATATGAGCGATTCCGGTAACTTAGCATAATTCTATTGTATGTAAGTAAATAAAATAAGAAATAGCACATTTAAAGACATGATATTGACACAGTCCATTATGGTGAATTTGTAAATGCTTTTGGAATAAAACTGTGTAACAAATTTTGTATCAATCTTTCGGATCACATGTTTGATTTCAATAAAAGGGAATCTTTTGGTGATGGTTATCAAAAAACGGCAGTTTCTAATCAATTCAAAAAGAATGGGACTGAAAATATAGCAGTGGAGTGGTAAATCCCAAAACACTAGTGGTAAGTCCATACCTTTGGATTAGGAGTCTCCGACTACATAGGGTATATTGCTTGGAATGTGCATTACTAATAGTGTACTCTTATCAAGTTACCCTCACCTTTGCAAGCACATGACATGATCTTTTGTGTGTTGTTGACACCATAGTTTGAAAACTCGGTCTCGGCTCAGACTCGGCAGTCCAAAATTTGACTCGGACTCGGGACTCGACATAGACTCGACAAAAAACTCGGCATGGGCTCGACAAAGAAAAACCTCATATTTACACCAAAAAAAAAGAAATAAATGCATTTAGAGAACATAAAAATCTAATTTGAGGATCAATTTGTCATAATTCAAACATTCCACATGTCATATGATCCTCAAACTCAGAAAATTTAAAATTTCAGCCACTATGTTTGTTATGTTTAGGTGCCTAAAGAGTTTGAGCTCAAGACTTGGGAGTCTGAGCCTAAGACTCGGGAGTCTTGGAGCAGGACTCGGTCGAGTACTCTCCAAGACTCGACCAAACTCGGCTCGGGAGTCTGGTCGACTTGACCCGGCCAGCTCAGAGACTCAGGAGTTTGGAGAGTCTTGCAGAAAACTTGGAGAGTCTTCAAACTATGGTTGACACTAGGTGGCATTGGTTGTGGCAACAACACCTACATGTGCATGTCGCACTCCCATGATATGTGGTGTTCTACAAAGTAGGAAAGAGAGTACAAAAGTGGGCTTGGTTGTTGTAATGCCCTTTTTAAACCATGAAGAAAACACCAGAACACACAGGCAACTCTATTTTTGTTTTTTTTAACAAACATCATTGCAATTGACAGCTGTGTGTTGTGGTGTTTTGTTCATGGTTTAAAAAGGGCATACAACAACCAAGCGCACTTCTGTACTTTCTTTCCTACTTTGTAGAAAACCTCATATCCCATGATGAGTTGCTATCAATTATCCAATAATAGTGTGGGAGACTAAACCCTTTACACTACTACCAATTGATGACCAAATATAATTATGTAACTTATTTGTCAAGTCAATCATTTGTCCCATTATAAAACTCACCTGTTGGGCCCATCTGATCTGAACATGGGTTCTGTGTTCCATGAACTGGCTACTTTGTAACCTCATATACTGATATACATCATAATAGCATGCCCCTAGGTGTATAACATTTAACCTTCTTATTTCCTAACAGCCTCTGATGCTATCATCTTCAACAATTAGACTCTGACACCTTTGGTTTCTAGTTTAATTTTTAATGCACATATTACTTAAGTTGCTCTAATCTAACTACAAAGTGGCCATTGTTATAGACTTATAGTTGATAGATTAGCAGAATCATTGATTACTTTTACTATTGGTGTAAAAAGATAATAATGTCAAAGCGATTTTGCAATATATGAGGCTTAAATCTTTTCTTTGTATGTCACTAATTCATCTTGTGTATTCTGTTTTGTTATATGTTGGATTGTTTTGTGAAGGTAGCCATTTTACTAGGGCCTAATATAGTTTTCCATCTATGACTTTCAGGTTTGCCTGCTTCAAATAGTTATATATTTATTGATGCAAATGGTGGCTTAAATCAGCAACGTGTCTCAGTATGCCGTTTCTACATAGATTTAAAAATTTTCATACGTTTTTAAAATTTTCTTGCAAAATGCATGTTATTTTTGCATATTGATAAATATCTTCTTTTGACTGTGTTTGGTCTGGTGTTGTAGATCTGCAATGCGGTAGCTGTGGCATACCTTTTGAATGCAACCCTTGTTATTCCTAATTTTCATTTCAATAGCATCTGGAAAGATCCTAGGCAAGCTCTCCTCTGCTTTGTATCCTGCTTTGCCTTCGTTTTTGGAATAATATCTGAGCTATGAATGCTTTTGTTATGGTAATTCAATGTGCTATCCATGCTTGCCTTCAAAGAGTAATGAAAACTAATGTCAGTCATCTCCAAGAGTTATGACTGATAAAAGATATAATGACTTTTATCATCTCAACTTTTTCTTGAATTCATCATGTACATGTAAAAACATTATTGACATTTTGATTTATTATTAGAGATTCTTGCTGCCATGGAAACTTTATTTTGAGCCACTTGCTTTTGCTGTCTTGGTTGTAATTTACAGTCCCATTGTCCAACTTTTCGCATTCATGGATATATTAATATAACAATTATTATATTTCTTTCCTTGTCTGTTTGTGAAAATTTCTGCACTTAAACATATAATGCCAGATCACATGCCTATGTTAATGCTTTTTTAATGTGGCTTGTCTAGACTTACGGAAGCAAACAACCTTAAGCAGTTAGAGGCTGCAAGAGTTAAATAGGTATTGCTGTTAGTGGGTCTAGGATTGCACATAAGATTACAATTGCAACAATCAAAAGACCATACACAAGATATCGCTGCAACTGTACATGATGTGCACTCATCTGTATTACGTATGTATGATTAGTTCTACTTCTAATCTGTAAAACACTTTACTCTATTTTGTAAGATGGTAAGACACTCTTGTATGCTAAAAGTGACATCAAGCATCTCAATCACAACTTGAAGAGAAGAGGTGTAACATTGCAAATGATGATAAAGGCACAGTTATTAAGGCAGAGTGATGGAAAAGGATGAGTGGGACACAAAAGTGTTCGAGGGGTCTGTATAAGAAAACAGTGTTAAATTGACACATTCAGCCATGACTGAATTTGTCAACTATAGGTTTTCACATGGTTAAAGCTGTCACTGTTTCTCAGTGACTTGCTGCATGTTTATCCCAGGTTTAATCTGTTACAGGTTTGCCCTGGGCTGCATCTATCACAGTAAGAAAAGGAAGCAGAAGCAATATAGAATAGACAAAACACTTTGAGTTCTCCATTTGTTTGCTTTTATTTTTATTGTACCAAGAACTTTGTGTTGGAGTTGTTCAACATGTTTGTATGATAAATATACACAATTTGCATGTGAGGAAATCATCGAGAATTGAGCTCAATAATCACAGCAAGTTATAGGAAGTGGGAATTAGCAGAAGCGTAAGGAATTGAGCAGAGAAAAAGATTGGTTATCATAGATGCTAAGATGTTTGATATCAGCTACAGTGCACAGTTGCATGGACATGGATACGGATACAAATATGGATATGGTATCAGATACAGATACGGTCATTTTTGAAGACCCCTAATATGGATACGGTTGGATACGACATTCATAAAAAACATATACACATATATTTAACACAATTTTCTAAGTTACTAGAGGAGATTTTCAATACTTGAAAAGCAATATAGACACATAATTGTGTTGGAAAAAGACGCAAAAAAATGGGTCGTTGAAAAATATTTCATTTGTCTTCCTCATTTGGTGTAGGTTTTGTTTATACAAAAAAAAAAAAAAAATTGCATGAATGAAGTTTTTTTTAATTTAGGAAGATTCATGTCAGATTTTTAAAAAATCAAATCACATAGTATCTGGTGCGGCTGGAAAATCAAAGATTTTTGGGCTTGCATGGGTATAGTATCTGACGCGTATCAGCGCCGTGTTGGATATGGGTACCGTGGTACGCATGCCTAAGGATGGGCGTGGGTGTATCTAGCTACTCTGCTATAATGGACTTCTATTTGTAACTTTGTGCTTTGGTGATAGTGGCAAGACATGACAAGATCTAGGCCAGATACAACAGGATTGTATTTATGCATGAAATACAACAGCTCTTGCTCTTAGTATAATATTTACTTCACCTTTGGTATAACATTTACTTCACCTTGAATATGTCTCTATTCTAAGTGTGATATTGCATCTATTAAATAAGTTTATTTAGGATATTAGGAATAATTAATTTTCCTTATACTAAGTAGCTAATAACGACATGTGTACACCTTGACTTGAGGTACACAAATGCCACCACTGCCTCATAATCCTTGATTGATGGTAGTTATGTGCCAGCTTTGTTCAATCAAGGTCACCTTTTTTTAAGTTATATCGAGTAAAGTGATCCAATGATTAGTAGTCCAACTCTTGACCTCATAGTTAGAATAAGTTGACCGATTCATTGATTCACTGATGGGCAGTTAAACTCATGACCATTTGACATGTCATCTCCTTGATTCATGCATCTAGCTGGCCTATTTATATGTACTTCATCCATTCATTGGATGGTTGATTTGGTTGATTTGATTTGATTACTGATTTCCTTTATTTTGGGATAACTCGTGTTCTTGTATATTGCATTATTTGTTTTGTGCTTGCAGCTATTTTAACGTTTTTCATGCATCTAGATCCAAGCACTTGTGATTAGATTACCATTGAATCTTACACTTGCAACTGTCACACAGCCCATGCAACCATGCCTCATTATTTCTTCCTTGCTTAGAGGCAATTGTCACCCAATTTTTGCTGTAGATGTGGGAAGTTCTGCATGGGAGCTAACATGGACATCTACATAGATGAGGAAAAACTTATTCTAAATGTGATGGTCCATGAAACTTAAGTTTTCATGTTCTCATCTATTCACAGCTGAGAAGGTGATCTGACCCTAGAATTTTCGCCAAGCTGCTGCAAATTGCTATAATAGATTATATTGTCTAGGTTTGAGCATATGATGTTGCTAAGATTTAGATCTTTATTAATCCAAGTAAAGCCAAACTTTATCACTAATGCCTGTCATGAAACTCTTATTTGGCCTAAATCTTTGTTAATCATGGACTCTAGCCAATTGTTGTTCAAAATAAGAAGCCTTAACTTGCTTCTTTTGTTGAACAAAAGCTTTGGGGAGGGCTACTGTAATCTCGCGACAAGTAAGTTGATGTTTCATACTTTCTAGGAACATGCTTGATAAACATGTAATGTGTTCATATTGAATATAAAATAAAAATATAATAATAGAAGATTGGTATAAATGAATAGGGTAATATTTTATCTGTGATAACTGATAAGGGACATGTTCATTAAGGTGAGAAATGTTTCTTGGTAACATTGATTAAGAACTAATCATGATTAATTAGATGTTTAACAATTGATACATGGAGCAAACCTCAAACTCTATTATAACCATGTTTGCAATCATGTGTCTAGCATGAACCCAGGAGTGGTTAACTGCCTTTGCCTGATCATCATTTTATGGAGGAAAGCATGGAGAAATCTTCATTTGACATCCCAAAAGCCTCCTCAAAGTATTTCAAAGTAAAACTAATTAATCTAGAGTAACAATCAAAACTAATAATGAGTGGTAAGCCAAAGTGATTGCAAACATGGTGGAAAATGTAATGTCCCCAAAATTTTGATAAAGTGATTTAATTAATTTAAGTTGTCCAAAAATTAATATTATTTCAAAAGGATGACTTTAATTAATTATTTTAATTAAAATAAAGTGAAAATAATAAAATATTAAATAGGTCACTTTATTAAATAAAGATCCTACTAGAAGCTGGGGTTAGTTGCAAATTGGCTTCTTCTGGAAGATTCTTTGAAGGCTTTAAAAGCGTTGTTGTGCAAGGCATTGATCATCCATTAGTGAGTTGATATCTCTCACGCTTTATGCAAAGGCTCGAATCTTTGATTCAGCTAAATCTCTGAGGATGAAAACCTTCAGCAAATTAGGAGAGGGTTGGACGAAAACCTAACTCTTTCTAAGAGTGGATTCGCAATGGAGTTCACACTGGGCTCATTGGTTTCAGATTTGGAGCTTCAAGGAGAAATGGTTGAGGAGAGCGTTTATTTAGGAAATTTTGTGTCTTCTTTGAAGCCAAAATTTTCAGTGGTTATTCGATATTATTAGGTGATATCTATTTGTATTCAGTGGCTGTTATTTCAGATTATGATTGTAGGGTTATTTGGGCTTGTAACAGCTAGTTAGTATATCTTTAATTGTTTAATCCGATGGATCGATTATGCAATCCGATCTATGAAGTTGGTTTGTGAATGGATGATTCGATATTATTGTTGGCTTCATATTATATTGGCGTTTGAATGATCGCTGGTATGTCTGCTATATTATGTATTGTCGGCTATTCAGGAAGGCACTACATTGATTATTGGTGGTGTTCGATGTTAGTTTCCTAGGACGGTTCACAGATTATGAAGGTTGGCATTCAAAACCTCTATTGCACATAATAATAAGTATATATTCCTGAATGAAGATTAGCGCACCGACCATGGTTTGAAGACGGCATAATAGTTACTATATTAAGTTGAAAACCGACATCCATTGCTTATAATCCTAGCTGCTAGATATCATTTGGAAGTCGTGGCCTTAGTATTCAGATAAGACAAATCAAGGAGGGGGCAAAACTACCCACTCACGGGAGCTGCTTGGTGATTTGGAGGTCAGTAAAAGACAAATTCCACTAGCTGCCAATATTCGAATAACTCTTGGATCGAACAAGACAAAGGCGGTTAATAGTCGATTGCTATATAAATATATGAGGGAGAAATTCAGGCTCGAGCAATGACGAAATCGACTTAGCAAGGGAAGCCACAATATATTGAAGTTGTGGGAGTTGCCAAAACATTATTTGGTATAATACTATTGCTAAGGTCCCATAAAGATAAATCACGGGAGTTCTGAATTAGTATCGAAGATTTGGCATTCATTGGGCTTCATACACTATCGCCACATATTCCAATATTCAATTGCCAATGTTTACACACGTGTTGAAGGAATGCTAAGGATTTCTCAATGCAATATAACTCCTAATATCGGTCTTGTGATTATGGTATCACTGCCATTATAAAGTAAGCTGCCTGCTAGGCCGATATCTCCAGCCGCCTACTGTTTATATAATTGTTAGTATTGTTGTGGTCGTTGAACTCAAGACTATTAGCAACATTCATTTTACCAATCATGGAGCCTTCTTACATAGGCGTTTGAGTTTCCTGTGGTCTAGCGCAGCAATCACATTACTATCTGAGCCTGTAGATTGGTGTTTCATGTGTTTGAGGAGGTCGCAGCTTAGAGACAACTTTTGGACACTCTAATACTTCCGACAACCCTTTGTATGAAGGCGTGGTTCTGCTCTTTACCAGTTCGTGGCCTCTTGTGGAAGTTTTATGCTCAAAAAGTGAGTCTCCTTGTGAAGTCGTCAAAAATAATCATTCCTCCAGGTGCTGCAATCTATATTAGGTGTTGCCAGGTTAGGACTATCATTTAATAATATTATATGCAAAGATTTCTGTGATATTTATTTTGTACTCTAAGAAATATATGTACCATCATCATTCAGACTGTAATGTAATTGTGAAGCAAATATTGCTGTAGTTTAGTTCTGAGTAACATAAATTGGTATAACTGCCTATATCTTGCTCCATTTGAATTTCAATTAGCAAGTGACTGTAGCTGCATATTCCATTATATTTATGACAGTCAAAAATAATGAAAGGAAGGTTTAATGTTTGACCATTGAATCTATGTTGAGCTTCAATTTAACTACTGTGTTTGGTATATGCAATGGAATGGATTATGTTTGACAAAATGGAACATTTGTCAAACTAAACACAGCCGTAAAAAATTTGTCCAATCTGGAAAGGTATCTTACAGTGGTATCAAAGCTTGGATCTTGCCGGCCTAGAGGGTTAGTTTGTTTGATGTAGTTGTGAATCATGGGTTCCAAAGATCATGTAATGGTTGCTTATAAAGGGTACCTTGCACTTCTACAAGAGATTAGAAATGATCTTACCTTCGTTTGCTATATGGAGTATCAAATGGATTATAGCAAGCAAAAAAGAAAATCAAAGAAATGCGAGCAACCAAGTGTTGAGGGCATCTTGAATAATCTCATGCAAGAACTTATGCTTTCACAACAAAGATTAGCTCGTAGCTTGCAGCAGTATGAAGATTCCATTTCAAGACAATCTACATCACAAAACAAGGAGAAACTTGGTGTACCTACAAGTGAAGTATCCAAAATTCTCTATGATGAGTTTGGTTTAGAGTGTGATAAGTCAGCAGTTATTGACCAGCTTACAGGTGAACAAAAAAAGAGCAAAAATCAGTTGAATGAAGAGGAATTAATTTCTTCGGGTTTACAGGTTATAAAACCTCCTAAGATGAGCGAAAACCAATGAGAAGACAATCTTTGCTTCTCGTGCAAAGGACCTCGGGAACCTAATCACCAATGTACAGGTAAAAAGGTGAATAGGTTTGAAGAAGAACAAAGAGTCATAGAAAAGGAGGTTGGGAAAGAGATAGGTGGTTGAGGCTGTTCCTGATGGAAAATAATTACAGATTGAGGATGAGGTTAGTTCCTCAAGTTCTTGTATTAATGAGGTAGAACACATTGATGTTGAGAAGGAACAATCAATAGATGGGAAGTTCACTAAATCAGCAAGGATCCAAAGAATGATTTTCACAATGTCGAGGAAAGAGAATCACTTGATGCTGCCACAAGGGAGGTGTGCAGTAGTTTTTATGTTGGTGATATAAAGGTTGTATTTGATAAACCTTATGAAAGCATTGATTCTATTGGTGCTCCATTGGTTGAGCACAATGCCATTCCCTTATTTATGCTTGAAGATTGCAAGGCATCTGCAAATGAGGAGCATATGAAGATTGAAGAAGATACAAATATGAAGGATACCAAACCAATCATGACAGATCAGCTACATGAACGTATGAGTGTCCCTGATGTTTCATTAATTGAGCATAGCATTGCTTCATCACCAATACATCATTGTGGCAAGGTGTCAAATTATAGTTTGGGTATCTTTAAGATGGATGTTGTTCAGACCTATGAGGGCAATTCAGAAATTTCAGTATGTAGCAAACAAAGTGAATTGAATGAGATTGATTTGACATTGCAAGATCCCTTGATGGTTAAGGAGGTTATAGCTGTGCATACTCTTTCTAGATCAGCTAAAGAGGAAGAACATGATGTAGAAGACTCTATTCATTATTTTGATAGAGATCCCTTTATGGATCATGATTAAAACCTAGTTTCTACACATGCAGACTTAGTTTGCAGCCACGGGATAGAAATTATGGCACATGACATACTTGATTTTCCATTGAAGACACTTTTTGATAGACAACCAGCAAAAGAAGATTCGGTTGAGTTCTTGGAAGGCACTGCAGATAGGTATGATGTAACTACTGATTTTCTGTTTTATGACAGCAGTCGTAATTGTGAGTATAACCATGAGATAGCTGCTATGGCACATGAAGGGAAATATGTTGAGGAATCTTCTCATGTTGGCACACAAGATGTGAGTGCCAAAAATGAGGAATACATGGGGAATTCAAGCCACAAGGATTCAGAATTTGCATATCATACTATGAAAGAGGTGGAAAAGACACAAGATAGGTGTAATGAGTGGGTGCAAAGAGCTAGAAGAGCAAAGTTGTTGGCTGCTCAAGCAAAACAGTGCCTACAGGATATCAAAGGAAAATTCAATCATCTGGACTGTGGAAGGCAACAACTAGGTACTTTCCTTCATCAAACCTCCAAACCGCAAAAAAATGAACATACAAAAAGTGAAGATGATGTGCATGACATTTATGGAAGCACCATTGACAAGTATGATGCACATTTTGATCTCATGATTATAAACAATGATACATTGTCTTCACATAATTTTGGTAGTTACATGGTGATTGAAATGCTTCAAGGAGATATCATGGGTAAGAGGCTTCATCTTTTTGATCTCCAATCTTTTATGAATAAGTATGAAATAGAGATGATAGATGCAAGGTACACAAGAGGTATGGCATGGCATAGTGGTTTTATTATTCCTTGCTTCATGAGATCATCATTATTGGAAGGACACATGGAATGTAATGTTTTGGTTTCAGCTAAGACTTTTGTCATGTTGGAGATTGTGCTACATTGAGTTATCCTTGCATAATGCTTACATTTCCAAACATAAGTATTCCTTCTTTTAAGTAGATAGAATTCATATTCGATGGGATTGTATTGAAAGCGTTGATAGATGGTGCATCAAGGGTAGCATCAACGAAGAGGGAGGAGACTTGTTTTGTGCATGATAAAGTTGATGGTTTTACATGTTGCATGATGTTTTCACTTCCAATCCTGAGTCATCATCCTTATAAGGATTTGCAAATCATGTTAATCAGAGTAGCGCATCGGTCTTCCACGAGGGCTAAGGTATGTGAAGGTGAGTTTGTTGATTACATGAGAATTATTGCACTACTATCCAGGAGAGATAAGGAGATGCTATTGCAGCATAGTGTTTTAGACAGCAGTATTTACAGATTTCTGAGATTGGTATGGGATCTTGAAAGTTGGTTTTGGGTATGTAGGTATCGATTGCTTGGACAAGCAATCTCTGGGAAGGGAGGAATGTAATGTTTGCAAAATTTTGATAAAATGATTTATTTAATTTAATTAATTGAAGTTATCCAAAAATTAATATTATTTCAAAAGGATGATTTTAATTAATTATTTTAATTAAAATAAAGCGAAAATAATAAAATATTAAAAAGGTCACTTTATTAAATAAAGATCCTTCTAAAAGCTGGGGTTAGTTGCAAGTTGGCTTCTTCTGGAAGATTCTTTGAAGGCTTTAAAAGAGTTGTTGTGCAAGGCATTGATCATCCATTAGTGAGTTGATATCTCTCATGCTTTATGCAAAGGCTCGAATCTTTGATTCAACTAAATCTCCGAGGATAAAAACCTTCAGCAAATTAGGAGAGGGTTGGACGAAAACCTAACTCTTTCTAAGAGTGGATTTGCGATGGAGTTCACACTGAGCTCATTGGTTTCAGATTTGGAGCTTCAAGGAGTATTGGCTAAGGAGAGCGTTTATTCAGGAAATTTTGTGTGTCTTCTTCGAAGACAAAATTTCCATTGGTTATTCGATAAGCTGAATTCTACCTAAAATTAGGCCCTCCCACCCATGTTACGTATAGAATCTGGCGTACTGCCTCTGGCTCCGGGACAAGTGATATCTATTTGTATTCAGTGGCTGTTATTTCAGATTATGATTGTAGGGTTATTTGGGCTTGTAACAGCTAGTTAGTATATCTTTAATTGTTTAATCCGATGGATCGATTATGCAATCTGATCTGTGAAGTTAGTTTGTGAATGGATGATTTGATATTATTGTGGGCTTCATATTATATGGGCGTTTGAATGATTGCTGGTATGTCTGCTATATTATCTATTGTCGGCTATTCTGGAAGGCACTACATTGATTATTGGTGGTGTTTGATGTTAGTTTCCGAGGCCGGTTCACAGATTATGAAGGTTGGCATTCGAAACCTCTATCGCACATAATAATAAGTATATATTCTTGAATGAAGATTAGCGCACCGGTCGTGGTTTGAAGAGGACATAATAGTTACTATATTAAGTTGAAAACCGACATCCATTGCCTATAATCCTAGCCGCCAGATATCATTTGGAAGTCGTGGCCTTAGTATTCAGATAAGACAAATCAAGGAGGGGAGGAAACTGCCCAGTCATGGGAGCTGCTTGGTGATTTGGAGGTCGGTAAAAGACAAATTCCACTAGTCGCCAATATTCGAATAACTCCTGGATCGAACAAGACAAAAGAGCTTAATAGTCGATTGCTATATAAATATATGAGGGAGAAATTTAGGCTCTAGCAACGACGAAATTGACTTTTTAAGGGAAGCTGCAATATATTGAAGTCGTGGGAGTTGCCAAAACATTATCTGGTATAATACTATTGCTAAGGTCCCATAAAGATAAATCACGGGAGTTCTGAATTAGTATCGAAGATTTGGCATTCATCGAGCTTCATACACTATCACCACATATTCCAATATTCAATTGCTAATGTTTACGCACATGCTGAAGGAATGCTAAGGATTTCTCAATGCAATATATCTCCTCCTAATATCGGTCTTGTGATTATGGTACCACTGCCATTATAAAGTAAGCTGCCTGCTAGGCCGATATCTCCAGCCGCCTACCGTTTATATAATTGTTAGTATTGTTGTGGTTGCTGAACTCAAGACTATCAGCAGCATTCATTTTACCAATCATGGAGCCTTCTTACATAGGCGTTTGAGTTTCCTGTGGTCTGGCACAGCAATCACATTACTATCCGAGCATCTAGATTGGTGTTTCATTCCTCCAGGTGCTGCAATCTATATTAGGTGTTGCCAGGTTAGGACTATCATTTAATAATATTATATGCAAAGATTTCTATGATATTTATTTTGTACTCTGAGAAATATATTTACCATCATCATTCAGACTGTAATGTAGTTGTGCAGCAAATATTGCTGTAGTTCAGTTCTGAGTAACATAAATTGGTATAACTGCCTATATCGTGATCCGTTTGAATTAGCAAGTGACTGTAGCTGCATATTCCCTTATATTTATGACAGTCAAAAATAATGAAAGGAAGGTTTAATGTCTGACCATTGAATCTGCGTTGAGCTTCAATTTAACTACTGTGTTTGGTATATGCAATGGAATGGATTGTGTTTGACAAAATAGAACATCTGTCAAACTAAACACAACCGCAAAAATTCTGTCCAATTCGGAAAGGTATCTTACAGAAAACTTAGTCAGCTGCTTGAAAATCATCTATAGTTTTGTTGCATGACATGGCTATGGCCATTTTTAGTAGAAAACTTGCATACAACAACTACTTCATGCTTCCAAAGCTAAGTTACCGATTCGCCATACTTAGCCTCCGGATACGATACGGTACGATTCGGGTACGGGATTCGGATTCGGTACGATACAGATTCGGCCAGGATTCGAACTTTTGTCTGTGGATACGTATCAGATTCGAAATGGCATTGCGGATTCTTCCAGGATACGGCGCGACGAATCCGAGCAGAATCCGCGACGTTTTTTCACGTCAAAACGCCTAGTCCGCAAAAAACGTCTTTTTTTAATCATTTTTTATTATTTGTTTGACCGGATGTTGACTTCTAAACATTAAAATATTCATTGCAACCCTAATTTCGACCTCCAAACACACTAAATAGGTAAAAACAATTTCATTTTAACAATTTGTGAAAGAAAAACGAGTTTTTTTGCCTCCATTGCTGAACTTGCTCTCTTGCTTGCACAAGCTCGAACAGAGTTGAAGGCTGATCGTTGGTTGTTCAAGGTTGATTGCTGTGCTATTCCTAAGCACTTGCAAGTGTTTGCCAAGATTCAAGAAGACTGTAGAGCAAGATTTGTTCAAAAAAGGTAGGTTTCTTTGAAATTTTTTGATTTTTTTTTTACATTTTTTTTAAGTTTCTGTTTAACAAATGAACTATTTTGTTTTGTTTTTATTGTATTACTATTACTTTTGTTGATTGTTCTCATTCTTTTAAGTATTTTAGTTTCAAATTTCAATACCAAAATTATTTCAATTTATTGTGCCCTGGCCCTTAGGTATTACAATGGCATCCGCTTCTAATTCAGGCCAATCTCGTTTCAAAATAAGTGCAACCCCTCCCCTTTGGAAATATGTAGAAATGGTTCAACAATGTCCAGGTGGTGGAGTATTTGTTTGGATTTGTGGTCATTGCAAAATTCAATACACGAGCTCATACAGTCGAGTGAAAGCCCACTTGTGTAGTATCCCTGATATTGGCATCAAACCTTGTCCGGGACCTCCAGAAGGTGATGGCAAAGGCCTTGCAGATGACATAGTGTTGAAATATATTGCTGAGCAAGAAAAAGCAGATCAAAAAGCTGCTAGTCTTAAAAAAACCATCCTTTGAAGAAAGGATCTCAATCCATGAAACCCCCTACACCACCTACTTATATTCCACCTACAGAAAGCCATCCATTTATGAACATCCCTCAAGAGCAAACCGTGCCCTCATCAAATAAAAGATCTAAGGGACCGTTGGAAGTTTCATTTCAGAATGAGGCAAGAGAGATTGCTGATCAAGACATAGCAAGATGTGTCTATGCCAATGGATTGGCATTCAACGTTGTTCGTTCACCATATTGGCAAAAAATGGTGAAATCTATTAATGAGGCTCCAAAGGGGTATAAGGGCCCAGGTTTTGAGAAGGTGCGTTGCACCTTATTGGAGAAAGAGGTGAAACATGTAGCAGACTCTTTGAAGCCCATAAGGGATTCATGGATTGAAACAGGGGTGACCATCATTTCTGATGGATGGAAAGATGCAAAAAATCGCCCATTGATCAATGTTATTGCCGTGTCCCCTAAAGGGGCAATGTTTTTGAGAGCAGTGGATTGTGAGGGATAGGTGAAAGATGGTCCATTTATTGCTAACATCCTTTGCCAAGCCATTGAAGAAGTGGGCCATCAAAATGTTGTGCAAGTTATAACCGACAATGCCAAAATTGTAGGGCTGCTGGGTTATTGATTGAGGAGAAGTATCCACACATTTTTTGGACACCTTGTGCTGTCCACTCCCTCAATCTAATGCTACAAAAAATTGGATCCAAAATTGAGTGGATCAAACAGGTGTATGCTGAGGGCGAAGACATCCAGATGTTTGTCACCAACCACCATATGACACAAGGAATATTTAGACAATTCTCAAAATTGGAATTGTTGAAGGTAAGTTAATTGAAATTCTCAATATTCTTAAATTTTTAGTTTTCTTTTAATTTTAAATTTTGATTTTGTAAATTTAAATTACATTTTAATTTTTATTTTGATTTCCAAACAGGTTGCAGAGACCCGTTTTGCCTCCAACACAATTGTGTTGAGACGACTTATAAAGGTTCGTGAGGCACTTTGTGCCATGGTAATCAGCCCTAATTGGGCCATATGGAAGCAATCTAGCAGTGAAAGGGCAAATAGGATCAGGCAAAGGATCCTAGATGATTGTTGGTGGGATTGTGTTGAGTACTTGGTCAGTTTCACTGAGCCTATATTGAGCATGATCCGTTACATAGACATGGATAGACCTTGTTTGGGAGAAGTATATGATGGTATCGACTCAATGATTGAGAAGATGAAAACCATCATCAATGCAAAAGAGGAAGATCCTGATGAAACGTTCTTCAAAGAGCTACAGGAAATCATGGTTGATAGATGGAACAAAATGACCACTCCATTGCATCTTCTTGCTTTTGCATAGAGTCCCAAATATTATAGTCCTGAGCTTCTTTCTGTTATATCAAGAGTTGCTCCATATAGGGATGTTGAAGTGGCTCAAGGTTACAAGGCAGCAATTCGGAGACTCTTCACTGATCGTGACCAACGTGATCGAGTGAGGGTTGAGTTCATGGCTTTTGCATGCTCCGGTAGTGTTGCTCAGAATCTTGATGCTCTTCGAGACAAGTACAGGGTAGATGGTCATAGTTGGTGGTACTTCCATGGGCAAGAATACATGCACATCCAACCAATTGCAATAAAAATCTTATCCCAAGTAAGTTTTATATTTTGTAATTTTAATTTTAATTTATAATTTTATATTAATTAATAATTTTGTTTAGTTAAATTTTGTAACTCTTAACTATTTAATTTGGTCTTGACTCTTAATAGGTTGCTAGTTCATCTTCTTCAGAGAGGAATTGGAGCACATACTCCTTCATCCACTCAATAAAACGCAATAGGCTGCATTCAAAAAAGGCAGAGGACTTGGTGTATGTGCATTCAAACTTGCGCCTCCTTACACACAAGCAAAGTTCCTACAAAGAAGGAGACACAAGGAGGTGGGATATTGAGCCAGAGCAGCTTGACTTGGATGCTTCCACAAGTCACTTAGCTGCACTTGATATTGATGATGAGTATGAGTCTGGAGCAGCTACTGATCGTGAGAGTGGTAGTGTCGGTGCTACTGCTACTGCTAGTGGCAGTGCTTGTGCGAGTGCCACGAATGCTATTTGTGGTTCTACGCAAAATGTAGCATCTAATAATGCTAGTTTGTTTGATAATGATGACCCATATGATTCAGATTGATCAATGATCAATAATGGCTGATTGTAAACGTTTGACATTTTATGTTTGAACTTTAATTTATAATTTTATATCATGACAATCGAGTAATCACTAATATTTTAATATTTGACTTAGTGACTATGAAAGTGGTGATGTATTTTTGCTATGTTATTAGACTATTAATATGGTGGTGTATTCTGAACGTAATTACTACTGCAAATATGTATATATTTCTGATTTTTATATGTTTTTTGTATTGCCGTACCCAAGCCGTACCCAAACCCAAATTTTTTTTTTTGCCGAATCCTGTACCGGATTCGCATACCCGTACCCGAATCCAAAAACGAATCGGTAACTTAGTTCCAAAGGTTAGGCTGCAAACCACTTTTAAAGTTTCATGTCCCCTTTTCAGAACTAAAAGAATTAATTGAGGACCCACAGCTTATTTTTATTTTTCATAGGTTAAACTTTAAAGGATAAAATAAGGGAAATAATGATAATATTTTAAGTTGGCTTTAATCACATTATTTAGAATTGGGCAACTTAGATATTATATAATATATTCAAATGTGTTTCTAAACACTTGATGTAATATTTTATTTAAAAACTTTCATTTGATTTTGCTGTCTGCTAGTATACTGGATTCTATTTTTACCTTTTTGAGTACTTAATTTGCATGCATTATTCTTATACAGCCTCTGGTTCTGTTAATTATCATTACTGGTTTTTGATAAAGCAAAAATATTTACCACTTGCTTGGCTTTAAGGTATTATTGGGACTGCATGTGATTTTTTCAAAGGTTTGTATCATATAATATATGATTAATGTTGCATTTGCAAAATGTGGGTGTTCGATAACTAACCAGTAAAAATATCCAAAACATGGAAATTGAGTATGACCTTGGAATGGTAAAGGCGCTTCTGAAAACTAGATCCATTTTCATTATTCAAAAAACATTTTATATGTTGACGTCTTTGACCTTATTAGCTTTAGATTTTTGCTGCTTGTAGGTTTGTTAAAAAGCAGGAGAGTTATATGATATGATTTACAGAGATGCAACAGAGAAAAGAGGGACCCTGCTTCCTTGGATTTCCTATGGAGAGATGCATGCTGCCTTAGTGGCAATATCAGGCAGAGATGAGTCTGTCCTGGCTTGATCTTAGATAGGATTCTCTATGTTTTTACCTTTTGGATGCAAGCTTGTCCCAAAGAAGGGATCATATAAGTCCTACATGCAACAATACAATGGAGGAACAAAATAATTGGTTGCTGGAATCCGTTGTGAGGTGTAGCCTCAGATTCAAAATTGTGCTCGAGTAAGATGATTCCGCTTGTATCATCAATCAGAATAAAAATCTAGTGAATGGATTTTTTTCTTTAACATGTTTTTGGAGGATGTTTTTCAAGTTCCTTGCCTCAAAGTATGGCAGAATTTCATATTTGTGTTGATGACGGGGCCACATGCAAGTGCATCTCAAATTACTACGAATTATAAATATTAAACTTACTTAACTGTCCATTCTTGGTATTGAGTTGAGATATGCTGGATTTGGGAGATGATGTCGCCTCACATGAGCTGCCACCAAGATAGCTTAGACACATAGGAACAACTTCCCTTCTTGGTCAAGTCCATAGCACATTACAAATTTTTTCACTGCTTTTGGAGGAACTTGCTTGTTCATAACTGTTCAGTTAACCCCTTCTTTCCATGCCATTCTTTTCAGGATATTGTAAGATTTTTGAGTCCCATTGAACTGCTTTAGTCATCCACAGACATTATTATAATTTCTTTAACATTACTCGGTGCTAACTAACTTTATTGCTTTCTATATTTTCACTATTTTTGTTTATAGTCACTTTTCAGCTCCTAAGATTTAGTATACCATATTATTTTTCTGTTGCAACTACATGTAGTTTTGAGTCCTGATGACCTATTTTGGTCATTTTTGGATATCAATATAATTATTTTCTCTCTTTATTTTAAATTATTGCAGCCTCCCACAATCCTTTTTCTTTTGGTGGGCTCCCCACTTTCCTTTGCCTTTGTAATGTGTCACAAATACGTTCTTTGAGCTTTCTTCATCCTTAGAAATTCTTGGTCACCAAATCGTTGGAGGAAGTAGTTGCTGTACAATCTGAGGCAGTGTCGCCCAACTTGGATGTGGTACAGATTTGGAAGGTTAATTCTTGGTTCAGACTTTGACTTGGCAAAAACCTAGCACAGCCTCGGCAAGTTTAGAAAAACACGGTATATAGATATTTTATAAAAAAAATCGTGATATATAGAAAAACTTGGCCAAACTTGTTGAGTCTGACAAATCGAACCAGCAGGCCTTGTTTTGACCTGCTTGGACTTGGAACCAGGGAAAATGTGAAATTCTTGTAACATTAAAATGAAGAGTTTAGAAAAGCTACATGACTCTCTTAGGATGTCAAAGGATGTTCTAGTGTGATTGATACCAGTTGTTTCTCTTTGTTTCTCCCTAACTGCTACATGCCAGTATATGATCACTTTTTATTTGTTAAAACATGTATTTATTATTCTACATGTATGTTGTACTAGCTTTTTCAGTACATGAACGTGTTGGAGTATGTCGTATGTTGATATAACTCCCAGAAGTGTTTCCCTGTCTCTGTTGTATTACGTTACCTCCAAAGGTTCATTCTCTCTTACACCAATACAGCAGTATACCTTCAATTTTGGGTATAAATGCAAGAATAGTTCCTGCTAGTCAGATTATGTTAAATTTGGCAAAACTATGTTTTGAATTTTGTATGTCACATGTTACTGATATAATTCCCAGAAGCGCCTCTTTGTCTTTACTGTTTTAGGCTACTTCCAGAGCTTGATTCTCTCTTATACCTATATAGCTTCAATTTTGGGTTTAAATGCAAGCATATTTCCTGCCATTCCGATTATGTTAATTTGTCAAAACTAGGTCTTGCATTCTTAATGGCTATGTTACTAGAAATGGGAAACAAAATGGAAATGACTGCTCATAACTTTTCTGGATAACAAATGTCCTAGGATCATTTTTATTACATGTCCAAGAATTATTGATTCTAAGTTCTAACAATCGACATACAAAAGAATTACTCAGAATTCATTTTTCTTTGATTGCAAAAGTTTCATATATTTAGATAAATTACGGAGAGTTAATAAATAAAATACAATGTTCACATGAAAAATTACACATTTGCCACATAATTTCATGGTTCATGTGATGGAGTGCTGGAGGGCCAATTGGGACAGCTAGCTTGCTGGAGTCATAACTTCACAATCGTATCTCGAATCAACCTTGTTCAAAAGCTGTAGGTAAAGCAAAATGAGTAGAACATGATGAAAGGATACTGAACTCCATTTAAGAAAGTTTGAGCCCCCTCCAAAAAAATGATCCGAGGGATCCAAAAGTTACAAATAAGATTCTGTCCTGGATTGGGGTATGACATGCTAAACCAGTTTATCACTATCTACTGCCTTACTAGTGTTTCTTAGTTTTTTTCTCATCTGTAAGAAAATGGCTGGAAAAATCAGGAGAAAAAAGAACATTTAAGTTTATTAAAATGCTCAAAAGCCAATTTTATCCATCACCAACCCACTACAACTCTCGTGCATGAGTTCTCCATGCAGACAGACTTCTCTTCAATCTGTTTCCTGTTTTGGTGTTTCAAATATTGTCTGTTGCGGGTTGACTACCTCTTGGTGTATGTGCAGTGGCAAGGCCTGAGTTACTTTGAAGCTTGGTCATAATGTTTAGAGTCTAGATCTAAAGAGTAAAAATTTGAGTGATATGCATAAATCAAACTGAAAAGAGTGTCTTCGTTCACACAATTGAGTATCATTGTCCAAGTTTGTTATATTTTAGTGAGGAGCGATGCAAACACAGGTACCTTTGATTCTCTTTACAGTTAGGTCAAGGCATATACAAATCTGAGAGTAAAGCCATGTGGTTAGAGTGAAATGAGGGTAAAGTCTTGGATCATGGCACTGGATGAGTTAATTGAACTTTTCCAGGACATGATGGGCAAGTTAAGTACAAATATAACCGGTTGGAAGTAGGGAGAGCTTGTGGGAACAAAAGATGTATTCCAATTAGTGAACTTAGATGAGGGGAGGATGGCTTATAAGGTTTCAAAGTACCATTTAAATCACAGATTGAACTCAAAATTGTTTTTACCTTGATTGAGAAAGAAAACACCAGAATGGTTCTGCTGGAGATGCAAAGTCTCTTCAATGGATGCTGTATGTTAAAATGAATCTCATTTGATAGTGGAGGGCTGTTAAACATCTTGACTAACTTTCTTGATTCAAAGCACAGAACTTGGGGATCCTTCATGGGGAGACTAGCTAGCAGGCTTCTTTTGGATGTATCATGTCACATGTTTCAATTGACAATGTCATGTCAGATTAAATCAATGAATATTGATTGCTTTAGTTAGTTTATTTCTTTTATTCATGAGAAAAGTCTTGACATCTTACTCTGAGCTTTATAATTGATAACTGATAATTTCTTTGTTGACTGTTGCAGTAAGTTTAAGGATATATATGATGAGGAGTACTTCATCAATACACTTAGAAATGGTGTTAGAGTTGTTAGGAAGCTGCCAGAAACTGTAATGGAGAAGTTTGACAACAATATGAGCAATATTTTTAATTTCAAGGCTAAGGCATGGTCACCTGTCAGTTACTATGAAGAAAAAGTTCTACCTAAATTGCTAGAGGATGGGTATGCAAAATTATTTCTAATCCCACCACTATTTGTATTTTTTAGTTTCAGAAGAGAAGTCCATGTCAAGTTTATACTTTCTTGTAATGCTTGCTTAGATGACAAGGAAGGAACATTTTGACCTGACACAATACAAACATGCTGTTGTCACTGTTTTTAAGAAAATTTGTTAGTTTAACACAGGCAAAAGGAAAGTAAAAATTCACTAATGAGATAGCATTTGCAGTAATAAGTGCTATTGTTACATGATGTTATTTTTTGGTGCATGTGTTTAACTTATAACTCATTCCCTTGTTTTACACGATAGCTTCAGCTGACAATTTAAAAGGTAAGCTATGTACTGAAGTCATAAAAACTTGAGTTTGTACTCTGTGTACCTAACAACTTTTCAGAAGGAGCATAGTAATCAGATTGAGCACTTTTAATCTTTTGATGTAATGAATTGCTCAATTGATGTCCACAGTAGTCAAAATAACAGTTTTAGATATCACATTTAGACAGTTTAACAATTAGAATGTATGCACACCGTGCACTTGTTAAAATAGGAATATGCCAATATGGGAAATATGATGAAGCACGGAAGTGTAAACAATGATTCAGATGATGTATTAGCTATTCAACATAAAAATTTAATTGAGATGATGTATTAGCTATTCAACATTAAAATTTAGTGATTTGCATCATTCCCATTTTGAATAGTTTGCTTGTAAAAGAAATAACCCATCTTCATAATGCTCTCTTTTTTAAATAGAGAAACATTGTTATTGTTATCATAGAAATCTTCTTGTGCCACATTCTAGTGGTTTGTAGGTTTTGTGCCTCATGGTTGTGCTTCATTATTTCCCATTACAATTTGACATGTTTTGATCCCATCCTTTTGAAATATTTTCCATACTTACCAAATGTGCCAATCTTTTGGAAAACTGTGGTTATGCATTCATATCTTATGGTTTGCCATGTAATACATTTATTTTCTTGTACCTGGTTAATGAAGGAGTTTACTAACATGAGCAAAGATGCAATATGTTCATAAAATTGCCCATTTGTGGCATGAATAAAGCTTGATGGACAATAGAGACTAAAATAGTAGCCAATAGAATGAGAAGGGAGAGCATTAAATCTATAATGAACAACTTGATCTTTGGGAGTGCACTTGGCTAATACAACAAGACCATTTATACTCTACCAATTAAGGAGGGAGGTTGTCACAGTTGTATTACATATAATTCTGAACCATTCAACTTATTGGCTGGTACTTACTAGGAAATAATTCCCTCTCCCCTTTTTTTGGATTGGAGTCCTAGGGGCCACAATAGTAGATAGAGCAGTTAAGGTTGACCTTCTCCCTTATCCATTGAATGACTATCTATTGGGTAAACAAGCTGATAAATAGCCCCAATTGGGGTAGAGTTATGACGCTCCTTGTGGTTGATCATTGCTCAATGAAATGAATTGTTGTGGACACGACCAACAATGTTCTCCCCTAATAGCATAGAATGAATCCCAAGGGCCAAGAAACCATCCTCTACCATTCCCAGGTTTTTTATTATGCTGAGAGGCATAACCTACAGTAGCAACAGGAGATGTACTGGTGTCAATGGATAAAACAAGCCTAACATTTTATAGAACTGACATCTGATAAACTAAAAGTATGAAAAATTTAGGGCCAACAATATTATTAAAATATTTGAATACAAATTTTTTATTTAATATATAGAAGTTTCATTATTCTACAAATCTTAAACAATTAAAAGGAGAGAGTGAGGAACAAAGAAGAAAAAAGAGGTGAAATAGCAGGTATAGTTTTTTTAAAGCTATTAAATTTTTGTTTTCATTTAAAATCAGTGTTCCACGGAGTTTCCTGATGGGGACGTGTCCCCTGTCGGGGACGGGTTTCGGTGACAAGGGGACAAATGGTCTAAGTTTGGGGACGGCGGCGGGGCGGTGCTGATATACATATGGTACTTGAATAACTAGTTATAAAAAGATGTTTAAGAATAGCATTTCAAATTAAACTTTGGCAAATTAGTAAAATAGCAAAATTGCAAATACTAACATTTTAAATACTTGAATAATATTACTAAAAGACTAAAAGTAAATAAAATATTAAAATTTGACAACTGAAATTGTCGAATTTGAGATTTCTGTTATGTCGAAAATATGACATGTCACATCATAATATCATATCATAAAGATGATTACAATGAGTAGCATGATACATTGATATCAAAATAAGTACAAAATGAAAAAATGTAGTGAAGGGAGGCCTCTAATCATCCCCAAACTCTTCATCACTCGAACTACAGGAATCCTCGTGGTCAAGCTCTGCCAAACTAATACCAACCAGCCCATTACAACTGGCCAAAGGCCTTATTACAGTCTCTCAATGGGGAAGTGCAAAAATATTGAATCCTAAAACATACTTCTAAAACTATTGACTTCTTATGAGTTACAAATGGTTATAAATATGCTTCTCAAGCTCCAACAAAGGTCTGCATCGGCCACAAGGTCTTACAAAACCCAATGAAGGATTACACATGAAGGTTGGCCTCAAAACATAAGAAGATAATCCTTCGCAAAATGAAATGACTTGCGAATCTCCATGATAGATCCCATTGGACCCAAAATGCTTGTATGATGTCCCATTAAGCTCCGCATGTTTTGGAATAGGTCCGCACTAAGAATTCTGGACCAAGTTGGCCCCTAATGCTTTGACTGGTAATTACAGTGAAATTCTGAGAGATAACTTTCAGTAGAAAAATGCAAATGATTTGAAATCTAGATATGTGATAGATGTCGATGTGTAGATGCTATATCTTGCTTCGTGAGCTAAGAAATGATAATGCGATGAAATGCAAAATGAAATACAGAAACTGCTACTGAATGAATTGCAAGAAAACAAATGTTTTTGGTTGATACATCATACAGGATTGCTTTACAACCAGGGATGCTCTTGCATCAAATCTCATCATACGCAAGATAAATTTCTTCCTCAAGATCCACTTCTTCATCAACCTCATTCTTCTTATCTTCGGCATATTCTTCTTCGTCTCTTTCATTTTTATCGCCTTTTGCTTTCATCCATGAAAAGTATTTCTTCTCTTGAATTTTCTCTTCTTTCCTGTAACGACCTATCCTATACGTGAAATAAAAATTCCTTAATTTTTATAACTTTTAACAAAAGTAAACAAGTAAATAACATTGTAATAAATTTTTTCTTTTCTTTTCAAATTGAAATACATCATATATACACAATTTAAAGCTTTTCACAACAAAATAACTTTTACCATTTCAAAATGAATAACAGAGTACGAAAGCATAAGAGTACATACACAGCTTAAACAACTTTTGCACAAATAGAAGTAAGACAGTCCAGGATCTTCCCTTTCAAATCTTGGTTCTTCAGATGTCTGATTGTGGAGGAGAAACATCACTTGGGTGCTTTTCCGCCAACCACAGACTAATATTGCGGTCCCTCGCACATTCATTTTTCAATGAAAGGCCCTCCCTTCGTCGAAGAGATTGGTTGAGTAACCAATTATGTTAACCAACTGAGCATAGTGGTGTGTCCTACATAACTGGATTCTTGTATCCCACAATCCCAAACTAGTATGTACTTATTGGATCACTGTGAACTGACAATGTAATCATCTCCCAATCTAAGAGGATGTAGGTACATTACATTACTATGGCCATAGTATTCTGGTTCAGTAAATGACTGAGTAAGTCATCTATCACTTACACTACTCAGGGCCGATTTGACTTTGGGCTACCTTATTCTATGCGTAGGCTATGTCCTTCAATGGGTTCAGTTTACCCCAGACTTCCTACCTCAAACAGTCTACTAACAAGTGAGCCAATAAACAAATATCTGATATCCTAACTCTTGATTTCGGAAATCTTTATCCTAGGAGTGAAGCTTGTCAGAGTTAACCTAATAACATAAGCTAAGGATCATACTTGGTTTGACATCATTTCGTTCCTAATAGATATTAATTACTCTACGTATTCTCAATATACGAAGATCATACAAAATTGCAAACTCAAGCAAATGCACGTAAAAATCCTTCATGGCATAATGCAAATTAAGTAAAGCTATCCTTAAGCTTTTAAACAATTGATTCCCTCCTTTAAACTCTTTTACCCATAAATCCTTCTTTTAATCTACCTTAAAAAATGTATTAAATTTTCTAAGCATTTACCCTTAAATGCAAATAGTTTCCCTCATTCAATTGCCCTTCAAGTATAATGAAATTCCTTATGCATTTATTCTTTATGAAAGCTCATCAAAACAATATTAATTTGCTATGAACTATTTGCATATATCATACTAATTGCAACCAACAAACTCAAGAATAAGAGAGAACAACATTCAAACAAAAATTACTAATTTAGATAACATGCCTGTTATAATAAACTTCTCTCCCAGCACTGTTCTGTCAGCAACTTCCAGAATTCCCAACTGAAGATGGTAGTTTTGCAAATTATCTCTCTTTCAATATTGACAATTCTTTCAAATCTCTTTTCCTAAATAACACTTCTCTAATAGAAATTGCTATTTCACTCTTCCTAAAAAGTATTTTAGCACAGTCTATTATCTGCAACTAAAAAAAAGCTTAAGTTCCTCACACTCTCAGCAATATGATGAAATGCAGCAATAGCAAGCAACACAACAACTTAGAAATTGAACAAAATAGCTCTCAAACTCGCAAAAGAAAAATTGTTCAAGGATATTTTTCAATGGATGGCTGGGCAAGTATTTATAGGCCCGTATTTGCAACTATCTCCTCTATTTTGGGCATGTAGAATGACAACAGGGCTCATATACTCAGTCAAACGTCACTTGGCAAGTAACTAAACCCTATGTCACCTTACAAAGGAGTGAATCGACCTCCATGGAGCCAGCAAACGTAGAAAATTTCAACTCAAATCTTAGAAATTGCCACCTATAGGAAACACGTTTTTGCCAGGCGTATAAAAATGAATGACTCACTTTGCTGCGATTTTGGTCAAGTCTCAGCTTGTTACAGCACAAAAACTTTGTTTGGCATTTGCTATTTTCCAGTTTTGAAAGCTTCCTCCTCCATTTTTGCTGCGTTGAAGATTTCTTCATTTCCACGTGAAAACTCTTAGCTGAGTTTTGTTTAATTTTCAAATGTTTTCATCAAATATGTCTCATAAAAAAGTTCGATACTTTTATGAAGCTCTATATTTTTCTCAAGACTAGCGGCTTTCTTTTTAAATATTCCTCTCAAATAAACTTGCATATGTTAAAAGATTTAATTCTTTTAACTTTATTATTTTGTAGTTCAATATTTATTCATTTAAATATTTACAAATATTTCCACTTTGGAGTTTTAAAAATATTTTCACTTTAAATAATTAATAATGTATATTTATATAATTTATAATATATGTATTTTATTAAGTATTAATATATTTATATATATATATATGCATATATTAACTTAACATTAATACATATATTCAATACTTTATAAAATATATAAATATATAAATATTTACACATTTATTTATGTATTTATGTATATATCATAAAATATAATCACATTATTGATATATACATTTATACATACATATGTAAATTTCCTATACAATAATAATAAAATATTATTTTCACCACAGATATTAGGCGGGGTGTGTACGTATATACATGCGTATAACCATATATACTCTTGTGTATACATATGTATGCGTATATACATGTCGACACATGCGTATGAGCATATCCATCTGCTTAATGTACGTATGTATCAATATGTCTATACATATAGATACGTGTACACAATGTATATAGGTATATACGTACCCACTCAACCTTTAACATATATCAATCACATGATTCATACAAGGGGTCACAGTATAGTAAGTTTGACATTAAACAATCATTACTCACAAAGCACAAAGAAGTAAATCAAACTCCTAAAGCCTATGGATGACTTATCAAGACTAACTTATCTGACTTGGTTCCTCTATACCCATCATGATGTGTGTGTATGCTCAACTGATTAACATTACCGGTTAAACGACCAATGCCCCTCTCCCAAGTGATATTTCCCCTATGCCTGGAGGACTGGTTCTCATACTTGCATTCACAGTTTTAAACTCACGGCTATCAAATGCTCACAATAATAGCAGTATATATAAATTTCGCAAGATATAACATCATACATTAACCTCATAATGCACGTTTTCACCATGATTAACATCAATTGAACAACATAAGAATGAAACAATCATAAATGTACAAAAACTCATCTTGATAACAAGGTGCATCATATCTTTATTCATTCATAAAACTATCTTTACAAACACATAATCCTTATCCAATACTAATAGCCTAGTAGCTATACAATCGTGGTGTAACATTTCCTTTTTTCTTCACCTTTGACTCGCACTCATTCAAAAACATAATAATCAATTTTATCACAACTAAATATTTTATACTTATCTTTGTATATGTTGGATTCTTCTTTAGACTTTTTATCAACATGGGCTTCCTTTGCATCTGATTCATTGCTCGAGCTATTTCTTGATTCATGCTTTGAAATGTTCATCCTTGATGATTTGAACATTGCTTCTTCTTTAGATGATTTCTCCTTTTCTAACATCATTTCTTTCTTCTCTTTTACTCACAAGGTTATCTCCATTTGTCATGACCTTTGGTTCTATTGCCATGCGTATTCCAAGTGCTACATCATCATTCTCAATTTGTTGTTGCAAGTTTATCGACATTCTGCTTTGTATTTCCTTTACCCTTATTTCCTTTACCCTTATTTCCTTTTCTTTCTCCCATATGTGCTCTTCTGATCTACCTTCTAGCGGCTAGGCTATTCGTGAAGGAACCGGCTTTGATACCAATTGTTGAGCACACGGTGATACTTGGGCGGGGGGGGCGGAAGGCGGGGAAATTAGTATCTAACAAATCTTTTACTTTTCAAAACTCAACCACAATTAAAATCATTCAAGTAAGATCTAGCAATTAGGAACACAATAAGAACACATGATTTACGTGGAAACCCTTTTGGGAGAAAACCACGGCACAATATTGAATAAATACTATAGTTTAATCTTCTTCTTGTTGTAGGCTCCAACCTACTATCAAAATCTCAAATCTCTATACCAATTGAGCTCCAACTCAGCAAGGGGCTCCAACCTCTACTTGATAGGCTCCAACCTATTGGAAGCTCCAACTCCCACACACAAACTGAGCTTCAACCCAGCAAGAGGCTTCAACCTCTATTTGATAGGCTTCAACCTATTAATTCTTCTATGGCTGATATTATTAACTCCTTCATCCAAATCTGATTCAAACACAAATATGATTCAAATACAAATCTGACCCAAACTCAAATTACAATCTTCCTTCCAAATCTGATCACTATCATGCACTTCTTTTCACAAATTACAGGTCTGATCCAATTACAAATCTGATCACTATCATGCACTCTTTCTTTTCACAAATTTGATCACTATCATGCACTTCTTTTCACAAAACTGATCATAAATATGGCACTATCTTTCCTCAAAATCTGATTTAAATATTGCAATTAATTCACTCACAAATCCGATTACAAAAATGCATTGCTTACACAAATATTTCTGCCTTAATGTCTGCTCATAGATCTGCAATATATCTGCTCATGAATCTGCCATAAAATCTTCTACAAATTTACTCATAAATCTGCAATGTATCTTCAACAATTTGCTCATAAATCTGCCAAATGTCTTCCTTTTATTTCTCTTCTCTTTTCACAAAATTGATACTAGAAATCTCTTATAAATCTGCTCAAATATCTTTTTATTTCTGCTCTTCATATGAATGATATTAAAAAATTGCTTGCTTTCTAACTCTCAAACAAACCTCTATTTATACCTTTCCAAAGTGTCTTTTCACCCAAGAGGCGTGACTCTTCAAGGGGTCGGCCACACATGCATAAAATAAATTTTATTTTATTTAAGAAACCCTTCCACATGTGGGTGCATAAAATCTAGCTTGAGTATTTAGGTTTGTAATCTTCTGATCTTACAAAATGACAATGTTCTACAAAGATTTGGAATGGACAATGAGTTTCAGAGACAAGGAGATGGTGTTTGGTGGCAATAATATTATCTATACACATGTATATAGTTATATATGCATACATGCATATGTATTATAGATGCATATATATACAAACACATTCTAATCTTAGTAAATATATTTATTAATTAGACTAATCATATCTATAGTTACTAAACTAATTAATAATAAATATATTTGTAACCAACCCTTCAGTGCAGTAAAAATTTCCAAATTTACACCATGCGAGTAAATAAACAGAGTAACAAATCATCGTAATAAAATTTTTCTTTTTTTTATTGATATTATATGAACAAGATGTTGTATTTAATTACAATAATGATTGCATAACTTCACAAGTTACAATTATACAAGAATACATACACTTACATAGCTCCAATGAGCTTTAGAACAAATAGTTGTAAGACGGTCCAGGATTTTCCCTTTCAAATCTTGGTTCTTCTTTCGCCTGTTGTGGAGGAGAAGCATCACTTAGGCGCTTTTCCACCAACCACGAACTCATAATGCGGTCCCCCGCACATCTATCATTTGATAGATGGCCCTTCCCTTCGACAAAGAGATTGGTAGAGTAACCAATAATGACAACCAACTGAGCATAGTGTTGTGTCCTACATAACTAGAACTTTGTAATCCCACAATCTCGCACTAGCATGTAATACTGGATCACGGTGAATTGATAGTGTAGTCTCAAAGGTCACACAACTAAGTGGACACACAACTAAGTGGGGCTTCGTACATTGCACTACTTTGATCAAAGAGTTCTCATTCAGTACTTCGAATGAAGTCATCTATCACAGACACTACTTAGGGCCGATTTGACTTAAGGCTATCTTAAGCTACGCATAGGTATATCCTCCAATGGATAGTCCGTCATCCTGGATAACCTATCACCATATAATCTACTTGGAATTAACCTACTTAGCTAGTAAGTACATAAGATAGTTATATCCTTCAATGGATAGTCCATCATCCTAGATAACCTATCTTCAAACAATCTACTTACATATAAGTATATTAAACCTCTTCCATATTGGATGGCTTCTCCTAGGAGTAAACACAAGCTTTCCTAGTTAAATCAATAACTTAGCTAAGTGTATCATAAGTGCCTTTCATGTTCAATCATACCTAGTATATAATAGTTATGGTAAACACCCATCTCCTATTATGGAGTAAATACAAACACATTGCATCCCATGTTCAAACATATCTAGTATAATTAAACACCTATGTTGTACCATATGAACATAATTAAATACCTATGTCAGATAATCTCTTTGACATATTTAGTATAGTTAAATAAGCTACTGTATAGGCGCAAAATTGCACCCCCCGCAATTTTGCATACATTATTGCATCCACTTTAGTGTCCATTCCCTTAGCATCTTGAGTAGGCTCATTTTATCCCTTGCATTAGCCTTTTTCCCTTCCCAGGATGCTCCAACACTCCTTTTCAGCAGCCACCCTTGCGTGTTAACTTTTCATAGAACTTTGTACTTTTCCCATTCGCGTTGTTTTGTAGCGTGACGTGTCTAGACACTAGCGTGCCACGTGGACGTCCGCTCGCCGCGCTAGCGTCCTGTGACGTGTCAACGCTTAGACGACCATTTTTGAGCATGTTTTCCACTTGTCAGCTAAGTTTGTTAGTGGAAACGGCTCGGGATTCTTTGTAACCGCCCGGGAAGCTTCTTTTCTTCCTTTTTAATCCATTCTTTCCATTCTTTTGCATCTTCTAACTTCTTCCAAGTCTTGCTAGCACTTCTCTTGCTTCATTCTAGCTTTTAGCCTCACTCCATCACTTGCTTGCACAACTTCATACCATAGCAGCATAAATCGTTTGGGGAATAAATCGGCAAACCAAAAGTTCAGGATTTTTTGAAAAAATAGGGAAAAAATCGGATTTACAAAAAACATAAAAAATTGAAAAAAAATAGTCAGAAGCTACTTTTAAAATTTTTTTAATGGCATTTCCATAGCATACAGACATTGAGAGCAAATAAAATACAGAGTTCAATCCATGAATTAGAGAAAATAGATTTTTGTTGGTTATATTCATATCGCTGATTACATTGCACAAGACATACTACAACTGCATAAATATCAGATGGTGACAGTTGTTGATGCTACCACATTTTTCATACATGTCTACCAAAGCATTTTATCAAACAGTTCACTGCCTTGCTGCTATGGCTAAAACCCTAAAACAGGTGCTTTTGAACAAGTCATGGATGCTTGGAAAAGATCTATCAAAGCATAATAGTAAGCAATAGCATAGACAAGGTAGTGAACTGTTTCAAAAAATGCCTCAAAGAAATGTGGTCTCATGGTGATGGAATGCCATGACAATCCATAGCAATTTGCTTGTCATGGCATTAGTTATGGCATTCCATCACCATGAGACCACATTTTTTTGAAGCATTTTTTCAAATAGTTCACTACCTTTTCTATGCTACCACATTTTTCATACATGTCTACAAAGCATTTTATCAAAGCTTCACGCCTTTGCTGCATGGCTAAAACCTAAAAACAGTGCTTTTGAACAAGTTATGGATGCTTGGAAAAGATCTATCAAAAGCATAATCATAATATAGATGAAGGTAGTGTGACCTGACAAAATGCCCAAAGAATGTGGTCATGGTGATGGAATGACAATCCATAGCAATTTGTTTGTCATGGACTCATGGCATCTGCTATGGCATTCCATCACCATGAGACCACATTTCTTTGAAGCATTTTTCAAATAGTTCACTACCTTTTCTATGCTACCACATTTTTCATACATGTCTACCAATGCATTTTATCAAACAGTTCAACGCCTTCTTGTGCGAAAATCAGCTTGATTTCCTTTTTTTCCAGATTTTAAACACGTTTTTTTGGCGAATTTGCAGTTTGAAACCAAAAAAAAATCATTGACCAAAAAGTCAACCAAAAAGTCAACGATTTTTTGAAAAAATCGTGCAGGCTGCAGATTTATTAAAAATCGCGATTAATCGGGTTTTATTGCAGATTTATGCTTCATTGCTTCATACAGCTTGTTGTAGCAGCTTCAAGCTCTCTCAAGCTCCCCTTGTAACACCCTTTGCAACTTCATCTTCTTCATTTCATGCTTGTGAGCATCCTGGGATTCCATATGCCCTATGTTGTACCCAAACCAAATTTTTTGCTTCACTAAGGCATTTTGCAAAAAATAGTCTTAACTTTGTCAAAGTGATGTCAGAACGTCATTTTTGGGCTTCTTGAATATGGAGCTTATGCCAGTTTGATATCAGTCTGATACTGGAGAGTTTTGAGAAAATCCAAAATTTGAAGGAAAATCATCAAATTTTTCTAACTCTGGAGCAAAGAGCACTTTTTGAAAAAGGCTCCCTTGATTTTAGGGGCCCAGATCCTATTTTTAGGGTTTGTCACCTCTAGCAGACATTTGTCCGGGATCTCGCCAGCTTCGCAACGAGCTATCAAGCCTGTCAAACGGACCTGTTTTGCTCGAGTTATGTGAGATAAGCAGAAAACGAGAGAAACGAGAAAATGACTAACACCGGAAGCAAAAACGAGCAGCCTATCCCAGGGGCGCCCATCTTTTTAGGGCCTAAACGGAGGTTTTTAGATCAAATGACACCTTTGATGTTTGTTTCACGCTCAGTCCAGCTCCGTGTTGCACCCTTTTGCGTGTCAATCTAAATTGCTGAGAAGCCGGGGCGAGTAGACAAATGCAAGGTTGAATGTTGATTTTGAGGTCGTGAATAAAGCAAAAGAGCACATTTTCAAAAAGGCGCTTGAGCTTTTGAGGCCTTTAATGTCCTTTATTTGGTGATCTCAAATATTCAGTTTGTCCGTGTTACATCTAGCTATCCGTTGCCTGTCTCTGTCAGATCAGAAGATAACCTAGCTGCCCGCAGTCAGAGTTTCAGTGATATTTTGGTCAGTTCCAGAAATGGCTATCTCTAGAGAAGAAAGAGCACCTTTTGAAAAAGGCGCCCTCCTTTTTCACCTCTCAGATGTTTTCTTGGGAAATGTTCCTTTGCAGTTGCTTTGCGGAATGGTTTCAGCTTCACGTTGCACCAATTCGTCAGTTTTGAAAGTTCGTTGAATGCAAGATACGAGGGAATCTAGTTTACCTTCATAAGATGAAAATGTTGAGAAAATGGCTATCTCTGGGATGAAAAGAGCACCTTTTGAAAAGGGCGCCCTTGTTTTTCAACCCTCAGATGTTGGAATTTGAATAAATGTTGTCTAGGAATTGTTGCGTGGAATGAAGTCAGCTCCGCAGTGAGCCTGTGATCCAGTCCTGAAACTTGGTCAGTCAGAAGTTATGAGGGATTTGTTTTTCCCTTCGTACGAGATGGAGATGAGTAAATTTGACTAAGTCTGTGAAAAAGAGCAGCTTTTGAAAAGGGCGCATGGATTTTTGAGCCTTCAGATCTTAGTTTTATGGTCTGCAGTCTCAAGGAGTCTTTTGATCAATTTTTTCCCTGCTCTGCAATGCAATCGTCAGCGAGTCAATCGGGCTTGTCAGTCATCCAGAATTAGTGCTCGAACAGAGGCTCCGACGAAGGTTACAATCCAAATTTTCATCAAAATTGGCTAAGTCTGGAAAAACACCTTAAGGGTCAAAGTTGACTTTTCAAAACAAGTTGACTGGTGCGCCCTAACTAGAGTTATGACTTCAGTTCAACCGAACGATTTCTGGGTTGCATGCAGAAGATACTGAAGTTCATTTTGGGTTACTATTTTTAGAAGTTCAGTTCATCTGCAGTGTGCATGCATTTGCATGTTCAGTTAACTGAAGAGGATGTTGAGTTCTAATTTGCATGTGAAGTTAATTGTTTTGCATGTGCACTTAACTGACTTGCATGCACAAGTTTAACTGATTTGCATGGGCAGTTCAACTAAAGTTAAAAGTGGTGCTCTATTAAAGCATCATTTTCATGCATTTTAAGCTTCAGTTCACAACCAATCACATTCTAGGCATTCATTTTGAAGGCTTAGTTAAACATACGCCCTAATTTGAGGCTTAGTTAACTGCCAAATAAAGAGGTGCGCTTTGAGTTGAAGAGGTGGACAAATTTTAAATGAATTTTATTTATTTAAAGACAAAAGTCATCTTTATTTCTTCATTCTTGAACAAGTCGTATCATTCAGAGCTCAAAACATGGTGATTTCTTCATGCATTTGAAGATTCGAGGTGCTACAGGTGTTAGATTTCAACATTCTTTATAGCGTTGGATTCAGATTGTTCAGAAGAAGAATATTCCAGACTTTGTTTTCAGTTTGCATGCAGGTTTCATCGAATTCCAAAACAGAGATAGGCGAATTCTACCGAAGCAGAGCAAATAAAACCTTCTTTCTTCTATTTCTCATCTTAGGTACTTTCTTCGCATGTCAAAGAAAACGGCAAAATATTCAGAATCTGACCATCTGGGTTCGCATATTTCAGCATCAGCAGCAAAACCCATGTCTTAGATTTTTTCGAGAAAATTGCCCCGCAGCCTTCATTCTGAAGCTCTGTGCTTTTTTTCGAAGATTTCTTTGCATGTGGGATAAAATCACATCTTTTTGAAAATCGCATCATCTAGGTTTGTTTAGAATTCCGTTGTGCACAAAACCCATGTTTCTGATTTTCTCAAGAAAAATTGCCTCGGAAAGCTCTAAAAACCCCTACAATTCTCGACTGAAGAATCTTTGCATGTCAAGCTAAAGGACGTGTTTTCACAATTTTGACGTTGTGGGTTGTCTTAGAATCATTTTTCGGACAAAACCCATGTCTCAAAATTTTTGGTGAAAATTATCCTCCGATAGGATATTTTTAGCCTCACCAGGAGCCATTTTAGCTTTCCGGAGAAAGTTGTCAGAACATAGCCGTGTTCACAGTCAATGGGCAAGTTTTTCAGAAGGCGGTTCAACTAGACTGAATTCAAGACCAAATCGGTCTTAATTTGTGTTTTCATTAGAGTAATTGACAATGAAGATCAAGTGCATCCGGGGGTTGATTTAGACAATTTGACAAGCGTAGACGCGGGTTGGACACCGTTGGAATTTTGCGTTCTTGTGTATTTGTCGCAACCAGAGTGTTTGTGGTCAAACTCCGCAGTTTCGTCATGCAACACTTCTCCATTGAGAAAAACGTAAGAAGCGTCAAGCTACAAAAGAAACAGTGGTCATCACTTCAGTTACAGAGCCGCCAGAGTTACTAGTTAATGAAATGCCAGTGGATATTTCCAAGATTGTTTGAGTTGCTCGAGATAGCGGCCAGTGATCAGTCAGTTAGAATATGCAGTTAGTTTCGAGGTTAGAGTCAAGAGCAACAGTTAACTCGACTTTCAGTCTTGAGTTCACTTGTTGTTTTCATACATGCTTATCTCTTCCTTGGGATTATCTTCATAGGAGTTAGGGTTAGGGTTTCCAATTAACTGAGGGTAGTGTCGAGTTAACTTTGCTTTAAATAAGGACGTGCATGCTTGCACATTGTCCATTTAGGTTAGATGTATCGGTTAACTGATGGTAGCTTTCCAGTTAACTGTATAGTTTCCTTTATTAGGGTTTAGTAATAAATCTTGCATGCATTGCAAGACTGTAGTTGACTCAAGGTGATTTTAGGGTTCCCTACACCTTTTGATGTCTATACATAAGAGCTTTTGCTCATTTGTAATTAACTTTTGCACGAGAGAGAAATATATGCTGTGCCTACCTTGCCTGTAATATTGCTCGTTCTGTATCTGTTCATGAGTATTTATTATGATAATGAATTGTTATGCCACTCGGGTTTCATGAAATTATTATGGTGAATGCTTGCCTTAGTTAGATATAGTGGCTAGTTGATCGTAGATTGTATGTGTGTCTCGCCAATGCAATTTATTTTCCTAGTTGGCTATCCTTCATGTTATGTGTTCAATAAACTCGTTCAGATTGAGCTGATAGATGTGCCACCTTGCCTTCAAGTTGAGAATCTGTTCTTGGTTATCGTATGATGTGTGTGAATAATAAACTTATTCAGATTGAGCCGATAGTTGTGCCACCTTGCCTTCAAGCTGAGAATCTGTATTTAGTTTATCGTGTATTGTTGTTTCCAATAAGCCTATTCAGACAAGCAGATAGTTGTGCCACCTTGCCTTCACGTTGTGAGTCCGTACCCGGCTTATCGTCAGATAATCATCCCTGCTCCATTTCCTCATGCTCTGTTTTCTTGAGGAAACTGGATAGATTTAAAGTAGATAGCTTAGTTGTAGTTAATGATCTGCGAAACCAGAAAATCCTTAGTGCAACGTTCTTGGTTTTCTTAACCTTGTGCCTCTTCCAACTGAGAACAAAAAGATAGGACTTAGATTACTTTTCTTTTCCACGCATTCCAGCACAACGAGGGAGCTTCCCCTCCTAATTTGAAGAGCACTCATTACGCAATGTGCATAGCTGTCCGTACAAACCTGCACTCCAGAGGTGTTAGTTTTTATGCCAACATCCTAATATTTGCATACTTACTTGGTGATACGGGTTCTCCTCGAGCGGGGTTTGCTTTTATCACCTCTTTTGTGATACGGGTTCTCCTCCTCGAGCAGGGATTGCTTTTATCACTCCTACTTTGTGGTGCGGGTTCTACTCCTGAGCGGGTTTTGCTTTCACCACACGCTTTGTTCATCACACTCTTTCTCTCTATCTTCTTGGCTGTTCGTGGAGGTGGGAACACCAAAACGGGGGTTTGATTGAGGAAAACCCCTATATAGCCCCAACATTCTCTCCAGACATCACGCTTGCAGGTTTTGAAGACATTCATTTGACGGAGGCTTCATCACTCGCGTGGTTGTAAGTATTTCTTTCCTTTCTTCTCCTTATCTCTAACATTTCTATTTCGCTTTGTTTTAGTTCTATTACATTCTACTACTTTATCGCATTCTGTAAACTCTTAGCAATCCGATAGCTAGCAGTCATTTAGGCATTTTCTGTGATAAACTCATTCTCTGGTCTGTACGAGACACCAGCGGACCTCCGAGATACCAGCACGCCGCACTGATGTCCGTATTCTGTGCTGATGTCCTTTGGCCAAGAGCTCGTCAGTTTGTCCAGAGAATCTTCGTGACTTGCTCTTTCTGATTTTGTAACCCTTGCCCCTGTTCCTTGAGGTAGTTTAGTGCAGTTCGCCCCGTGAGGCTCTCTAAATGAAGAGAACTCGTGAGTAGTGAATCCCCCTCTTCTACATCTACCTCTTTGACACATCTAATACAATCAAGTATTTATGTCAAGCAAACTCTCCTATCCTGGAGTACTTAAAAACACATTATACAAGCAGTCTAAAGGCTTCAATTCCCTTCTTCAAAAGCAATATTAAAAACTTCTATTGCACAAACTGAAAAGTCTTTAGGCAACATAGAAAACACATCAATACAAGAAGAAGAAATCCCTTTGCCTGTTATTGCTTATCCCTGATAATGATGAAAGTGCAGCCTTCTCCTATAGCTCAATTCAGCTCAATTCAGTTTCACAAATCAATTCCCAATCCCTCTCTTGTTGAAAACACTCTCCTCTCAGAAATAGACAACTCTTCCCCACAAAGTCCACTCTTTTCTCACTTAGAAATCAGATAGTATAAATTGGAAAACCTCAGATGTAATAACAAACAAAGGGCGTATTCCTTTGGTATGATACGCCTCCTTCTATGGAAATAATGTTCACACAAAAATATAAATGATGGTTGCAAATAATGATCACTCTAGAAAGGTAGAATGAATCATAAAATAATGCACATGATAATAACACTGAGAATGATGAAATAAGATTGTAATGTCCCCTTCTTGAGCATGACCTTTTCTGATTGACCGTTGGCCTATTCTGGAGACCCGTAGGCTTCTCGGTGGTGAAATTAGGGTTTCTTGGTTGATGGTTTCTTGTGCTCACGAATTGGTGATTGAACTGCGGATTCCTTCTGGGTTTTTCGTGAGCTTTTCGGTGATGTGTTCTTCTTGGCATTCTGAGCACTTTCATGAATTTACTATTTTTAGTAAATTCTATTTCTGGCAGTGGTCTTGTTGGCTTCGGCTCGGTTGGCTCTCATCTTCAGTCATTTCAGTTGGTTTGATCAATCTTGACCTTGAGAAGCATTTTGGTGAGATTTGCCCAGTTGATTTAAAATACTATATTTTAAAGTTATATTTTAATATTGTGACCCCTTGGTCTAGTGAAAACAACTTAAGTTGTTCTTAAAAGGGGGACTTTGAGGGGTGGCGCCTCATGAAGGTATTTTTATATTTCCTTAAGGTTGAAAATCAATTGCTTGAAAAGGGACGCCCATCTTTGGTGAAAGATTATTTTAAATTAAAGTCAAAATTGCATCAAGACAAAAGGGATGCCATCTTTGGAGGGAAAGGTGAAAATTCAAATTTGAAAGTTAGGGTTTCTAGAAGCTTCTGGAAAGTCATCACAAGTTTATAAAAGGAGGTCTTGGTCTTCATTTTGATCATCTGACATCTTGAGTAAAGTTATGCTGCCGAAATGGTGAGTGGATTGCTTCGAGGAATGAATGCCTCCTAGCTTGGCTCAACTTAGTGCTTGTGAGACAGCACCTAGTGGAGAGGTTTGATTGTTTGAGTGAATGTTTGTAGTGAGGATTGCTTTGTTGTGAGTTAATGCATTTGTAGTTCAGTTATTTGCATTTCATGTTATTTTCTGGAGTTGCTGAGAACATAGCAGATTGTAGTTTTCATTCATATTTCAAAAATACAAAAAGATATCATTCTGGGTGTTGCTTATTTCTTCTTGTCTAGGGTGGGCGCCCCTTTGCACCAATTTGCAGATTTTTATTTGAAGAACTTGAATTTTTTAAAGGAAATCGCCCCTCTTGCTGGGCCGTACCATTCTTGATGCCTTGGGATTTGTGCAGAAAATAAATAACAGCATTTAGGCTCTGTTTTTTGTCTTCATCATAGGCGCCTTCATCATAGGAGTTGTTTGCATCAGATATCATGCATTTTGGGTAAGTAGTGAGAGAGTTGTGAGCATATCTTTGAGTTATTGTACTGCTGGTTATTAGTTTTCAGTCCTTACTCTGTCATAACAGCTTGCAAAGAATACGTCATTTGAGTTTGGTTTTGGAAGGAAAGACATTGAGGGAATTTAAGGATAGCATTATACATTGTTGCATCATTGAAGACACTCTTATCTTGTGTTTAACAGATAAATCTCTGATATTGTAAGCTGAACAGTAGTACTGTCAGCATCCTTCTTATTCTTGTTAATCTCATGTTTGTAACTGCCCACTGAATAAGTGGAAGAGGCTGGCTTGCCGCCTATTTACTTGATTTGCATTGTAATTTCATAAGTCTCCGCCATATGGTCGCCTCATCTCCATCATGGATTGAGTAGCACATACTTGGTGTTGAGTTGTTTTCAGTATTGCAATAGATAGGGATCCTCTGACCATATGCTCGTCGTTCGCCGACGCATTTTTTGGTTAGAGTTCTTGTTTCAGCATTTCCTTTAAGATCCTCTGACCAATGCTCACACTTTGCCCACATCGGGATCCTGGTGTACATTCTGGTTAGAGTTGCTTTCAGCATTGTTTTGGTTTTTGGGCTAACCTTAACGGGTGCTTGTTAATTGTAACTTGCAATTGAAAATCGAAAAAATTTGGCTCGGTATATTTCAAAGATCATACACCAGATAATGCGTTGCAAGAGAGCTGGGGCGACTATTTATAGAGCAGCCAGCCTCCAAACTTCCTACAGTCATGGCATGTGATTCAACACCACTCCCTTTCTGAATTATTCAGCTTGGAGGTGGCGGTAATTCAAGCCAGTAATCAGCAAAAGACATGATGAATAGACTTCCCAATTGCCAGCATTCAAGAAGACTATTTCAAACTGCACATGGAGATAAGATGTATTCAAATTTCCTTCAAAATAGACTTCTATTTGATTTCAATCTTCCTTAATTGGTGCCACCTTCACAAGGCGGGTTTGACAGACTCAAAAGGTATTTAAGACAGTCACACGTCTTTTCTATTATTTACTCAGCTGCATGATAACTTCATACGTGTCTTGTTTTGACTTGGTCTAATGTTTGCTTGCTTTCCAAGCGCTTTTGCTTGCAGTGCTGTCCATGTTCACTAATATTTAGTATTAAATGCTTTAGACTTGTTTACAGCCCATGCGTTGCTTCTAAAGACTTAGTCTTGCATTGAAACGAGTGCTATATTCACTTATATTGACCAAGGCACTTAATTATGTGAAACAACTCCTATTTTATTGCTGGGGCTGCGTAACACACAGCATATAATTCATGTTCACTCTAACGTATTCTTGGATGGTAATACACAATCCTTTACACAGTGTCGTGAATGTTTCAAAGTCGAGTTGCATCACAATTGGCATATTTAAGCCAAAGTTTAAATACGTGAATAGAAGTCTTCATCAAATCAACTCTTTTATTAAATTAGAAATAATTTGATTTCCAATGTTTAAATTAGTATGTAATATATATATATACCTCTATGTACACGTATGTGTTGGTATACCATATCGATGCATCCATATGAGCATATCCATTTGCCAACGTACGCTTGTATCTATATGCATATACATATGGATACGTGTATATACTATATATATATGTCCACATCCGATTCACTTACATCCATTTACGTTACCATCATATTGATAGGTGTGTATGTGTGGTATATCTATAGTTACAAGACTCGCCCAAACTCGGCGAGTACTCGCGAGTCCTGAGGCGAGTGACCCTAAACGAGTCCCAGAGACTCGGCTGCCGAGTACTCGCCGAGACTCGCCGGACTTGCCGGACTCGCCGAGTTTTGTGCCTCAGACTTGGCCATTTTAATTAAATTTTTTTTAAAAAATTGCAATCTTTAATTTACAATTTTTTTAATTAAATGGTGTGCACCATGAAGGTTTGTGTGGTTTCGAAGGTCTTCATTTGGGCTTGGTGGTGGGGCTCCGCCCCTCGACCCCCCCTATCGCGGACAGGGCCTGGCTGCCCCTAGATCCCGCTGTGTTCTTGATTGCCCCCCTCCCCAAGCGCCCCTTGAGGGGGTGTTGCCCCCAGACCCCCGCAAGGGGCGCTGCCCCTTGACCCCACTAGGGGCATTGCCCCAGACCCCCACGAGGGGCGCTGCCCCCAGACCCCTGCGAGGGGCACTACCCCTCAATCTTGTTGGGGTGTTTCCCCCAAAACCTCATCAAACTATAGGTCTAAGCATGTTATAGGCCAATGATGAATCATGATCATTAAACCTACAAAATACATATCCCCTGTTGCAAATCTTTGCATCTTTTGCAGTCAAAGCCATAATCAAGGATTATCTTGTTCCATACATTAGACAACAAAGCATGCAGTCTTGAAGGCTACAATAAAATTTTAATAATAAATTCCTCACTTGAATATACACACCAATCATTGAGATGCAAGCAAATATCATGGCTACATCATCATCTATGACCTATCTTAGACACTAGCGCATGACTTGTCGTGATGTTGGGATGAGTAATGCAAGCTCTTTTGAGCCATAGACTTATATTTTTAATTTTGATATTTGTTTTGATGCCATGGATTTCATATTCCATGAGTTTTGTATACATTTGACAATATTTATATATTTGAATGTGTTATTTCCTTCAGCTAAAATTTGCGTTTATACTTATGTGATCGATGTATGTTTGTGTATGAGATCATAGTAATTTCTATTTGATGATGTTATTGTGTCTTTAAGGTTTATTTATTAAAGGGTGCGTGAAACAAGTGTTAAATCCTTAAAAATCTCTGAATTTCTTGGGTTTTTCTATTTGCCGAGTATTTGCCAAGTCTGGGCTCCGAGTCCGAGTCCGAGTCAAAAATTGGCTTGCCGAGTCCGAGGCGAGTCCGAGTCTTGTAACTATGATCTATACATATGCATATACGTGTCGTTAGATCCTCCTGATATGCATGTGCATACATATAAACATACTTCCATCTACATCCCACCTATCCATATGATCGTAATATCACCAGAAAGATCTCAAAAACTAAATAGATAAACATCACTCGCAAATGCATGCAGAAGTAAACAAGACTCCTAATGCAAACATACAAGCTCTGGATGACTTACCTATAACACACACAAACTGACTGTGAGAACCCTAACAGGTTCTAATTGATTTTTTTTTTCTTTCTATTTGTTGTTTTGAAAGTTTCAGACTTGCCTTTAACTTATGCCTTCACCTAGGACTTATTATATCATGTAGATTGAAAGCATAAATAACAGAAAATGAACTTGAATACAGATTTTATGGAAACAGCAAGATGAACATAAACAAGAAGAACATACCCAGTAAGATAGCTTATCCTCTTTTATTTGACTAGAAGCTGATTGCAACAGTAAATACTGAATATTACAATCTGCTAGGTCTGATTTTAACTTCCAGACCTTCAATGATACCCAGTTTGTGCTCAAAGCACTAGATAAAACCCTAGCTACTAGAAAGGAGAATGAGCTGAGTGTTTGGAATGATAAACCTAGCTGGAAATGACTGGTAATACGCTGTTGCAGCCTTCTGGAGGATGTAGCTGCCAAAATCTCCACATAAATGGTGATGAAGTTAACTTGAAATCTGCTGCAATGAAAATCTGAATATGTTTGAGCTATACACAATATCAAAATTACCATGAAACAACCAAAACATTTTACAGATGGAGCCCAAACCAAAATCGAACTAAACCGCCTAGAACCTCAGCCAATCAAGGAAAACCAACTTCCAAAGAGTTGAGGAGAATCACCCTATAAATGAAAATCCAGACAAGAAAACCTAGAGGATACCCCATTGTTCAAGCCCTTGCCCTTCTGTTACACCCCAACTAACAAGGTCCTCAATTGTTGCCATCATTTGAAGTTGACTTGTAGAAGAGGAGGCACCTTGCACCATCATTGTCCAAGGATGATATTTTAAAGCCATGAAAAAACTTTTGACACCTCTGCACTTGAACAATTTCCCATCTTGGAATGTAGGGGTTGTAAAGGCACTTGAGACTTCTAGGTGCCCTTTATTATGAGTCACTATGACACTATTCATAACTTTTCCCATATCCTTAGAGTAGGTCTTAAACATGTGCAGCTCCCTACGTACCACCTACAATTCTTTGCATTCAATGAGTCTATCCCCTGAAGGGATCTTCCCATTCATGTAATCCCCAACCATTGGTGAACCCACATTATCTTCTTTTACAGTCAATTCTTGTTCAACGCTCAACACTTTCATATCCCAAAATGAACCCAACAACAAAATGCGTAAGAGCCATAATTGAAGTTGCATTTTCCAATTTTGAAACAAAATTCTACTAGATGGTAGCTTTTGAACAAGGGGGACCAACCAAATCTAGACCACTCTCACCTATTATTGCTTTTACAAACCCTAAAGCGGTCATCTCTTTGTAGCTAAAAATTGTGTTCAAACACTTTTGAGAAACTCTTAAAAGTAATTGTTGCGAGCCTTGCAAGAGTGCCTTTGACATAACTATTGGGAGCCTTGCATGACTGCATATGACATTCATTTTGAGACCAAACACACACCAAACGGCTAACAACCTATAGCCAAACAAGAAGTAACCATCGATCCAACATTGCATACAAAACACTCCACCCAAGTGACTCTAATATTCACTTCTCCCACACTTTGTCCATCATTAAGGGGGTGCATAACACAATTCAGATGAAGGGAATTAAGATCCTTGCTTTTGCCATTTTTGGGAATAATGACCATTTAAATTTGCACGTTGGTTTATGGGAAGAGGATCACATGTACTCAAACAAGGAAAATGGATACCTTTTTATTGTCATTTCCCCTTTTTAAGCATAAGATTAATGCAGGCCCATATCCTATTGTCTTAAGCTTTTTCCATAGGCTAATGGGATGGTAAAGGGTTAAATAATTTAATAATTAAGTTTTAAGTTGTTGAAAAGTAACTTTACTTTATATATTAAAAATACGACTTATTTTTAATTATTTAAAATAGTTATAAGTGTGGTTTAAAAGTGTCGCTAGGAACAAGGTCTTAAAAGTGGTTTTGTAAACACATTTATGACTTTGAGGGTAACTATTAAAAAATAATATAATTTTCTTAGATTTTTTCTTGAAAAAGTCATATAAGGAGTGTTAAATTTATGATCAGATTTAATGCACAGAAATTAATTCAAAACTCAAACACACAACACAACAGATACCCTGGGAAAACCCTCCTCCTGAGGGAGAAAAACCCAGCAATAATATATCTCTTATATATTAAATCTCAATGAATTCTTCTTTACAATGAAGGCCGATATGAAGGCCAAAGATAAGGCACCATAAATTGATGCAAACACAGAAACTGAGTGAAGCAATCTGCTAACAAAGATTTCTGCCTTCTACACAAATGCCAATCTGTACTTGAGACAATTCGCACTTTGATGAACCTTCGCACTTGATATCATGTAATGAATATGAGTGAATGGATGATCAACAATGAAACTTCATCGGATATATATACACAAGGAGATGGGAGACGTGACCTTTCATAAACAACATGTTGGCCACAACAAAGAGGTATGTCTCTATCAAAAGGAAGGTCGGCCACATAGAGGATCGCACTCCTTAATAAATTTGTGACCCTTCAAAAAACAAATATTAAATATAAATATGAATTGTCTTCAATAAGATCGCGCCATAAGAGATTTGAGCCTTCATTAAAAATAGAGCCTTCTTTACAATTCAAATAGCCGTTAGGCTATCATTTGAATTGCCTCCAAATGCAATCGCGTGGGTCTGGAAGAAGCAGACCGACGCTGCCAAACATCAACACTCCCTCTCAGCTAGGGATGATACTTCCAGCTGCATAAGACATATCACCTCATCGTGATGTCTACCACTATGGCTACAACGATAAGTGGAAAAGAAGAATATCACCTCATCGTGATATCAGATATCACCTCAACATGATATCAACCATAATGGCTACAACCATGTATGGTATGTACAAGTGTTCATCACTTTGCCTGATGTTGTCACCTCAACTGACTTTCACCATGGCTCTCCCAGAGGGTGAAGACACAAGTACAAGAAAATCATCACGGATTCTCTCACGTGATGCTGTCATGGAGTCACACACATGACATCCACCATGGCTCTCCTAGAGGGTGGAATCAAGAGATTTCACCTCGAACTTCTCTTATAGAGAAGAACTCATTAATCAAGGGATTTCACCTCGAACTTCTCTCACAGAGAACTCATTAATCAAGGGATTTCACCTCGAACTTCTCTCATTAAGAAGAACTTATTAAAGAGGATCACTGATACTGAGACTCCTCAGTTAAGGCTGTATTCTCCACCATACCAAGCTTATCTCGAAAGTACACAAGCTTTATCCTGGAGGGCTTGGTGAGAATGTTTGCCGTCTGCTCATCAGTGCTGATATACCTCAACTGTATAGCTTTCCTCAATACCATATCTCTGATGTAATGGTATTTGATCTCAACATGCTTGGTTCTATCATGAAACACAGGATTGACAGAAAGCTTCACACAGCTCCGGTTATCACAATGAATGATAGTAGGCTCCATTGATTGTCCAAACAATCCTGCAAGGAGCTTACGAAGCCACACTGCTTCCCGAGCTGCTATACAAGCGGCAATATACTCTACCTCTGCTGTACTCAATGCTACAGATGACTGTTTCCTGCTGCACCAGGAAATCATAGCAGATCCCAAATTGAAGCAACATCCAGAGGTGCTCTTCCGATCAGTGACACACCCTGCCCAATCAGAATCAATATAGCCATGCAACTTCAAATCCACATCTGAAGAATATCTCAACCCATATCCAACTATGCCTTGGTCCACACATGAATTGACTAAGTGCACTCACTGCATGGCAGATATGTGGTCGGGTATTGACTAGATACATCAACGATCCAATCAACTGCCAAATCATCTTCTTCAGGTTCAGTAGGCTCCCTCTGAATCTTCAAGTACTTGCATCAACCTTCTGACCTCTTCGTCCAAGATTTCCTGCAACACTTGCCTTAGATAAATGTGTTCCAGCACACACCTCTGATACTGTAGAGAGTTTAGGATTGTCCTCATCGACCTCATCCCAGATCACTCTATTCTGAATAGGTTTGCGGAGCTACCAATGTCAAATCCAAATCACTGTCTTGAGCAATTATGATCTCAGCAGCGGAAGGGATCTTCTAAGGATTTAGCACCTAGCTTTGCAATACAGTAATCTTCACTTCTTCTTAGTGAGTTACAAAACTCCCTCTTGATCCTTGCTTCAGAGATTGCAAAGAAGACTTCTGGAAGTGAACTCCCTCTAGCTACCAACTCAGTCCCATGGCTGCAAGTTGTGACTTCACACTTGATCATTTCTTTGGTCGGCATGACTTCCTCGCAAGATGCCTCAAGCTTTTCATCACTAAGCAATCTCTCATCACCTTCTTGCTCCTAGATTTGTCCTGAAAGCATTTTAGAGAGAGATTACTAACCATTTATTAATTATCCAAAGAAAAATCAAGGCTAGAATCATACAAAGTTTACTATCTCAGGTTATAGCATGAATACATAAGAATTTATGAACAATGTTAAAAAAAACATGAATAAATAAATCAACCTAAAGAGAAATATGTCAAAAGATCAGAATGAAGGGATAAAGAAACTTATCTTTATTTAATTTTGATATAACTCTTTCTTCCATCTTTTACTCCTCTCGAGGGTGCCAAACTTAGCACACCAAAAGGACAATCTGCACAACTACAGATTTCTTGAATGCATTATGCAGTTAGCATGTAGAACCAACTCTCTCCAAGAGTTCAAGGCTCTATCACAGTTCATGCATTAGAGAATGATATCGATGTGACCAACTAATCACCATCGAAATTGCAATTCTTTTTTTACTTCAGAGTCACTCAGAAATCTTCACAACCAGCATGAAATAACTTGCAATAAATGAAATCTTCAAAGAATCTTATGCTAGAGAACACAATTCAAGAGAAACCACTATCTCTCTTTACTAATTACAAGATCCAAATAAAGATATAACTCAACAAACAAAGAATACTTATCTCTTTAAATATTCTGATGGATGCAAATACTGGATGCAATAAGATATGCTGCTCTTGCACTCAGATCAGTCCATCATCTTCATGGTTTGAACATAGGCCCCAAATTATGATGCAGCTACAACACGCTCTGTTTCCAGGCAGTTGTTATGCTGCGATTTCAAGCAATGTTTTTCAGAAGTATAGTCACCCATTGATGATATGACACCCAACGGTGATGACTCTCAAGCCACATAAGCGAACAAAAGATGAACTCTGAACAATGATAACCAATTTTGCATCAAGGATGAATACCCGATTGTCCAATGACAGAAAGCAAAGCTTGTACAGTCCACTCTACAGCTTCGACCACCTTCAAATCTGCATTCAAGGAAGCATCAACCATGGGCACATTCCTAGCCATGGAGGCCAAGAGAGCAATCCCATGCCCTGCCGCTGCCACAGTGTTAGCAGTTGGTGCGATCACCACTAAACAGCCAAACTCGGTGGCCGTCTGTAGATCCACATTAACTTTTCCCTTTCCAGCACACCCCACCACTAAGAGCCTTTCAATCGAACAACAATACTCCTGCATCCATGATGCAAAGAAGAGGAGCGATGCCATGATATCTTAGAAAAGCTCGACAACTTCCAGCTTCACAAATTCAATTGTTAGCCGACTCACTGAGTCTTCGATCTTAAGGAGCACCTCTACAGATGTCAACGAGGAGCTGAAAAAGAGATACAACCAGTTCTTCAACTCGGCTGAGTGCCATCAATATGAATACTTGCACTCCAACACCAAATGAGCTTTTAATCACAAGTGGCGATAACAAATCTGATCGGATCCTCACATAAAACCCGCTCTGATACCATTTTAGTTTTTATGATCAGATTTAATGCACATAAATTAATTCAAAACTCAAACACACAACACAGCAGATACCCTGGGAAAACCCTCCTCCTGAGGGAGAAAAGCCCAGCAACAATATATCTCTTATATATTATATCTCAATGAATTCTTCTTTACAATGAAGGCCAAAGATAAAGCACCATAAACTGATGTAATCACAGAAACTGAGTGAAGCAATCTGCTAACAAATATTTCTGCCTTCTACACAAATGCCGATCTGTACTTGAGACAATTCTTACTTTGATGAACCTTCGCACTTGATATCATGTAATGAATATGAGTGAATGGATGATCAACAATGACACTTCATCGGATATATATACACAAGGAGATGGGAGACGTGACCTTTCATAAACAACATGTCGGCCACAGCAAAGAGGTATGTCTCTATTAAAAGGAAGGTCGGCCACATAGAGGATCGCACTCCTTAATAAATTCGTGACCCTTCAAAAAACAAATATTAAATATAAATATGAATTGTCTTCAATAAGATCGTGCAATAAGAGATTTGAGCCTTCATTAAAAATCGAGCCTTCTTTACAATTCAAATAGCTGTTAGGCTATCATTTGAATTGCCTCCAAATGCAATCGTGTGGGTCTGGAAGAAGCAGCCCGACGCTGCTAAACATCAACAAGGAGGATTGGTCTAAAACAAAGCTCTTCTTGCTCATTTTATCAATTTCTTCTTCTTGAATGAAATTGAGTTCTTTCCTTGAGGATGAAAACCCTTTGGCAAGATAGTTTCAGGGACCAAAACCTTCATAGCCATTTAAGTGATTTCATCTAGAGATCACCATAATGCTGAATGTTTATGGATTTAGAATTTACAGATGAAGTTTATTGTGTTATTCAAATTCAGAATTATTTTCAGAGAAATACAATTGAAAGTGATTTATATCGCTTATATATTTTATCAAAAAATATTGGAAGTTTGTTCTAAAAGAAGGCCAGACCAGGTTTGGAGAAAATCAAAGCCTTTAAAAGAATCAAAACTCATTTTAAAGTGAAAAGAGGCACTGTACTTTACAAGAGGAGGATGCCGTACTATATTGAGTTTGCTGTACAACAAATAGAAGACTGCTGTACCTCTTGAAAGGAACAAAATCTGACACAATTAGTCATAGAGTTTGTGAAGACTGCAAGTATTATCACTTTTTGGGTGGTGGGCTACCATACATGCTAAAGAATTTAATTTTTGGTTTGCAGCTTGCTATACCATCCCCGGGCAGCCATACAAGTGTGAAATCAGTCTCTGCTGTTGTTTCCAGTAGGCAATTGCATTATTCACTGTTTTTTACCAATCTGTATTGCTGTTCATTATCAGATTTTTCACGCTTGCATAGTGTTTTATTCATCACTATGTATTTTTGGTTGTATTTTTCTATCTGTTATATTAGATTTGATAATTGATTCTGGAGTTTTTCGTAGTAGTTACAATGGTTGCAGCACTAGTTCATCCTTCTTTGCACTCTCAAAATTATATCAGCTCAATCTGGATATTTATCTAATGTTTTCAATTTACATTCCAATTGTTTGACAGATGTCTTTTAAATTGTTGGACAACTATTTGATATAATTCTTAGATTTGGTTATAGAAGATTATTAATTGTTTATCATTCAAAATTGTAATAAACTTGATGGTTTACTGCCAATTAGAAGTAGCATTAATATTGCAAGAAGATTCTTGATGGTTCATTGCTAGATCCATGTTATTGTTGTAAGAAGATTTTGAATGGTTCACTGTCAGATCCATGTTATTATTGTAAGAAGATTCTGGATGGTTCACTGCTGGATCCCTTTTAATTAGCATATCTATATCCACCATTTTGGCTTTGATTCAGAATCAAACTATATGGTTTGGCATTTTGTCATTTGACACAATTCTGCTTGTTATCTGCCAGCTTGGCATTGATCGGAATTTGTATATCATTGTTTGCCATTTTGCAATTGAACAATTCTGCTATATGCTTTCCTAGTTTGACACTGTTTGTAATTTGGATGGTTTGCCACTAGTTAGTTTGTGATTACTTGCTTGTCCACAACCCCATTTCAATATGTTCTGACCTTTCCACATCGGGATCTTGGTGATTAGAAAGAGCTTGGGTTTGTATTGATCTATTTCAAAAAAAAATTGGTAAATTTTTGCCAACAGTCTTGTCAAGGACAATACATCTAAGGGTATTTGATTTTTTTTTTCCCCTAGTTCTAAACTAAGATGTAGAAAGTTTGTTGTAGAGAGTCATAAGGGGTTCTTGGTCTACCCTGCAGTTAGCTAGAAAATCACCATTTTGGAAGTCTTCTGACAGTGAGAAAATATAATTTCCTTAAATTGACAAAATGAACTCTGCAAAATGAAGAAATTTATTTTTCTCCAAGTCGTGCAATAGGAATCTTTGTTTTGGTTGGTGTTCTTGTTTTCTATTTACTATATGGCAAGATTTTTCTGGGTTCTGATTTTTCTCATACTACATTTTTTATGGTGCAGTGTGGTACGCATTTCTCCATTTGCCAATCGATTGTCAGAGGAGGTTCCACCCCTGATTCAGCGTATGAGATGTTTGGCAAATTATGAAGCACTAAGGTTTGTTGATCCCATTGCTGCCCTTGCAGACCAGTTAGTACAACGCATGATTAAGCACAGCTCCACAAGCAGTGGAAAATATATCGCTGTTCATCTTCGATTTGAAGAGGTGTTCACATTTTGTCTTACTTCTTTTGCTCTTATTTAAATCCATTTTTATTGGCAGGTAATCCAATTGTAGTTATGCTGGATCATTCTAGATGTGCTGCCTGTTTGATTTGCAGGATATGGTAGCATTTTCATGTTGCGTATATGATGGGGGCAAGGAAGAAAAGGAGGAATTGGATGTTGCCCGGGAAAAAGGCTGGAGGGGCAAGTTCAACAGAACAGGCCGTATCATTAGACCTGGGGCAATCAGGATTAATGGAAAATGTCCCTTAACTCCCTTGGAGGTATTTCTTTATGATTTGTACCATCTTAGTCTTTACATGTTCATATTATGGTGTCTTTTAAAATCCAGTTTCACAGGAAATATCTTTTTTTATTGTAACTTATGGAAAGCTTATAGACTCAAAAGATTATCGGTTATAGGAATGCACTTTAAACATTCACTGTGTGAACTGACAAATGGGATGATGGAAAACTTGGCCCTAACCTCAATTTAAAGCTTCTAGTTTGAGCTCAGTGACTAGCTGGCATTGTAAGATATAAGGAACAGAGTGATAATTATTTGAAGTGTTTTTAGAATCTTAATCTTTTTTCTTAAATAGGTCAACATTTTTAAAATTTCAGATCAGCAGATTGCACTCAGAAAACTGACCCTAACTGTAAATTATAACTTGAATCAAAATAGTAGACCTGAGTATGATAACTTGCAAAGACACACTGCTGAAAATAAAACAGCAATAAGAAATCTATCTCCTATAACTGAAACCATATAATGTCCTCTTTTCGATATGAGATTATAATAATAATAAATATATATATATATATATATATATAAAGCTTAATTTAATCAAAAGTCAAGGGGCATTTGAAGAATCATGAGAAGGATTTATAATTACTCTTTTGGAGCATTTAACTTGAGGATGAAACCCCTCATGGCAGAAATTCAAGGACAGAAACCCACAACTTCTCTTGTTAAGTTACTGGACAAAAACCCCTAACCTAGACAGAAATTTAGAAACATTTCAAGACATTTATACAAGTGAGATAGCTGCAAATTGGAAAGAATCTTATGCAAGGAATCTTGGGTGCCAAGCCACACGTGTTGGAGCAAAAAAACAATGACATTAGAAAAAGAGTTGGGGAAATCTATTGTAGAATCAAAAACTGAGAAGGTGGAATATGAGGAAGTAAACACATTAGAGCCACAAGCTTCAGTGGTTACTGCCATTGGTTTTGAGTATGTGGGAATTGTTAGATCAACAATGAATGATGAGCATTTTGGGAATGTTGACACTAATTGGGAATAAAAAATGAAGAATTTAGAAGACAATTGTTTAGAATTAGGCCAATATGAATGGTCTAAACAAGAAACAAATTTCCAATTTGATAATAGGAATAATTTACAATTTTAACACTGTGTTGCAAATAATCCGCTTTTTGAAATGGATGCAAGAGAGGTTTGTCCATTGGGATAACCCACTTTTTGAAATAAATGCAGAGACATATCTTGGTTCAAGTTTAACCACTTGTGATGATATCAAAGTACGGCACAAAAGATGAATTGTTAAATGGTTCTTCATAAAGAACGACCCCCAAGAAAGAAGTTGTAGGGACAAAGCAATTAGTAGACTTGGGTATGTTGATGTTGTTTGTCATTGATGTCAAAGGTAACTGGAGTTTGTTGGTCTGATCTATCATTCATGTCAAAGTTGCAGATATCAGTGGTGCAAGTGAAGACAAAGATCATTGATGTCAGAGGTCACTTAGTATCAGTGAAATGGTGTTGGTGTTTGTTGCTTGACATTGATATCAAAATGGTGTGTTCATGTTCATGATGCAAAAGAGTTGCTTCATTGAGTTGCTTGTTGTTGATGCAAGTTGAGGATGTCAAAGATGACAGCAGGTTTGTTAATCGGGGTACATGTTCATTCATCAACTCAGTTCTTGGTGTAGCAGTGAGTTCATTAGTTGTATTCAGTTCTTATAAGGTGTTGCTTCATTTTATGGTGTAGGCATTTCATGTGGTATTGTGAAGGTACTTGTTCATGCTTTGTCATATCTTTCATGTTGTTAATGCCATCTCATTTTGATGATGCTTGCAAAGGAAAGGTTGATACAAAGGTTGATGCATTCTTTGTTACAAGGTCTTTGATGTCATGATGCCATCTCATTCTTGCTTATTCATGGTTGTATGCCAATGTTATCACAGTGTTTGCACATTGAGTGAGTTGGCAGTAGTAGCAGTGTAGCACAGAGTTGATTCTTAGTGCTAGGGGTTTGATGACAAAGAATCTTACAAAGAAATCATTCAGAGGTATATAATATGGTGAGTTGATAGATCATGTTTGAGGGTTTGGTGTCAAAGAATCTTACAAATATATCTTTCAAGAAGTTGGTATTGCTTCCACTGCTCATCATCAGTTTCAGATACTTGAACATTAACGAGGGTTTGATGAGTTCTTTATACTTTATAACCTAGATCACTAAGGAATTTTTAAAACCCTAACCTAAAAACCCTAAAGACCCAAGGTTTATGTTTTTTACATGGAATGCTAAATCTCAATTGCATTTTTGTTTTGTTTGAAAGGTGACTTGTAATAAGAGGTTAAAAGTCACTTAAATAACTATTTGAGGGTTTAAAATCATTATTCAACTGGCCCTGCTTTATAGAGTTACCGGCTGAACAAGTTCAAGTCTTATATTATGCCGCTTAAAAGAAAATCAACAGCTATTATTTGATTAAGATATTGGCGAGAGGTGAAGATCTATGGCCTTTATTCAAAACTGAGAACAGTTATTTCTCGAGGTCTTTATGTTGACGGGCAGTTGAAGTGTCATGACTTTTGATATTTGATGATGCACAGTTTGTTAACTGTTTTTTTTTGCAGCAATGGTTTAAGAGATGATGCTAAGGTACTGAGGAGATGTAGAGTGAAACGAACTAATGATATCTTTCTTCTGTCAAGGAAATGCAAAATAGAAGAAGATTTCAATGACAGAGTGAGAAGAGAGTGAAGGAGTTTTGAATAACAGTGTTATATGATATTATGGAGTGTGTTGTTTTGTACAGAAGTGTGAGCTGATCAAGATCATTTATGATTGTAGTTTGATTGAAAGTGAAAACAATGTGTGAGGTGCTATAGTCTGATGATGGAATGAGTTTGGTGAGTATGGGATAAACGTTCTTGATTGAAATATGACAGACAGAGATAGCTGTAACCTTTTCAGGTATTTAAGTTGATATATCTTTCATGGACAGAGCATGGTGTTTGCAGAAAGAGTTAATGAATTGTTCAGAATTGTGTTTTCCAGATGGTTGAGGTATGTTGTGATAAGGTTGGATAGGGTTTTGAGTTTGACAGAGCAGATGTAATGTTCTGATTAAAAAGATGATAACAGGGCAGATATAATTGTCTTTATTCGTACAATTCAAGATGACGCTGGGTTTTATCAGAGCATGATGACATGATGATGGTATGTAAGCTTACAGAGCTGTATTCTTTATCAGAATGGTGTTAAAAGGCTTTGGTAAGTGTGAAAAACTATGGTGAAACTTTGATTGTGCAGTGGTTTGAATTGAAACAGAGTAACCCTTTCGGAATTCTTTCATTTTCCTTTTGAAGATTGTCAGTAAGACATGGAGTTTTGCCAGTGAAGCATGGGAATTTGCCAGTGAGGCTTGATTGTTTGTCAACGAGGCTTGGTTAATTGCCAGTGAGGCTTGTTGTATTGCCAGTGAGGCATACAATTTGTAAACAGCAAGATTTTAGCCAGGGTGGCTTAATAAAGTAATTGTTCAGAGTGGTTTTTTCACCCTTTTAGGGTTTTGCCACTCATAAATCCTGTGTTTTGTTTCTTCTTGATGGCGTGTCACTTTGTGCATGGTTGTTTATCTTTGATTCAAATGTTGTGTTCTGATTTGCACATCTTTGTGATTTTCATAACATACAATATCTAGAGTCTTTGGATAATCAAGTGTGTTAAGTTTTGAAATTGGTTTTATTTGACCATTGATTCACCCCCCCTCTTAGTGGTCCTGTACTCTAAGCTAAGGAAGATTTGCAAGACAATATGAATCATCAAGCAAAATTGATTGAAGACAAGAAAGACAAAATTGTTCAACAAGACTTAGCAATTGATAGGAAGTTAACAAAATACACTGCATCATTAGAGAGATTCATAATATTTCCATTGATTTGGGATCCTGGTATCTCCAAGAAAGACTTAGTCAAGTGAAGAATTTTTTGGAGCATCTTAGTTTGTGATTGCTTGAGGACAAGCAATCTTGGGAAGGGCAGACTGTAATGTCCCCTTTTCAAAATGAGATAATAATAATAATAAATAAAAATATAGAAAAATATATATATAATATAATGTAATTATATAATATAAAAGTAAAGTTTAATTTAATTAAAAGTCAAGGGACATGAAGAATCATGATTATTGAAGGAGAAATGATATATAAGAGACACCAACAAGGAGAAAGAAGGTCCATACAAAGAATACATCTTTTATTATCTGATAATTACTCTTTTGGAGAATGGAACAACAGTTTGTTTAGCTTGATGACGAAACCCCTCATGACACAAATTGAAGGATGGAAACCCACAATTTCTCTTGTCAAGTTATTATATGAAAACCCCTAACTTAGACAAAAAATTTAGAAACATTTCAAGACATTTATACAAGTTTTATAGATGCAAATTGGAAGAAAGATTACAGCAGCGAATAAGTTTTATATTTTTAAAATTATATTATAAAGCTTTAAATCCAAACTTTATAATTATCAAAATTAGAAGTTTAAAGTTAAATTAATATTTATAATTAATTATGCAAGTATTATTGTGAGTGGAATATTTTTTTAAAGCAAAAGTGAGGCATTTTTAGAACAGAACATTACAAAACAATTACACTGCACTCAAAACTGCTTTCTTTCAATCTTTTCTGCTCTGCATTCAGTTATGTGCCTTAGGCCTCTTTTATAGAATAATAGAATCATGCTAAGCTTTACAAACACCCATTTCTATTGAGCACCAAGTTTAGGAAAATAAGCTTTGTCCTTAAAAACTAAAGCAGAAGATAGAATGCACCTTGTTCTAGAAACAAGAACTGCAGCTAATCATTAGAATCCCTCTATATATAAGATTTCTGCTAAATATAAGGCCTGTTCTCAGCAAAGGATAACAAAAATACAAAGCTGCTGATTTCTGTGCCCCACAAAAGGAGAACAGCAGCCAAGCAACACGTTCAGAAAACTAACACAGGAAAAAGTTATGAATTAAAGGATGCCTTGAACAAACAAACAGCTTTAGTCTTTGATGCCATGCTATAGAGTGGAAATTTAATCAGAGTGTAGTATATTGGTAAAATAATTCAATGTAGACATGTTGAGTTCCTGAAAGGCTGAAACTAAAGGCTAAAGCATTCTCAAGGTTTCTTTTTATGTAGATAACAAAAGATGCACAGCATCTATTTTATCATTTAATCTTATCTGTTTGCGTGAGAATTTAGGTATTATAATGGTATGTGAAACTGATCATTTGAACTTTGATAATCGTACAGGTTGGTATGATGCTTAGGGGAATGGGATTTGATAACAATACATCAATTTATTTAGCAGCTGGAAAAATATACAAGGCAGAGAAGAACATGTTGCCCCTCAAGCAAATGTTTCCTTTATTGCAGACCAAAGAGTCACTTGCCACAGCTGATGAGCTTGCTCCTTTCAAGGTACTTTGTGTTCCGCACCAGATCACGGGGTTTTAGTCATTGTTCTGCCATTTATAAATGTATTTTGTGGTTTTTGTTTGTTGGTTTAATTTTTCAATATTCAAAGTTTTATTTTACAGTATTGTTAGTTACCTTGGCTTTGTATTTGTTGTAGAATTACTCATCAAGAATGGCCGCATTAGACTACACTGTATGCCTACACAGTGAAGTTTTTATCACAACCCAAGGGGGAAACTTTGCTCATTTTCTGATGGGACACCGGCGATACTTATATGGAGGACACAGCAAGACAATCAAACCTGACAAAAGAAAGCTGGCACTGCTATTAGACAATCCAAAGATAAGGTCAGTATATTTGAGTAGAGAATAAATATTTGATGTAGATGTTCACTTGCATAGATGATTTGTTTATATTGCATATGACAGTTTTTAAATTACATGATCCATTCATGTAAACATTTTCCTGAGAAAGATGATTAACAAACAAGATGTAAGCATCTAAAGAATGACTTTCAATAGGCCTAAATTCTATTGGAATGCTTATGCAAGAATAAGATGTACGACTGCCTCAGATGCTTCAAGAAAGGTGTCCAAACATTGCATGTTGCCTTAAAAAACTGATAAAGAGTCATCTACAAAATATGCACTAACTAAATCACAGCTACCTAGTAAGAAAATTCTATGCGTTCTTTCACAGAACCTTCCTTTGTTACAAATATGCAAGAGCATCAGTTATAATTTTGTAGAGGTATGATGCCATTGGACAGCCCTTTCTGGTGGACCTTGCAAGTGAATGAGATCTGAGGAAATTCTGATTCTTTTGCAAAAGCATGTGTGGCTAGTGTAGCTACAAATTTATGATAAATGGAACCAAATAAGCCAGAACATGTACCACATGAGGCCTCAAAGGAGTAGTTTGTTTTAGGGAGCTTAATGGATGAAGCATAATCATCACCTTTAAGGTTATTCTAACCTTTGTTCATATCTTTATGTTGTTGGACTTGTTCGACCTAAACTAAAGATTGGCTCTCCCCTGCTTTTCTTACCAAGACGATGAAGATCCTGATGTTGCATTCATCAATTAAAAGCTAGATTTATTTAATTCTTTTATTAAAAGAATAAATATAATGTAAACCTTGAGGTCTTCAATGAGCTGTACATTTGATTTGATTATCAATCCAGTAACATTTGTACTGTTTTTCACATGTGTAGTGTCACATTGTTGGTGGTGTCTTGCAGTTGGAAGACTTTTAAGCAACAAATGCAAGCCATGCGACATCATAGTGATGTTAAGGGAATTGAAATAAGAAAAGTCAACGCTTCAGTATACACCTTTCCTGCACCAGATTGCATGTGCCGTGAGAGAAACGTGGAAATTTTGGAAGCCTAAGCTGTTTGATTGTAGCATAATCATGAAAAGAGCAATTTTTTTTTCAGTTGGAGATTTCTATTGATGTGCCTGTGCTGTATGGTGCTTGAATTCTTCTGCTTACACAATTTTATTCTAGCTACATTTTGTTCCATTCTTTCAATCCTTGGAAAGGGAAGCATACACTGATGAGTTGCTGAGAATTTGATTGCATGGTATATGAGCTCTATGCCAGGGTCCATTTGAGCTTCCATCTGTTGAATGATAGCATTGGAGACAACTTCCATACTGTATTGCAGGAATAATGCTAAATGTCCAAGATGTATACCTGTGACCTAGCTAGTTAACAAACAGACCACTTCAACAGAACATCTGTACTTCAAACCAATGACACATAAAGAGACTAAATGAGAAATTCGATTGTACTATACTTGTACACTTTTTGTAGCGTTAGTGGAGTTTGAAACTCAAATTATTTGTTCCCATTCAAGGGAATTACCCTCTTTTATCCTGTAGTTTTGGGATATTATATCATTTGGAGAACAGGGCATTGTAAGAATTTTGTAATGTTCATGGCAAGGGGATGGATTGAATACCTTCCATGATAACATAGTTCATTTTTGTCCCATTTTTCAGTTTCAAGAATTCATTTATTCTTGGGTTATATTTATCTTATCTTTTTCCCTACAATACTACCGAAGAAAGCACATTGTTTAAATTAGCGAAGTGTACGATGGCAAGGTTTTCAACTTTGATATTCTTTTTCAGCAGTTAATGGGTTTATTATTATTCAAGTCATGTGGATAAGCTTCTGAATTATGGTTTTCTTCTGCTGTAATTTTGATTATGGTTAACACTTTTGACCGGAGCTATGATTTTCTTCTGCTGTAGTTAGTTAATTTATGGTAAATGATTTTTTCCATAAGGAATTTTTCAAATTTTGACAAAACAGAATCCGCTTCCGAAGTCTGGCATATTGATGAGTTATATGATTCCAATCTTCTTGAAATTTCCTAGATGCCGAAGGGATGCCACCATAATTATCATGTGAAGGTCCAACATGTAGATTTGGAAGAGTGTACAGAATTATCAAACGTAGATCACGTATTTGGTAAAAGATTAAACAAGTAGTTTAATGTATCTAATGAAAAGATGGAACATTTTTAGTTTCCTCAACTTTCGTAGCGGCTCATTACTTACAGAATATATTGTTTATAAAAGGAGTAAATAGTCTGATTAGTTTTGTAACCCCCAACATACATCAGGTTGCTGCCGCATGCCCCAGCAGAGGGACCAACTGCAATAAATACATGCCTTGGTTGAGGCTGATGTGCCAAAGAAGTCTGTGGAGTGGAAACACCATTAAATTCTTTGTTTCTCTTTTCTTTCACGGTCCATTGGACATCATTCTTAGTCTTTCAGGGCGATAATAGCCTAGAGCTCAAAAAACATTTGGCGCTTCGTTGTTCAGTACTTTTCAATGCAATAAAATATTTCTGAATATTATCGCCCATTTTGGTCGTCTTAGGCCTTGGCCTCTTAGAAAGTTAGCTTCAAATTTTCCATTAACCATTAGGACACTTTCCCCACATACTTCTTGTTATGGTGGAAACTCACCAATGAAAGTTAAGCTTTTATTGGGAGAGGGAGTCAAGAGAAGGAAAAAACCAATCTTAGCGATATATATCAAATGTTATACTTAGAGCTCCTTGCAAAAGAGCAAACTACAGCCTTGACATGATGAAGTTATTTGACCTACAATCTCATTGCAGCCCGCACCCAACATGTTAACATGTCCTCAATGTTGCAATCAAATAATGACGAAGCTTCATCAATGAATTTCTGCTAAAGAAGAAATGATTGATTAGTAGATCCAATGGGAAGAGCTATGGAATCAAGAAGCCTAGAAAAAAGTTACTCGCTTAAACGTATGAGGACATGATAACCCCTTGATTTCTTAGTTATCTGTTAAAAGTATCAGTTTAATATTGTCAAACTTAGGGGTCAAACTGGGTTTAAAAAATAAATTAAAATAATATTCCAAAATTTACTTAATAAGAGCTTTAAATTGTTCGAACAAAATGCACACACTAGATCTAAGCAGGCTAAATCAAGTGTTTTAATGATGTTCGGACAACTAATTGAAAGTTCTAAATGGATTCTTTATTGGTCTATGGCCGAAAACAACAAAACCTTTGTGCTTTCACCCTAATTTCAGTTGGCAGTATTGGAAAAGATGTCAAACAAATTTGAAAATGTTTTCAGGCAGAGATTTCGGTGAAGCTTTTTGGTACTGGGCGTCTATAAGATTTCTCAAATGTTTACATGTTCCATTATCATCAAAGCAAGCTCCTAGGTCTTTATGATTCGATAAGAGTTTTTGAAAGTTATACACAAAGAAAAGTGTTTACACTATGAATAATTGATAATCATTATATTTATTCTATTCCAATTAATAATTTAATACTTCATGGCTTCTCCTAAAGCTGTTTGACAATATGTTAATACATTTTAGGTCAGGAAGCCACTGAGATAAATGAGAAGTGTTGCTCGTCAAGTATTGCCATTGTTTTCAAATGTCCAAGTAAAACACTAATGGTTTAGCAAACCTAACCTATGTTGTGAGTTGACAGAGGTAAAGTTTCACATAGGTGCTATATACATTATCTTCATATAGATAGATCGTAGTCCCAAGCTCTTCTCTCCGAATTCCTTACATTTTGTGTCATGTACTTGACAATTCCATACATCATTTTAATTTAGACAGATCATAGTTCTAGACTTATCTCTCCTATTCTCTTATATTCTTTTTAATCGCCTTTCCAATTCATACCATTGCTCCTTAGTTATTTGTGGTTGTGGATGTGATACTTGTGATCTTAAGATTGACATTGGTGGCTTGCACAAAAGAATATTGATCCTAGCTTTTTTCCAAAATAAATCAACTATTGATGATTTTTTAGTTCTTTGATGGTTGTGAGTTCGTTAGTGCACAAAAGGACACCACCTATAATTGTATAAATGTGATATATTAGGTATGGGCACTAAGGGACACCTTTAATATTTGTATAGATAAGAGTTATTAGGTATGGACTAAGAGATGCGTGTACGAATGAGTAAGTTTGATTGCATCAGTGGAACTGTAAGAGGTACCAAGGAGTTGAGAGGAGTAACTAGACCTATTATATTGTTCGTTTCATACTTAATCCACCCAATCATTGAAGGAGGTGTGCTTTTGGAGTAGTTTAATCTTTTGGGTACTACATAAGGTCATTAGATTATATAATGACAATTATGTGATGCAAATCATACGTAGATCAAATGAACAATTGACTCACAATTTTGTAGATTTACACAACAAAAGTACAAAGAGGGAGAACAAAGAAGAGTCTAGAAAATAGTCTTTATTCATATGAAAAAGACTTTACACACCCTATGACACTCCAAAGTGTGTAGAACACAATCAACCTATTTTATCCAACCAACAAATATTTAGCCTGTTGACAAAGATTGTGTTACAATCTATACCCCTATTTTGAGCCCAACTATACCTACTACTAACCTTCTTCGTCCTTGTCTTTAATTCTAACTCGAGGAAAGACTTCTTAACTTTAACCCAAACTTCAATAGATTCTACACAAGGAAAATGCCTATCTTAAAGTTGACATAGTGTTGTTTGATCTTATTAGGAATTGAGTCTTTTGGGCGCCACTTGTTAATCCCCTAGTTTTTTTTAAATGCTTTTGTATGTAGCTCACATAGAATTGACATTTTGTATAATCTAACATAATCAACAAAAACTTGTGTTGTTTTCCTTCTATCAACCTTTGAACAAATTTCTCATGTATCCACTTTCCAAGGTGTGCACTAGATCCTACATAGCATCGCCATGTTTATGTGGTTCCACTTGAGCTCATCCTTAGATTTTAAAAGGTGGGATTGTGGTTTAGCCTATGCATCTGTGCAATACTATTGCCTCCACCAATAGTCTTTGTATTACCATAATAAATTTCATAGGCTTTAAAATATACCTACACAAAATCACAAACAAAAACAAGTAACTCACACATCACAAACACAATCACAATATTGACATTGTGCTAACAACTAAAACAAAATAATGAAGGAAAATCCTTTTGGATGTTGCAAGATTGCTAGACCCTTAGGATTCTCCTAGATCACTACATTCAAGTAAGAAGAGTTGCAACCTAACTAATTAAATATATTAACATAAATGGAATTACAAAGGATGATAAATAGAGAAGGTCAAGCCTTATATGGAGTTCACAAAGGGAATTAGCATGGAGGAATCAATTCTTTATTATATAGAAAAATATCAAGAAAATGTAGGCAAGGAACATGAGGAAATGATCAAGTAATAAGCTTACATGGAAATGGTGGATCATAAGGAAATGATCAAGTAATAAGCTTCCATGGAAATGGTGGTCTATACATTGCTAAGAAAACTTGAAGGAGGAGATCAACCTAAAGAAGAAAAAGGACAAAAAAGAAGGAATTTATGAATGAAGAGATACTATGTGAAGAGAGGGAAAAATAAACTTATGGATGAGGGTAGCAAACTAAGCATGACAAGGGTAAAGCAAAGGCAAAATAATTTGATAATTCTCCTTTCAATTTTGATGAAAGAAAAATAAATCAAAGCTTGTATAGGAAACTATATGTTGAAAGGTAGACAAATGGTTGAAGAACATTAAATGTACATCATTGTGCTTGAAGTAAGTGATGTATACCTTATTTCTTTTGGGTATCTCAAAATAGAGGGTTAGGCTCTAGTTTGAGGCTTTTCGAAAAGGAAAAAGAAGCCAATGGTTCTTAAATAGGATGATTATAATGAACAACTAATTTTTTATATTCTAATTAAACGTAAGATCAATTAGCAAATTACATAGGAATATTTATACAATGTTATGGTTAAAGACAACTATGTAAGTAAGTTTGGGCATTAATGTAGATAACATTTAAAAAAAATATCTATATCAAAATATAAGAAGACATGTATGACTAAGAAAACAACACCTTGACAAAGTTTTTCTGCAAATTAGTAATACTACATAAAACAAGGTATTGAAGATTCCAACAAAAAAAATCACAGAGTAAAATCAACAATCTAAATTCCACATAGAGTAAGTAAGCAAAAAGTAAAATGTTTATATGTTTGAGAACTAAATAATCATTGTTAATGTTTGAAGGCTAGATGCTTTAATGGAAAGGATTGGAAACCAAGTGCATTGGAAGCACCACTCCAAAGAGGGCTTCAATAAGTTTTATTGAAGGAAAGAGGTGGAGTTAAAGGACAACTCCAAGGTAGATTGTAAGTTAAACTGCATCACTACTAAAGCAACAAAGAAGCAATAAAAAAATAAATAAGGTTTTTCAAATAGATATTGTAATAAAGAATACAAAGGTAAATACTCTTTTGACATTGGTTCACATCTAGTTTGGTTTCAAATGAGCTTGTTAAAAGGCTGGGTATGCAAACTTTTGAACATCCACAATCATTAGTATGGTGATAATGGGGTAGAAATTAAAAATAGCAATATTGTAAAAGAAAATTACTTGATAACACTAATGAAATGAAAATATATGTAATGTCACTTTCCCATTCAATAAATTATGTTTGGAAGTCCTTTTATTGTAGGGATGAAAACTTTATGAGAGAGAAAAATAAATATTGATGGTTCAAGGATGAAAGTAGAGCAGGTATATCATCAAGCCATATGGAGGCTATCCCAAACTTGGTATGGTAAACATCAACTAGGGAAAAAAACTCATCAGTGTAATCAATATTATTTTACTTTGAAATTATATGCAAGAGAATGACAGATTTATGAAATTGTTTATACTATAAAAAAATAGATATTTGGGATACTAAATTGCAATATTTCAATTAAGTGTTATAGATTCTCATGTGGTTGCCACCATAAAGGGACATAGAGCATGAGATTCATTTATTGACCAAATCTTCTTTACCCAATTGTGGCTTGGAAAGAAAAGGGTGAAAAAAGAAACTATAACTAGAGTTGGGTGGAAAAACCATATAATAAAGGGGTCATTTAATCTAGTGCTTCACTATGTAGATCTCCCATGTTCATGGTATAAAATCAATACACCTTTGGAGGATGTGCATTGATTATATGATTTTTTTACCAAGATCACCATAAAAAATTAGTACACTCAAAAAAATGGATAACTTGTTGGAGCAACAACATGTTGAGTACTTAAGAGAGTCAAATCTCAACTTCAACATAAAAATAATTTTTACATGAAGGAAGAGGATGTATGAAAGAAAACGTAAAAATAATGTTTGCATAGGTGCCTAGCTCAACCTTTTGCTTTGCTAAGACACCAATTCCTTTTGTAAGATTGATGATTCATATATTGAGGCTATTATGTGAGATAGTGTATCTAAATGATATATTAGTTTTTAGCGCTACTTGGGAGGAACATTTAACTTATTTTTTCAAGAATATTTGCACCTATTGAAATAAAATTAGCTTTTGTGCAACATAGAGTGTAAGCTTTCAGAAAAATCACTTGCCTACTTGGAGCATGTGGTTAAATGAGGAGAATTGAGAATGGATTCAACTAATGTAGAAATCATAAAAATATTTGGCCCTATCAAAGAATACAATAACAAGAATATGCTTTATTGGTGCAATCCACTATACAAGGAAATTCATTCCTTCAATATTAACAATACAATTCTTTTGCATGTCTTCACAAAAAAGTGATTAGAATATCCTTTAGGTCAAAAATAAAATAGAACTTTTGATACTTGTTCATTTTAAAGTAGCCATGCACTAATAATTTCTCTTAAAGTAGCCAATTGAAGTTGTCCCAAAAAAAAAAACACTATGAAGGATTATCCCATCTTTGACAAAATAATATATCCACTTCTTTTTTTTAATAACATTATGAAATGGAACATTATTTGTTGGAAAAGAGATCTCATCTAGAATAAGTTTTATTACTATTGCAAGAAAAAAGAAGTTATAATACTTAGTGAATTATAAGTGGTGGGGATCCCTCTAATGCCTTGAGAATGTCATAAATATTGTTGGGAAAGGTGTGTTGTACATCTTGCATAATAATATAATACTATTATTTAGTTGTGGTGTATCTTAGGATGTGCACAACAAACTAGGATAGGCAATTTTTTGATACTTGTAAGTTGTAAGGAAAAATAGACATTTATTTAATGGAGATGATACATTGGGTAAATATATTTAATATTGGGGGTCATGGTTTATTGAGAGAACATGGTTAAATTCTATAGTACCACTTAGTGGTTTCATGCAACTTTAATCTATAAAAACAAGCACGTGGGTAGTGGTGAGTAAGTATGAAAGTGAGCATAAGGTGATTGCATATACAGTGATACGAAAAATGGAGTAGGATGCATGGTTACATGGTTCTCATTTGCTTGATCACATATAGGAATGCAACAACAATAGATTTTTGTTGCTATATTTTCACATAGAAAAACTCTTTGAATTCATTGTAATCCTATGTTGAGATAATATATTGAGGGGTGTGGTGTTTTGGAGGTTGAATTTTTTTTGAAAGAATTTTCCTAGGGTACATGTCATCTTGTGTGTATGTGTTTGCTAATCTTTTGCACTTTATATTCTCCATCTTATTTAACATAGTTTCTATTGGAAAATTTATGTAGGAACTAACATATGTTGCTTGAAATTCATCATTTGGTATTAGAGTTTGATTTTAGGTTGTAGGAGGTGATTCCTTCCTTTTGCATTGAACCCTTTGTTTGAGAAAAAATGTGTAGGTGAAACTATGCTTTTATGGAAAAACAAGGGAAACAATATAAGGTAATATATTATATGTTGTAAATCTAGGAGCTATTTACTTTGTTTGTGCATCATTGGAGCTACTAGGTGTAGGCATGTATTATGTTTGAAGCTTCATGAATCAATATAGTCCAAAATATTTGTGTGTAATAATTTATAAACTATATAGGAGGCACATTAGTGTGAAGTTGTGAGCAATTTGTGGGTGATATCTCAAGTACCATTGTCATGGTATCTCGTTGTATTGATCTAGGGCCCAAGGGCAATAATCCTAGGGGGACAAACTTTTAGATGTGAATCCCAATTTAAGTTATTGTGTGTGCATAAGATAGTTATAAAATTATATAAATAGATCCAAATATATTAATTAAACAAATAATACATGTTCATTCAATTGTTTGCTCCATACATGGCATTCCCTCAATAAAGGTGTACTGGTGTTTATCTTTTACTCTCACTATCTAAACTATATTATCAACTAGTGTATACATAACTTACGAAGAATGACATCGTAAGGATCAATAGTCATTGGGAAGATGCAACCATCTCCTTTAGAAGAAGAACAAATTCCTTGATTAATTTATCATCCCTCAACAATTGTGGGGCATAACCATTTGCTAATGTGTCCTTAGTGACCAGGTAGAAGATTTGGTGTGTTGCAAGCCTTATGGGTTTCATCTCAGTTTCTACAAAGACAATTCGATTGAACTACAAATCACTCTCACGATTATGCAATGATCATACTTGCAAGTTAGGTATTAATTTTTTTTAGGTATATTGGACCTAATATTTGGTAGGAAATGTGAGTCTATTGGTTGATGTATGATTACCATAGAATTGTTTGTCTCTTTGCAAAGTATGATGTACTACTATTGGAGCATGTGTAGTATTTACTAGAGCTGGATATGGGTCATTGTACATTCTATAGAGCATCATGTATTTCATACCTAAGAAGTATCCCCATGCTTGTCACACGCTATGAGGATGGATTGAGTATTATTGTAGGTACTTGGATTGGTGCATTCTCTTGGATCATGCATGTTTAACAAGTTATGTGTGCCTATTCAGTTATATTTGATTGTGTTTTAGTGTGATTATGGCTGCTAATGCTTCCAAGTTGCGTGTGACTATTCACTAATATTTGATTGTGTTTTGGTGTGATTGTAGTTGCCAATGCTCCATTTTATGGTTGTGATGAAGACTTTACAATGAGAGGAAATTTCGCAACACTCAACATAAAGAGTTGGCACACTGCATTCAATACATTGACTCTTTATAGTGGTGACTAGCCCAACATAGAAAGTTGACACATTGATCACAATGTGTGAACTCTTTAAGCTCTTGTTAATTGTAGAGGATAATTATTATCTATTAAAGGAGTACCATTTTTATTAGTAGTGATTTTGCATAGGAAAAAGGCATGGTGTTGAACACACCAGATATTGAGAGGGGGGGCGAATCAATATCTGTAAAAAATTGAACCCTTCTAGAACTTGAACTCTTCAGTACAAAACGAAATTCTTGACCAACTTAAAACCCTTAAACAAATTAGCAGAAGTTTAAAACTTCAGCAAACACATCAATCTTCAAGAATGAGAGATATAGCAATTTTAACCTTAACCAAATCAACAACAATGATAAAAGAGACAAGAAACACACATCCACAAGATAACACCAAATTTACATGGAAAACCCAATGAGTGAAAAACCACAGTGAGAGTTAACTCACAATATGAAGGCTCATTACCAAAAAAGGGACTCGCAAACTAACCCGTACTACCTTAGAGCAAGATACAAAGGACTTGCAAACTTGAAGAACATACAACTTCAGAGGCAAGATTCAAGGACCTGATGAGATTCACTATCTTAGAGAAAGATACAAAGGATTTGTAAAATTGAAGAACACACAACTTTAGAGGAAAGATTCAAGGACCTGATGAGATTCACTATCTCAGAGTAGGATACAAAAGATTATAAAGAGTTACATTTACCAACAATTCACTTTGCTGACTGAGGCATTAAAGAGTAACCAATCTTTCTTTCATACACTTTTTCACTTCCTTCTATGATATATTCAATTGCATTCCACACACACACACTTCCACACTTTCTCACTTCTTTCATATGAAGTGTTCTTGCATTTATATCCACCGCAAGACTTCAAAACATCAAGTAGGTTGATCAGAAGAAAGATAGACAATGATTTCAACAAGTCGGCCAAAAAAACATAGTGCGGTCCTATCCAAGGGAAAGAGAAGAAAAAAAAAATCTTATTTCATCTCCCACTTTGATCCAAAACACTTCACACATTGGCGCACATCAACTCAATTCAACAATAAGGAAACATGTAGTACAAAACCAATCATTCTAAAAACATAACTTCAATAGCATTTACTCAATGCAGTTCTAACCAAGATAGGTTGGGACCCAAATCCACCTTAGCACAACTTCATATGCTGACGCAAACCCTCAAGAACAAAGCACAAGCAAGATAACAAGCCATGTCGGCCAAATATCCACAAATAGCTCAGAAAACCAACTCAAGACACAATGCAACACCAAGGAGCTCAACCAACAATGTACGGATCACATGGGGATGTTCCATGAAAATCCAACAACACTTCCAAACACTTCTTCCTTACTGTCATGCCACCAACAACTGCCACAAATCAAAGAGAAACAAAATACATCATTTAGGAAGCACAAAAAAATAATCATGAGATATAGCATTAGTAGATCAACTTGCAGACCACTTCAACACATAAAATTGGAATTGAGACACTGCACAGACATAAATAGCACATTCACCAAACCCAAGACCAGAGACATCAATGCAGAGAAATGTGGAGCATTTTCCAGACTAGTCTAGGCAATCAACAACACTACCAACCTTTTGCAATACACATAAATGCCCTTGGCAACACACATGACTTGAAAATATAGGAGTATAATATCCACATAGCACTAACTTTGAATCCAAAACTTCAAGACCATATCTTCAACAGTGGAGGAATGCAGAGCATTCTCCCAACCAAAATTCAATGCAGTTTCTAGGAACAAAACCTTTCAACAACTTGTAGAGGCCAAAACTTTCTTTCAACAACATATACTTCATCAGGGGAAATAAGAGAGAGCATGGAACATACTGTAGACTATCAACAACATCTCTCCACTATCAATAACACTTTAATCCTCATCTTAATGCTTTGAATCCTCATCTTAATATATCATTATGAAACCAACTTTGTTGATATCAACCATACTCAATACTTCTTTCATTATAATCAGACAAGGCATGACATCCAGCCATAAACTTCAACAACACCACCATACACCATTGCTAGCCAAACTGAATTTTGCCAACAATGACAACCAATGGCAAGCAATAATCACTGCACCAATCTCACCAAGTTTAGACATCAGAGACATCAAATGCCAACAATTTCCCTTATTTTTCATGTGCTCACAACAATGACAACCACAAATAATTCACTAGGTTTTCATCAACCACTGCCAACAATCTCACAAACATATGTAACAATCTCACTAAGTTTTGACACAAATGACAACCAATACCAACAATCTCCCCCTTTTGCATTGATGACAACACACACCTGTTCACTCTCCCCCTTTGACATCAAGGAAAAAGGGCCACACACACCTACATAAAATATCACATTTTTCTAATTTTAAGGACAAAGAAACAACATATTCTTCCCCTTTGACCAACAACACTTATTCTTCAAGCAATCACACCAGTTCCCCCTACGGATCAAATTCTTTCAAGTTTCTCCCCCTTTTATGTACATACACTCAGGTTGAAACAGCTAACAAGGTCCCCTTGTCAGTAGCAACCATTACTAACTCCCCCTGAGAGGAAGCCACCATCAGTCCAGGCATAAATATGTCTTGAATTACTCCCCCTAGACAAATACACCAATTATGCATATACTTAGAACAAGGAGGAGAAATAACCAATAACTTCTACTGGAGATACTCAAAAGTATATTTTGAAAGTTCCTTTTTGAAGATGTCTATAATCCGATCCTTGGTAGGCATGTATTCCAATCTAACTTTATGCTCTGCAACCTTCTCTCCCAGAAAGTGACATCGAATAGAGATGTGTTTAGTTCTTGCGTGCATTATTGAATTTTTAGAAATATTAATTGCACTTGTATTATCACATAATATTGGAATGGGTTCATCATTTACCACCTTTACATCCTTCAATGTTTGCTTCATCCAAAGCACCTGGGTGAAACAAGATGCTGCAACAATATATTTAACTTGTGTTGTGGATAAGGACACTGAGTCTTGTTTCTTACTAAATCGAGAGACCAACCTATCTCCCAAGAAAAATCACTTCCACTTGTACTTCTTTGATCATCCACACATCCTACCCAATCAACATCAGTATAAGAACTCAAGGAGAAATTTTGATCCTTCTTATACCAAAAACCATAATCCAAAGTTCCCTTCAAATATTTGAATATTCTTTTCACTTCTTTCTCGAGAGATTGCTTAGGAATAGCTTGAAATATAGCAATCAAACATACTGCATGCATGATATCAGGTCTAGAAGCAGTCAAGTACAACAAGCCTCCAATCATAGACCTACATAGAGTCTGATCAACTTCTGGAGACTCGTCAAATTTTCTCAAGTGACAATTAGTCACCATAAGGGTACCAACATGTTTGGAATCCTCCAAGACAAACTTCTTCAACATCTCCTTTACATACTTAGCCTAAGAAATAAAGATGTTGCCATCTTGCCGAACAATTTGAAGCCCAAGGAAGAAAGACAAATCACCAATAATTGACATCTCAAACTTATTTTGCATCTCCTTTGCAAACTTCTTACACATATCATCTCCACCAAAGATGATGTCATCAACATATACAACCACAATCAACAACTTGTCTTCTTGAACCATAATGTAAAGATTGCTATTTATAGTTCCTTTCTTGAAACCTTGCTAAAGTAAATACTTATCCAGCTAAGCATACCAAGCTCTAGGAGCTTGCTTGAGACCATACAAAGCTTTCTTGAGTCTTCAAACCATGTTCGAATCTTTTGATAACTGGAAACCATCTGGTTGCTCAATGTATACTTCTTCCTCTAGATCACCATTTAGGAAAGCTAACTTGACATCCATTTGATAGACTTTGAATTTCTGATGAGCAAAAAAAGCAAGAAACATCCTTATTTCTTCCATTCTAGCTACCGGAGGAAAGGTTTCTTCAAAATCAATTTTCTCAACTTGTGAATAACCCTTGCAAACCAATCTAGCCTTATTTCTCACAATTTCACCATCTTCATTTAGCTTGTTTTGAAACACCCATTTAGTTCCAATCATATTCTTTTCACCTAGTCCAGGAACCAATTCCCAAGTCTGATTCTTCTCTATCTAATCTAGTTCTTCTTTCACTGCCTTTATCCAACCATCATCTTTACTAGCATCAACAAAGTTCTTGGGCTCTACCTTTGACAATAAACACAAATTTACTTGCTCACTTTCTCTTGCAAGCCTTCTCTTGGTCAACACACCTTCATTCTTGTCTCCAATGATCTGATCTGATGAATGGTTCCTTTGTACATACTTTTCTTGACTCTTGAGAACCTTCACTGGTTTTGATTCCTTCTCTTATTTCTCTTCTTCTTCAATCCAAGGAGGTATATCAGATCCACAAATCTCTTGTTCTTGTGAGATTTGGTACAATTATTCATATACCTCAACATTTTTACTTACAATCATCCTTCCCAATCTCTTGTTGTAGCACCTTTCTCTTGGTTGAGTAATCAAGCAAGATTCCTTCATCACATTAATCAAACTTTCCAAGGTCTTCTTCATCTCTTATGATATAACATTTGTTGCCAAATTTTTTGAAGTATTTAACAATGGGGGGCCTTCCATACCACAACCCAAAGGGGATATTAGTGCTATTGACCCTCAAATCACTTTGTTAAGAAAATAGATAGCAATATGAATTGCTTCCTTCCAATACATATCAAGCAGATCAACATCTTTCAACATGGTTCTAGCCATCTCTTGCATAGTCCCATTCTTCCTTTCCACTACCCCATTCTATTGAGGGGTTCTAGGAGCAGACAAATGTCTTCTAATACCATGATCTTCAAAAAAATTATCAAATTCATTTGAAGTAAATTCACCTCCTCTATTTGACCTTAAGCATTTGATCTTCATATCCATCTCATTTTCTAATTTTTCTTTGAAGATTTTAAACTTGTCAAAAAATTCTGATTTATCTCTTAAGAATTTGTAACCCAAGTCATTCTAGTGTAATCATCTATAAGTAACATAAAATATATTTCTCCTTGTTGACTCCTTGTCCTTGTAGGTCCGCATAGGTTAGTATGAATCAACTCCAATGGTATTGTACAACAGAGCACTCCTGTTCTTGAAACTTATCTTTGTTTGTTTTCTCATTTGGCATTCCTTGCATAAAGTGTTTTCATGTTTGGTTATCTTTGGCATATCTCTCACAACATGAGAGGAACTGATTTTTACCATGTTGTCAAACTAGATGTGCACATTCCTTTTATGCCACAACCAATATTCTCTGGACTAAGCCAATAAGAAGATTCTTCCATTAGCCTCCTTTAGATGATAGACATTACCATTTGTTTGTGTTCCTTCAACAAGTAGTCTTCCAGACCCTAATTTTATAATCTCACAACCATTAGCATGAAATGTAAGATTGTGTCCTTATTGCACATCTGACTGACACTGAGAAGATTCTGCTTTAGACCCTTGACATAGAGAACATCCTCACTCCTACTTTTTCCATCAATTGTTAGATCACCTTTTCCACAAATTTGTGATGACTCATCACCACCAAAATTAACGACACCACCATAACCTTCTTCATACTAAAGAACCTTCTCTTGTCACCAGTCATGTGGTTTAAACAACCACTTTCAATCACCCAAGCATTTGCTTCTTCCTTTGCATGAAAGTAAGTCCAAACAACCATAGATATTTCTTTATCAGCTTGCAAAGTACCAGACCTCTTACTTTCTCCAATATTTCCCTTTCTATCTTTCAAGGCCATGAATAAGGTTTTATCATTTGAATCATTATCCTCATCTTATGAGGAACAACTTCTTTCCTTGGAATAAAAACTCTTTTTAACCTTATCCTTTTTATTACCATCATCAGATTCTTTGTAGGGACATTTAGATACAAAATAACCAATCCTTCCACAATTGAAACACTTGAAAGGTAGCTTACCTTTGTATTTGTTGGTGCCTTTCTTTAATCTTCTTACAAAGTTTGCTTCAAATTCATCAAAGTCATCATTCTGATTAGCAACTTCATCTTCTATCCTTTTATTGGATTTGAATGCAACTTCCTTCTTTGGACCATCTTTGTCAAATTCTCTCATTTCAAAGGCAATTAGAGCACCAAACATTTCATCTATTGAATATTGATCCAAATCCTTAGACTCTTCAATAGCAAACACTTTATGACTATAGGATTTAGGGAGATATCTTAGAACCTTCTTCACATTCTCATCATCTTTGACTATACCACCAAGGCCAGTGATACCAATAAGAAATTCATGTACCCAGAGCATATAACTTGCAATGCCTTCATCCTCTGACATTCTTAAGGTCTCAAATCTGCTCTTGAAAATCTACATCTTGGCTTGCTTCACTTTGGTGTCCCATTCATCTCTTAAGGTTCCTAAAAATAACTTAGATAATACAAGTCTTATCATCATAATAAAAGTCTAAAAATTTACATTGAAATCTTATAACTGACTATTAGGTATCCTTTTCCACTCTACAATTGGCATCTAGTTTTCACAAAGCCTAGAGGAAGTGGAATGTAACAACCTCAAAAGCAAGTGGAGTATGATTGGATGATTGTATGTGATAGAATGTTTGTTATTAGGCATATCATCGACTTTATTCTTAAGGTTGGAAAAATATTGCAATAATTTATCCAAGGTAGAAGTAATAACAATAGTGGTATTAGGAGTACAAGGCACAATGAAAGAGTTGTAATAAAGATACACAATAATAGGTAATGGCATGGCTATGCAAGGAGGTATTACATTATAAAATAAAGTTAAAATAAGATGAGAGGGAGAAATAATATGAGTGATATAATTGCGAGGAACAACACTAGTACTCATATGAATGGAAGGATGGTATGTGAATGAAACAATAATGAATGTAAAAGGGGAGGGACTAGTGGATGTAGGTATGGAAGATATATGGATAACACTAGGGGTGATAACATGAGTGGTGGTAGGTATATAAATGGTGACTTTGGAAGGATAATTATTCAAAGAAGATGAAGGATGGGAGGGTACACCATTAGAAAAATTCAACTAAGATTCAATATCATGTAGAATGTCCAATTTGAAGGGAGCACCTATTAATTACTTAAATAAAAAATAGCCAATTCTTAAGGATATTGAACATAGTAAGTGCAATGAATAGTTATTTAGTAAGAAAAATATATTTCTTAGATGCACATGCACCATGGTCATAATCTCAGTGTTCTTCATGATCTTGCAAACTATTATCAACACACTCATTAAATAGTACCTCATTATCATTGTACTGGATAACCATGTTAGGGTTTAGGCAAGCACTCTTATATAAAGAAATATTATGATCTTGAGTATTTTATGGTATAAATAAAGAAACATGGCTAAGAGAGATAGGAAGATGAAACAAAATAGATCACTCTCACATGTGGAAAATCATTTTATTCACAAGTTATAAAAACATAATAGATCATACAATGTTGATTGGGAAGGAAATACCCTTTAGGGGTGTAACAAAAGTTAAGTTCACCAAATAATGTATGGGGATTTATCATACCCTAATAAAGTTAGTGATGCTAATTAATTAAATGTATTTAATTTAGCATAAAATAACCTAGATAAAGCAAATAGGGTTGCTAATTGCTATAAATGTAAATAAATATGGAAATTAAAATAATTGAAGATGGGAAATAATGTGCTAGATGTCAACAACTAATTTGTGTTGTTCTAGATTTATAGGGTTCATTGTGACAAAGATCTTAGGTATTAAAATATAAATACCTATCACCCTAGTTCATCTCCATGCCTATGGACGTAACCTCCATGAGTGAAAACTTGATCTTTTGTGAGGACTTGATCTAAGTGTGTAGGTTTTGTCTAATATAATCTAGCTTGATTAAATTCACTTTCCTTGATCTTGATATCTAATTTGGTGTAAGGAATCGCAATGTTTGTAAACCCTTTTGGAGAATTTTTTGAATAGCAAGGTTCATGTTCTTCTAGGTTAGACCCTTAGATGGATTGACTTTATGATTATGAGTTATATGATCATGGATAACAAGTAATCATGTACTGAACCTAGGATGAAATGATACCTAATTATACACTATATTTTTTATTAACCTTCACAAATCAAAATCTAGATGTTCTTAACAAGGCCTTGGTTATCCTAGATTATTTTCAAATGAATGAATGAATGTCCTTAATATAACAAACAAGCACATAAAGCAACACGGTTATGCACCACATAGGCTCATAATGATTAATGGAGTGGTCAGCAAAAAGTAGATTTGAAATTTGAATTTCAAGTAAATAAATTAGATACATTATTGTAGAAATGACCAAGTTCAAATTTATACCCAAAAATTTGATTGATGGTGGTAAAAATAAAAATAAGAACCAAGAATTCAAATTTAAAAATTAAAAATAAAAGAAATTAGAACATAAAATATCATGAATCAATTTTACATATAATTATACTACTTATAAACTATTCATTAAATTTACTGACACTCTAGTCAATGAAAACATACCAAACTTCATAAATAAAAAATTTAAATATGTAATTTTCACAACTATCAAAACTTTTGATAATCCAATAAATATGTGCAATAAAGAACTCATAAGAAAGAGGCTTTTGACCAAAATATATGACCCTTCTCTTGCAAGATGAATATAGTGAGAGAGAAAGGGGTTTTGTCCACGTGTTATAGATATAAAGAATTTTATCCACGTGTGTTATAGATATAAAGGGATTTTATCCACTCTTTATAGATACAAAGGTATCCCATTATCATTATAATAATATGTGATTTATTCTCTTAAAAGTAAATATTTTAGGCTTTACAATGCTTTACATAAGAAAAACAAGTTAACTAATATATAATAATATGATGTCCTTTGGGTAGTTGGGGAGTGGGGCGGCTAAGGAGAGTTGCTTTCATTGGATTCCTAACACTAAGGAGCAAATGTGAATCTTGGACTACACACTTTCAATATTGTATAATATGGGTAATAAAAACCATTGATTACTACTTATTGTGTTGGTTTTTTTAATTTAAGATTAAAAATAATGATCCAGAAATGTTTATGAAAGCTTAAATTTAGTTAGTATAATGAAAATTAAAATATAGTTTAAGTTTAATTTTATTAAATTTAAAAGAAAACAAAAATAATAAGATATATAAGGTATAAATAAAGCGTATAAAATAAATTATAGTTTTTGATGTTTCACAAATCTTGTCATATCTATAAGTTTAATATGAGATGGATTCTTATTCAACTTTAAAGAATAGATAAGGTGAATGAAAGAAGCAATCTTTTAAGTGTGGAGTATTGTGGAAGCAAAGTCTTTGATTAGATATTAGTAAAGATTAAACATATCCAAAAAGAAGAGTCACACATTTGAACCTCATAGAGCATGAAGGTTTTAAAAGAGTTATTTATGAGTATGTGAAGAGTCAAAATAATCACCTCTAATCTCATACTAAAGAAGCGTCTATACACAAAATGATCTCATTTTAGACTCCATTAAACAAATATGACAAATATAATGCATATGAGAAATATTTTGATAGGTCTCAATATGGAGGGTTTGTGAACAAACAATGATATATGTCAAAAGGACCTTTAAATTGAAAGGCAATTGAAGCTTGGAATAAATCGGAGGCTAGATGATTTAAAATATTCAAAGTGAAGATATGTACAAAGATCAATATAAAGTTTAATTTTGTTGATAATAAATAAGTTTTATTGAATAATATTGTATATATAAAAATTCTTAGAAGAAAGATAAAAATGCTAAACCATGGTATTTGGCAACAATAGTGCATGCCACACAAATTTCGCAATAGTAATAGCAACAAAGTATAACAAGCTAAACCATGATAAATAGGTCTCATATTATGTAAGAATAAAGGAAATAACCAAAGAATGACAATCAAACATGAAGTCTATCACTCAAAATACTCAACAATAAGAGTGCTAGTATCAACATCCATCTTGATCACCACATGGCACAATGTGGTGAATGTGGTGGATTTATTGGTAAGTAGCTTTATTGAACTTGCATTTATCGTGTGAGGATCCTAGGTTGGATAGATTGATAGCTCCTATAACAATATCTTTAAGTAGTAATAAATATAATAAGGGATGTTATATTCATCAACCATTAACATGCTTAATGAATTATTCTTTAGAAATATCTATTTGTGTTCATACATGACATTATAATTCCCTAACTATTTTTCTATATAACTAAGATAACAAGCTTGTGTCTAACATTACATAAAAGTGTTTTGTATTAAAAAAATTAGATCATACTTTGTGATTAATTATTATGATAAAAATAGATAATTATATTTTCTAATGGTTAATTTTGCATACCTGCATCAATTCTAATTTGGTTTTGGGTCCATTTAAAGGGAATGTCATAATACAATTACATAAATGACACAAAGTTGGGCTCATTCCCAATACTTTGTTTATCTCCATTTTTATATATTTTTATATTTGACCTTATCTCATATGTTTATAAATTATCTCATATATTTCACATTTATTGCATCCCCATTTCTAGACATTTATTCTCCACTTTAAAATTATTGATCCATTATCCCAACTCAATCCTACACCCACAAAAGTGAGCCCTAAATTTTAAGAATTCAAATTCAATTCTTGTAAACACTCACCCATTTCATTCCTACCTTGAGTTAATATTTACATGTTTCACATGATTTAATTCATCTAGTGGAATTTAAAAATATTTAATGTGCATAATTTCACAACAAGAATTCATTAATTATCATTTGTAGAAATCTTAGTGAAGAGACTAATCATCATAGGAACACTTTATTTAGAGCACTAAATAGAACCTAATCCTACATCACCATTCTCTAATAGTTGCATTAATGAAGAGTGTTGTCTTCACCCACTTCAAAAACTATAAAGGTATAACAAATGGTTTCAACCCAGGAGAACATAAATCTTGTGATTCAATGATATATCTAAGTTATTTCTAAATACTATCAATCCATAATAGTCAAAGCATGGTAGGAAATTCAATGAATAAAAAATGAGATAAAACCGTGCTAACATAAATGAACCTAAGCTATGGGATCAACTACAACAAAGTTGAGTGAATGTTCCAATTCTAAATTCAAGTATATAAAGAGAATATTATTTTCCAATGTTGAGATATATGTATAGTTTTTGTGTGACATCATCTACTTATTAATTCACATTGGTCCCAAACCTAAGTAGCTTAATTCTCTTTACATTTAATTTCTTACTTTACCATTTAAAGTATTCAATTTATCATTCCTAACTGTCAAAGTAATTATCTAAGTTGATCTATGCTAAGTTTTATTAATTTAGTTTAATTATCCTAGATTAAAATTAAGGGAAAAATTATTTTCCTTTACATTTAATTTCTCTTTTCAGGGTTTCTAAATATGATTTAATTTTGATTCCATCATTCATTTTTAATATTTCCTATCATTTGGATTTTCATTTTCCTATGTATGCATATTACACTTTGATTAGGGTTTGGTTTACATAGCAATATACATCCTTTTATTCCACTTTTTGACCCTTGGATAATCTACCCGTATAAATCTTTCTAGGTCACCCTCATTGGCTAATATACATGCATATATTTAAAATTTTGATATGTTCCTATATTTTATAACACACGATCCATATGTGCTTGATATATTCATGATTTTACATGTTATGGATGTGAGTGTGTTTTTTATGGATGTGTGGTTTTACCATGTATTATATTTTCTCTTTCATTGAGTTGGTTAGTTATCATCCTCTCCTCTTAGATATTTGTATGCCCTTATGAGATTCATGATGATCTTATGGATTTTTATAGTGATGACCATTTACCTAGTAAGGCTTTATCATATGATACATATAATATGATGGTTATTGGTGATACAACACCTCCCTTACCAATGCATGGAATTTTTATATCTTTTGATGATATAACTCTTCCATATCATGTTGGACCTATGTCCATAGGTTCATGTGCTTTGAGTGCATTATTTCATACATGATAATGAGTATAATGTTGATTAGTTTTACATACACTTACCTTTGAATACATATTGATGGTGATGCACCTTCACCCATGTGTATTGATATATTTGTTAATTTTAGGTTACCTATAGTGTATGATTATTATCTAAGGGATGAGCTTTATGATGAATTGGCTTCTTTTATCACTAGTGATATTCCTTCCTTACCTTTACATGAGGTCATTATTCTCATGTAGTTCATGATGATCCATCTTCTCTATCTTGTGGCTCATATCCTATTGTTAATATTTTTAGTGACAACCAAAGTGATACTTCTTTATTTTCTAATAATAGGCTTGATGAATCCTTATTTAATGATGTTTTATTATTATTATTATTATTTTCTTATGAATTTTTTTATTGGTGATCAAGATGCAAGTTTATATGTTAGATCATTCTTATATAAAAAGAAGATAGATAAAACACTATACTAAATATTTGAGGAGAGTAGTACCAAATAATTAATGTCTATTTTTTATAGAAAGATACACCACACATGAAATAACATTAAAAAATATAACACATAAAATAGAGATAACATAGTGTATACCCTAGGAAACCCCTCTCAAAAAAATCTAGTAACAAAGGATCATTAATATATATTTCATAATCAACCTATAGTTATTATACAATGTTGAAGTATGTCTCACTTCTCTATCACACCAAATTTATCTACAAATATTTAGATATCATAATCCCCTAAAAAATCACATGTCTATGCTATCCATCACAAGCATCTAAAATATAGCCAAGACCAAAGAGGAAACCATAAATGGTTCTACAAAACCACATGTGAAATACTATGGGCTAAATATGGCATCCAAATCCCCATGCACAATTCCAACACCCAACTCATGATGGGTCAACAAAGTATCAATATAATGTAACTCTTGTCTAAAAACCACTAACAAAACTTGGGTGCTCTAATTTGCACTTATTGTCTCCTTGTAAAGATGCTTAATGATGTATCATAAGCTAATCAAAAGTCTTCATGACTTTTATAGTCCACCTTGTAATTCCTCTAGCATGCTCTTACATGTATCATAAAATATCTCAAATATTATATGGCATTAGATATTAAGCATGATTTTATAATACAACTAACACATGGAATGGAGTGTCACCTCAAAAGCCCTTTTCTATGTGGGTGTTATACCTTTAATTATATTGGTGCATAGGCTTATAAGTAATCATATTGTGGCTACCTTAACTCTTAACTATGTTATATATGTTGTAAATATGGTTGTTGTTGCACCAAAATATCAACATGTTAACGCTTGATACAAATTCCACAGTTAATGAATCCATGAGAGGTGGTTAAGCAATGTCATAAACCTAAGTGTTGCACTGCGCAACACAAAGATACCAAGGGCACACACCTTGCAAAAATCCCCCCCCAGTGCAAGTGATGGGTTCAAACCCATGACCTAGGATCCAATACCAATTGTTGCAAAGACGGTTGTCATTGCACCAAAAGATTGACCTGTTAATGTGTTGCAGGGGCACTATTGAAAATTTTTTGTCAATCAAAGATGTTGATCAGTAGGCTTTAGGATTTTGAGTCTTTTGTGTTAAATAAGGTCACATGGACCATTTTATATTGTAATGAGTCATTTTTGAGTCTTGTTAGGTGATTAGGAGGTCTAAATTGATAATATTGTTATGTAGTGCAAAAGTTGTCATTTGTGGAAAAATGCAAAATTGCAAAAAGGTGTAAAAGGGCAGATTTAGAAGTTCAACGGTCACATGGATTTGAATGGTCGTTTGAGGTAGTTGAAATAGTTGTTCTTTGGATGGAAAAGGCATAAATATGTGGGAACATCATTTTGTAATGACTCTTGAAGATTTTGAAGAAGAATTCAATTGAAGAACTCTCTTTTTACAGTATTTTCTGTGTTTTTCCATTGTTTCTAGCCTGGTACAGTTCCGTACAAGTGCTACTTGCTCCAAACATGATAAAATATTGTGAAGGATAGTTTTATATTTAATTTGAATCCATTTTGAGAGGTTCTTAGTAAATTTAAGGGTTTATATTGCAAAAATTATGTAGGTGGGTCTGTATTTCAATTCACAAGGGTTTGTTGTTCTAGAATGAGTCTACACCCATTCCACCTCCTGTAACCTCTATATCTCATTGGAATGGGTGTAATTTAGGTAGGTTTTAGTTGTTAGATGGTGGGTGAGTGCAGGGGACGTCAAAATATGTGTTGGGCATGGTGCCCTAGTAGTGAAAAGTGAGTTTTCTTGTGAATTTGTGAGGTTTGAGTAGGGGAATCCATGAATTGTGTTGGAACAAAAATTTATGTTGATTGTTTGAGAATTGGTAGGCATATTAGGACCTTTTGTAGTGGTTGCAGGGCTGGGGCAAGTTTGGAAGTGTGACTTTCAATAAAACCCTAGGTTATTTGCTAGAAAAGAAGATTTCTGGTTTAGGCATCTTGGAGAGTGTGTTTCTGAAAAAAAGTTGTGAAATATTTGGTTTGGTAACCTATAGAATGCTTCCCAAGTGGTTTTAGAGGTTCGTAAGAATTTTTGAGACAAGTCTCTTTGTAAAACATACCTAATTTGGGGTCTAGTCAATGTAGGAACCAGGTTTTGAAGAAGTTGTTCAAAAGTAACCATATGAGGGCTTGTGATATGTTGTTGTGTTCCCTAATGGTTTTTTGAAAAGGTGTTGGTTTTGGTCTGAGAGGACCTTCTCTAAAAGATACACCCGATTGAGTCAAGATGGACCACTACAAGGAATAGAGAAGGATTGGTGACTTCATAAGTTGTTGTATTGATTGAAATTGTGTTGTTTGTATTGAGGACCTCCCCTGATTGACATCAAATTCCTGATACAACCACCGGAGTTAATGAATCCATGGGAGGCGATTAAGCCATGTCAGGAACCTGAGCACTACGATGTACAACAAAAGGAGACCAAGGGCACACACCTTGCAACAATATAATCATTAAAATAGTATTATATAGATATATAAGTCAACATGGATAGCATACAAGGCATAAATATTGTGTGTGTGTGTGTGTTTGAAGTAGAGGTTATTTATTATCCTCATATTGAGTATTATATTTTTATTGAAGGCTATTGTAGTTATCTTCCTTGAAGTGGCATATTATTATCAAGTATCTATAGCATAATTCCTATTATATTAAACTATTGTGCAAGTTGTTTCATTAAAAGTAGTATCAAATCATGATCTTGGCACCATGAAGGCAAGAAATAAAATATTTTTTAATTATTTTGGACATCTTTTTTATTGATACCTCAAAAAAAAAAGCCTAACCTAAGCCAAGTGAGGCCACAAATGGGGGACCTCATCCTCAGCTTGAATCTACAATATTAACATAAATTATCTAGACCCATAAGCACAATACCCTATTAGGGACACAAATCCCACAAGAAAACTAAGCCAATGAGGGTATATAGCACTAATTCACTTGCCATGAATGTCAACAACATCAACATGAAGGTTCAAAACAATGAGCACAATAGATTAGTGAAGGCACAAAACACATGAAATGGCCCAGCGAGTGTTTGAACCTTGGTTCCAACAACAACAATATCATGATTTAACCATCACAATATGACATGAACTAATAATTTTGGAGGACATTTTGGGAACCACATATCTCTCTAATTTTGGGAAAAAAAAAGTTAAAGGGACTTTCAAGGCCATATTTAAGATTCTACGATATATATTTGAGGGAATTTGGAGTAGAATTCAATGAGTTATTATAGAATTATGGTTTCTACAAAGTTTACTCCCAAGCCTACAAATTAACATTTTTCTCCTAAATTCTAGAGGATTGAACAAGCACAAGTTGTTCCAATTATAATATTTATTTAGAGGTAATTGGAGTCATTTTCAATAATTTATTATAAAATAAAGGTTTACACCAAATTCATTCCCAAGGCTACAAATTGGAAAAGTTCTTAGAGACTTTTTTGGGAAGTAATATCTAGGCCCTAGTCAAATACTACATTTTTTAGATCAAATGGATTTATTTTGTGTGAATTATTAAAAATTTAGGGTTTCCACCAAATTCTCCCCCAAGGCTACAAATCAATGGAATTCTTAGAGATTTTTTTTACAAGTGAGATCTAGGCTCTAGTAAGATATAGTAAAAAAATCAAATTGACTAGAATTATTGTGTGTAATTTATTTTGTCACACCATGATGAACACTTCAATAAAAGGAGAATCGCGTCACTCTTGGAATAATTACTTGGAAAGAAGATCCATCAATAGAGGAGAGGGATACCATAACGTTGGATAATGAAAGGGTAGAGATAAATAAGATTAAGGATGAATATACATATAGATGATCTCAATGTGATGATTGGATGAATAGTTTATATCCTAGGTTATAGATATTAAAAGACTTGGGAAGAAGAAAAAGAAATGATATTAGAAAAAGAAGAATAAGAAGGAAATGAAGATGATGAAGAAGAAGAAGTAGAAGAATAAGAAGAAAAAGAAAAGGAGATAAAATAAGAAGATGAATAATGAGCATTGTGTTCTTATTTAATACTATTAGAGGTATCCCTCTCAAAGTCACATATTATTATCAAGTATTTGCACCATATTTATTATTATATTCATTTATTATGTAATTCATTTCATTATAGTGGCCACATGAATAATATGAAATAAATAATATATATTATTATTATGATTTACAAAGACCAAGAATGGGATATTTTGAAATGAATTATGGGTGGGACTAGAGTGTTGGGAAATAATCTCCTAGTTCTCGAGACTCTCTATTGCAGATGACTAATAGCAATATTCTTGTTGCTGGATGACTCATGCCTTTCAATGGGGTTCATGAAACTAGAGGGACACCCTCTATCCCCATGTCCTTCCCAACTAAAACCCCCATCTTTTAGAATCCTCTATCGTATTGGAAAGATCTCTTTTTTGGTAGTAAAAATAAATCCTCTAGTGGTGTTCAAATTATTCTCTCTGAATAAGGAACCACTATCAAAATCAAAATCCCTCTATTGATATATCTTTAGCGAAAATGAAAAACTCATTAATAGGTAGGATTGTTGGTAGATGCCCTAATATAGAATCTTTGAGAAAATGGGTCTCATCTTAGTGGACAATTAAAGGCTCCCTATCTATTTTGGAATTTCCAAAGGGTTTGTTCTACTTCTCTTTTTCTCTCCAAGAGGATTGCCTGAAGACTCTTAACTATGGTCTTTGGTTCTTTGGGAAACGAAGTCTTGCACTCTATAAATGGTGTCGTAGCTTTGACCCTTTTGCACATTTGGCTATAGCGCTCCCAACCTAGGTCAGGCTTATGGGCTTACCCTTAGAATTATGGGATGAGGAAATCATTGTGAGAGTGGCCAACTCCTTTGGTAACTTCCTCTTTGGACCATGTCACCAAGGAAAGAACCAGAATGGTGTTTTCTCACTTTTGTGTCAGCATTGAACCCAACAAGGTTCTGCCAACTTCAGTCAACCCAGAGCCCAAGCTTGGAAAGTAGACTTAGCTTATTGAGTATGAGAACTTGTATCTCTTATATCAAAACTGTTCTTCAATGCATCACCTTTTTAATGCTTTCCAAAAAAAGTGGCAAGGAGTTCTTTACTCTTAGCAAACATAAGAGTGTGTCCAACTCCTTGGTGGAGCTCTTTGGCCAACTAAAAGAAAATCTCTTGAAATTACCTCTTCCTAAATCAATTGATATGGCCTCCTAGCCTTTGGTTGACGATCCCACTGTGGATCTGTGTATTCCTTTAGAGGATCCCCCTAGTGATGCCTTATCGATTCCCCCTCTAGTAAACCTTCCTAAAGGGGTGTCTTCAGGTGAAATTTTAATGGACATGGCTGAAAATGGTACAAAAATTGTTCATCTGGCTCCTCCCTCTCCCTCGAAAAGCCTCTAGAAGTCTCTACTCCCCTCTAGGATGAAGATTTGAAAAAGAATGACAAGATTGCTTCACCCCTTCTTGGTTCTAAGAGGGAGTCTCCTAAGTCTACCATGTTCTCTCCAGTCCATGGAGAGACTAGATTCAACCTTATTCCTTCTCTCTCCTCACCTTTTTCTATGAATTTTGGTAAGGATTATGTAAATCAATGAATGTGGGGACCAGCTCCAAACCAAGATGGAAATCTATCAAAGAAACTAGATAGAAGAGCACATCGAAAGATATAGCTAATGGGAACCAAAGCACCTTGGAGTAGTTTGGCTCTAGAAGAACTAAAAAATATTAAATATCTGATGGAATGTTAGGGGGATAAATAGCCTCCACAAAAATCATATTTTCAAGGACATCATTAAGGAATTTAAGCCTTACATTCTACTTATTCAAGAAACCAAAATGAGTGATGTGGACTTCATTAAAAATTGTAAGTATATTTGGCCTGATTCTCTTTCTATTGTTGTTGATGTGGATGGGTCCTCATGTGGTTTAGCTACTTTATGGAAACCCTTCCTCCATGGTTCCCTCATGTATATGGGATTTTTTTTTCTTAATATCTTCTTTTCTAATACTCTTGGACACTCAAATTGTGTTCTTTCCAATATTTATGCCCAAATAATACAGTCCTTTGAAGAGAGACTTGGTCTAATCTCTTAAGCAACCTAAAATCCTTCTTAAAATATAGTTAGATCTATTATTTGGTTATTTCAATTCCCCTCTTTATCCCTTAGAGAAGATGGGGGCCTACAAGATCTTTTAGATAGCATGATGGACCTCAATAACCTCCTCTTAAAAGGTGGCCTCTTTGATCTTGACCTCGAAGGCAGCCAATACACCTAGTCCAATAAAAGAAAAAGAGATAACTTGATTCAAGTAACACTTGATAGATGCCTTATTTCATCGAACTGAGATTTGGTCTCTTACTATTCCTTCTCTTCCCAACTAAGATTTGATTTTGACCACACTCCTAGTTTAACAACCAACTATCCCTTCTTCTTTGAACAAGTGTGGAATCATTATCCAGACCTTAGGGGATCCTAAAGGAGTAGTGGAATATTGATGTTAGTGGAACTGTAATGTCCAAGATAGCCTTCAAGCTAAAAACCATTAAATTTTTTTTAGAGTTTCACTAGTAGAATTTGGCATATAAATGACTAAGTGACTAAAAATTTTAGTCACAACAACTAAAGATGACTAAATTCTACTCATTTTTTGTAACACAACTATAAATGACTAAACAAATGACTAATTTGATCATCGAGTAAAAAACACAACTAAATAATTGGTCACACAAATAAAAATTAGACAATATGATATTAAAGTGGATAATTAAAATATATATTTCAAATTGAGGGAGTGGGTTGTATTATAATATAATATAATAATAATATATTATATTACAATACAGTATAATATAATATATATATATATATTATATAATATAATATATATATATTATATTATATAATATATATATATTATAATATAATATATATATATTATAATATAATATTTATACTATATAATATTATATTATTATATTTTTATTTTTTTTGGTCGGTAATAAGTGTTTTTGTATTGCTATAAAAAAGATTACATCATCATTTTCATTTTGCTTCACATCAAAAACCCCCACCTTCTACCGAGATTAATTCAATGAGCACTTAAACATGTAGAGCAAAACAAAAACCCCTTGTCCCCAGATGAAATTACTTCAAAAATCAACTACCCAAAATGCATTTAAGCATGCAACATATCAAAAAACCCCATTCCTAGATTAACACTACTGCAAACCGCTACCATCCAAACTACCTTCTACTACATCCGTAATAATCCAACCTTATTTATAAAAGTTCCTCCTACTACATTGCATAGATAAACAATAATTTATAAAATTTTAAACATATAACAAAAGGACAAAAGAGTCCATCTTTTTCAGTTGACACTACCCTACATCGTTGTTGTTGTGACTTCTTTCAAGTTCTGCTTCTTTTGGCACTTTCGCTTCTTCTTCGACCGGCGCTTCGCTTTCCTCTCAGTCTTCTCCTTGCTCTATGACTTCACTTTCGCCCATTCTATTATCTCCTCTAGCTCCATTAACTCAATAAAGAGTTTGAGAGCCTGCCACCCTAGACGGGCCTCCTCCCTGCATCTCGCCTTATATTTACTTTTTGGCCACTAGATAAAAAAACATATAGCCACCCGACCCAAAGAGTTCGGCTATCTCTTCATCTATGATTCCTTCATTGATGTCTATCCCAACCCTAGGGACTGACCACTCCAGAATGGATTCCATGCCACCCAGAAAGTCCTTGTGAATGATTAGCTCCATTACCTTGCAGACCGTCTCCACTGTTTCACCCAAATCTAATCCCCACACCACAATCAAGGCATAGACATCCATATTGGTTCTATATCTATGCCACAAATTTCCAAAGTCCCTTCCTAAAATCATTCTAACACATTGCCTCAAATGACCATCCTCCACCAGAAATAAACCCATTAGCCTCTTATCTGAGGCATCACCATAAAAGGGTCTGAGTTGTCTGCAGGAGCGGAAGGTAAAGTTAGCTTCCATTGAAGCTTTGCAAATTTAATGTCGAAATTACCTCCTCTCTTGTGTTTTTCCTTCCTCACCACTCACATCACACATGCATATCAATTACTTCTCTAAGACTAAGGGCCGGATAGTAAATACACCTTGGAGTTCCCATTTCTAATGAATGTAATTGGTATTATCAAGCCACCAATTGCCTTCCCCACATTTCTCCTGTCATGTCCAACCTGCCTCAAATTGCCTTCATTCACATTCATTAAATGTAGTGTCCTCTCCGACAGCACCAGTTAATCCGCTAAACCAACTTCAGTAAAGTCCTTTATCACCAAATTCTTGATCCCCTTAAAAGTTAGAGCCCATTTGGATAAGATTTTGGCTTCCATATTACCCAATCTTCTTATATGGCTTACATAAAAATTCTCACACATTGCTAACTCTTCCCTTATCATTTCAATGACATTCTAAAAACGCCAAGAACTTATAGTTCCTTTTTTCACTGCCTGAATAATGATTAATGAGTCCCCCTCCAGATGGATCTTAGATGCTCCTAGCCATTTTCCACTTCTAATTGCCAGAAGAGTTGTTGCTTCAGCTTCATTGTTTGATCCATCCATTAATTTCTTCGCCCCTAATGCTACAACATTCCCCTTCCAATCCCTGATTATAAAACCTGCCCCTAAAGGGCCTGGGTTCCCCTTTGAAGCTCCATCGAAGTTTAGCTTCCACCAACCTTCCTGAGGTTTCTCCCATTTCACTTCCAAAGGTTCCTTTGTTGTTGGATTAGCCCAACCAGGTCCCTGAATGGGCATATAATATTATATTATTAATATTATAATATTATATTTATATTATAATGTATTTAATATTATATAATAATATAATATAATATTATAATATAATATAATATAATAACATAATATAATATAATAATATAATATAATATAATATAATATAATATAATATAATATTATTTATATTATAACATAATATAATATTATATTAAATTATTTATATTATATAATATTATAATATAATATAATGTTACACTTATATTATTAATATTATAATATATTTAATATTATAATATAATATAATATTATAATATATATAATAATATTTATTGAAAGTGAGAGATTTATGAACTAAAGATTATATATTTTGGATTCCATTTTGAAAAATCTGTTTTAGCGGGCAAAAAGAAAAACCTCCCACCCTAATTTCATTTTAATAAACATTCTCTAAAGCCGTAATCGAAACCTTATTTTCAGTTGTAGCTTGCTGAATTGGAGAAGTGAAAGGTGAATACCATCGAGGAATAGTTTGGAGGAGCCGAAACTAGTAGCGGCAGGGAAAGTAGCAAAAAGTGGAGCTGAAACTAGTAGTGGCAGGGAAAGCAGCAAAAAATCCTAATCACTAGCTTATGTTGCCTCATACAAACGCCTTCTAAAGCGGGAGATATGGCTAGCAGTGTGGAGAGGATGTAACCTCCTTTGAGGCATTGCAATGGATGCAATAATTTCGCTGAATATCTATTCTTAAATGCAGTAGGTATAAAATATGTTTAGAGTCAGCTTTTTCTTGGTGAGATGGAGGCAAAAATGCATATAATCTCTATGAAATCTTGCTTTTACCTCTTTTTTTTTGGTTTTTTATTTGCTTAATGTGTTGGGTATCTACAAGGGAAGCCAACCCTGTATACTTAACTACATAGGGGTAAAGGAAGTCGTAATGTTAAACCTAAATGTGCTCTTTATTAGGAGCTTGGCCATAATTTTCATTTTAATAAACATACTCTAAAACCCTTGTTGAAATCTTATTTTCAGGCTACAACTCACCAAATTGGAGAAGTGAAAGATGAATACCAGCGAGGAAGAGTTTGGAGGAGCCGAAAGCAATAGTGGCGGGAAAGTTGTATGCCATCAAAGAGATGGAGGGTCACTGCCCTTCCAAAAAAACCACGTCATCAGGGTCTATGATGCTTGGAATTTTAACAAAGTTCATTATATTTTTACCTTGGTTTTTGTAGACATCAAATCTGCAAATGTTAACAATCTTAACATAATATCATCATGTTAGTCCTTTGAAAATCATTAGATTTAACATCCCTATGAAATACTTGACTATGATGGGGTTGGGGCCATAGCTCGGTTGGCTAAATATTTCCTGTTGCAGGAGGTTGGTCACGAGGTCTAGTCTCCCCCACCCTCGTGGCATTGGAGGGCGTGTCGCGCAGTGCCGCCGGTCACGTTAAAAATTTTACCAGGCGCACTGCAGTTTATAGTAGGGGGTCGTGCTACCTGATTCCTACAGTCTAAAAAAAGAAGAAGAAGAAATACTTGACTATGATAAAATATGCAAACTAAATACAACAAATATAATGAAATGTAAGCATATAAAAACATAATCAAAACTTTATTTCATAGTGGATTGGCGCTATTGTAGAAAATAGCCCTTTCCCAATCCTTGATAGATAAGCTAAATGATATAATGCCAATGATGATGATGGAGTAAGATGGGCAAAATCAGTTCTCAAGGAGAGTGACTTTGCAAGAGATTGTGAAGATGAAATGATAGAATTGTGGAGTTGAAATGCTAAGATTGTGGAGTGGATGAACAAAATCGGTCCTCAAACCAAGAGAGTGACTTTGCATAAAAGTTGTGGATGATTTGTTGAAGAATGATGCCTCTATTTAAAGATTTTCTTGATGAGAGATTGGCCAAATGGATGAATGTGGAACTAAGATCAAGCCAATAGGAAGAGGCCACTTGTCAAGTTGTGATAGGCTTGAGGATGTGCAAGATTTGGGAAATGTGCCCAAGAGAGGGAGTTTCAAATTCAAATTTTGCAATAAATTTTGAGAGGGGGACAAGAAAATGAGAAATAAATGCAATGTTGGAGGGACAAGTCAACTTGTCATGTTTTTCAAACTTGAGGGAATATTCCCCATAAATCCATGTTGAGTGAAAATGATGATTCAATAAATCAATAAATTGATTTATTTGTGCAAGTGGGGATATCTAGAGGATTTGACATGCATTAGATTAGATTAATCAGGTTTAGATTAACTTAATGATGATTAGGATGTTTGACCTTTTTGACTCAAATATTTGGATTTATTTAACTCAGAAAAGGATGGAAATGACTTTGGGGATTTAATTAAATAAAGTTTTGTTTATTTAATTAATGATTGATGTGAGACAAGTTGATTTATTTGAATGAATAACCTTAGGACTAAAGACCTGATTTACCTGATGAATGGATTTGTTGCGTTTGATCAATTCAATGAGCGAATGAATATGCATAATGCTAATTTTGTGTGTCTACATTTTTCCCCTCTTTGAAGCAATGTACTTGTTGCGTTGGTTCAAAGAATAAACTTGCCACGATTGAAATTCAAAAATTTTCTAATTTTTTGGATGCCCCAGTGGAAAGAAGTACACTGGTACAGTTTCTACCAAAGAGTATCCCCTTGCAAGGGATGGTTGTTTTCTGTAAATCTTTTGTGAAAGTGTTTCATTCATTTTCAAACTTGATTTTCCTTTCAGTTTCATTTTCAAACTTGTTTTTCCTTATATTTTTGATCTACATTTTCTTTGGGGTTTTTTTAAATAGTTATGTTGCAAGAATTTCTCCTTGATTCTTCTATTCCTTATGCAATTACAGGAAGAGGAAAAGAGTATAAGTATATGAAAATAGGAGGAGTATTTTGTTTATAAGTTGTAAGTTATACGGTGCCAAGATCTGTTTAAATATAAAAATATGCCAAATAGAATAAGGAGAAACACATTTTATAGTATTCATTGTGTTGTAGGTGCAAAAGTAAAGGTTCTTGAGTTTCAAATCCAAATGAAACTTTCAAGAAAATAATTTAATTGATACAGAGTGATTCTTTATTTTTATGCCTTTTTGAATTCTTCAATTCTTCAATAAGTGTGTAAAACAGCTAGTGAGGTTTTACTTTTCTAGCGAGGTAGTTGTCACTAAGATGTTGAATGTAACCAGTGAGGTAGTTGGCACTGAGATGTTGAATGTAACCAGTGAGGTAGTTTTCACTGAGATGTTGAATGTAACCAATGAGGTTTTTATTTTCCAATGAGGCTTAATGAAGTAAATTTTTAGAGTGGTTTTTTCTCCACTCATAAATATTGTATTGTGGCTCCTCTTGTGTCTAATCAATCATATTTGTTCAAGCATTTTAGTCTTCATTTCATGGTGCTTCTCTCAACATTTGAATATCTATGATACTTGAAGTTTATATGCATAAATTTGTGAGGATTAATTAAGTTAGATTTGATTTGTAACTTGAATCGTTGATTCACCCAAATAAATGACTAAACCATGACTAAATAAATGACTATTATGACTAAATAAATTTGACTACCATGACTAAAATAAATGACTGCAATGATTAAATAAATGACTACAATGACTAAATAAATGACTACAATTACTAAATAAATGACTACCATGACTAAACAAATGACTACCATGACTAAATAAACAACTACCATGAATAAATAAACAATTATCATGACTAAATAAACAACTATCATAACTAAATAAATGATCAGTTAACAACAATCAATGACTAAATTAATGACTAAATATACCATCAAATTGATCAATCAAAACAACCAATAAATGACTAAAAATGGTTTATTCATGAATTTGGTTGTGTTATAAATGGTTGGAAATAAACTACTAATGGTCACGTGAGTAATTTTTAGTAATTTTTTTAGTCATTTATATCTATTTTTGTACTAATGTTTGGAATAGAAACTCCTTTGGTAACATTTTCACTTAAAATTCAACTTTAAAGGACTAACTTAGAAAATTTTACAAGGATATAGATGGACATGGATCATCAAAGGCTATATGGAGAATGGATAAATATCTGGTAAGTTATCTTCATTATATAATTAAAAAAGAGGAAATATATTAGAAACAACATGCCAAGAATTAGTGGATAAAAGGAGAAAAAAGCACTAGGTTCTTCCATCTTTTGGCCATCAAACACAGAAAGAGGAATACAATATATGAACTAATTAGAGAAGATGGCTCTCTTTTATCTAAATCTAAGGAGATATCTTAGAAAGGATTCAATTTCTTCAAGGATCTCCTCAACCCACCCTCAAAGAACTCTTCTCTCTTGGAGGCTACTATTGACCATCTACTTCAAGTTATCCCCTAATCCATATCAAATTTTGACCTCATTAGCATGGAAATAAGGTCCATCGATGAAGAAATAAAAGCAATTATTTTCTCCCTCAACTCATCCAAAGCTCCAAGTCCTAATGAGTTCCTCCCACTTTTTTCTCAAAAATACAAGGAGATTTTTGGAAATGATGTTATCAAAGTGGTCAGGGAATTCCAATCCTAAAATGGTATTTTCAAGGAGATGAACAATACTTTCATAGTCCTCATACCCAAAAAAACTGGGGTGAACAAATTATCAAAATTTAGGCCTATAAGTCTCTACAATACTATCTACAAAATCTACTCCAAACTACTTGTGAACAGAATAAAACCTTTCTTGGAAAAAATGATTCACACTAAAAAAGGTTTTGTTTCAGGGAGGAAAATCGTTGATGTTGTCCTTTTGATTCATGAAACCCTCCATTCTATGACCAAAGGTAGCAAAGAGAGCATGGCCCTCAAGCTAGATATATCCAAAGCATACAATAAATTTTCTTGGAACTTTCTCTTTCAAGCCCTCTAGATATTCATATTTAATGGTAAAATTCTCAAACTCATCAAAGCATGTGTTTCCTCTCTGATTTTCTTGATGATAATAAATGGTTCTCCTCATGGTCACTTCATAGTGCCGAGAGGCATAAGATAGGGGAATCCCATTTATCCCTACATTTTCATTATGTTGGTAGAGGTCCTTGGTTGTAATATTTCTAAAGGTATTTTAAGGGGTAATCTACAAGGTTTCCCTCCCTCCTCCTCCTTGCAGTCGATCTCATCAATTTTTTTTATGAAACCATCCTTCTAGGGGAAGCCACTATTGTGGAAGCTAAGGGATGGGTCAGTATTCTCTTTGATTTTTCTTTAGCTTCAAGCCAAAACATTAACATGGATTAAAATATTGTATTCTTTGTAAATGTATCTCCCTCTCTCTAGCATAAAATTTATAGGATCCTCAAGTGTCAAAACCACATCCTTCCTTCCTCTTATTTGGGGATGCCTCTAATTATTAGAAAATTTTATAATTCTATTTGGTCCAATCTATTGAAAAGGGTTCAAAGGAAGTTGGTGGCTTGGAAGGTTTCCCTTCTTAGTAATTTAGGAAAAATCCAACTCTTGAGAGCCACCCTTCGGACAATTGTTGTTTATCTCCTCTCTCTTTTCTTCACCTACTACCTAGATTGATAAGCTAGAATAAATTCAAAGAAGATTTCTCTTGTTGGGTACTAAAAAAAAGAATTGGTTTTCCCTCATGAATTGGGACATGGCCTGCTCACACAAAAATTATGAAGGCTTAGGTATTAGAAAGACCAGACAAATGAATTTGGCACTCCTATCCAAAGTTAGCTGGCACTTGATAAAATATTTGTAAAATGTATCAATATTCTAAAAGCCAAGTATTTGAAGGGAGGGGAAGGAATCCCTTTCCTACACAACAACCATGTCTCTAAAGGTTATACTATCTATAATAATCTTCACAAAACCAAGGAAATCTTAAGACAAGGATATTTCTAGCAGATTAGTAATGGGGACTTGGTTAGTTTCTAGGAAGATGCTTGGATATCATTGACGACTTTCAAGATCAACTAATTTGTTCTACTATTTAATCAGATCTTTGTTGTAGATTGGTATTCAAAATGAATTATTATTTGGACCACTTCTCAAACCCTCATATATGGAGGATTGACCCTAATTGGTATGATCCTCTAATCTGCTTGATTGCTGATGAGATTCTCTGAATAATTTAGAATTAAATATTTTATAGAATATACTCACTTGACTCCTTGGTTTGGGTGGATTCCAAGTATGGTATTTATTCAATTGGCAACTAATTGGGCTTCTTAGTTTAATTGGACAAAAAATTAGAAGAATAAAACCATTCCCAAAGTCAAATTTATTTTGTGGATGACCTTTCCTGAGAAATTTCTCACTTTGGAAATCTTTAAAAGAGAGGTTGCAACTGGTTAATAGGTGTTTCCTTTGTGAGATGGAGGAAGAAAATACTACCCATCTTCTTTTTAATTACAAATATTCCTAGCAAGTTCGTCAAAAATTTATTCTATGTTTCTCCTCAGTTGGTTTTGGAATAAGAACAATAAAATTATAGTGGATAGTTGGAACTCCCCATTCAATCATCCCCTATTGTCTGAGCTATGGTGGAAAGCCCCACTTCTCACTAGTTGGGTGCTCTAGAATGAATGCAATAATTCAATCTTTGGGGGGAGAAATTCCCTTGGAATGTCCTAGATCTAATCAAATTATCCAAAATGTTAACCTAAAAATATCAAGATAGTGCCATTCCACACCAAAAGAAACCCCTACAATTTAGAAATAAAAATTGTTGTCTCCTAGGACACCATTGAAGCTCTAAACAATCTAAGATCTAAAATTCCTTTATTTCACAATAATATTTACTTGACCCCCCACCCCCTGACCCTGGCTAGATTAAATTAAACTTTGATGGTTCAGCCAAAGGGAACTCGGGTTAGGTGGGAGGGGTGGCATCCTACGGGATCATAGAGGTAAAATTATTCTCACTTATGCAATTAAACTTGGTAGAAAAGCTTCAAGTTTTGTTGAGGTGGTAGTAGCTTATCATGGGATTCATCTAACCAATAATAGGCTTCACCAATTTGGTTATAGGAGATTCTCGTAACACTATCATGATGCTAAAAGGTGATGATTTGCCTTGCTAGTCTCTCTATGATCTCATTTCTTCAGCTTTCCTTCACATAATGAGCATAGGACGGTGTCAGATAAAACATATGTTTTGAAAAGGGAATATGGATGTAGATGGGATGGTTAATCTTGGAGCCTTTTTTAACAAAATTAAATTTTAGGGGGATTTCCTAATGATCCTAGAGCATGTGATAAATTTAATCACTTATGAAGAGATTGCACATCATGTTAGGAACTAACCAATATCTCCTTCAAGATTATAATGGCAACACATATCATCCCAGTTGCTTAAGGATAATAATTACCATTTGTTTCTATCTCCTCACAACATGCTTGAGCCACCTATGCTTTCTATTTGCATCTAGAGTCCTCTAAGAGTGAAACCTTACCATAACTCAACTACTATTTCGTCTATTGAAATGGGTGGAGACCCTGTTTAGGAGCCTAATTATTGTGATACTTTGAGGAATGACTCAAATTTATGTCCTCTTACAAAAATGAAAGATTGCATCCTACATTGAGGCCATGAAAGGGCATGACCCTAGCCTTTTTTTGGAATTTTCTAATTCCTAGAAGGATGGTCATGTTGAGGTGAGGGGTCTCTCTTTTGTTGTCTTTGTGAAGCACATAGCCACAACTACTGGTCTACATATGGAAGGTGCTAACATACCCCTAAAGACCAAAGGGATTATCAAAAAGGCACATGGAAAAATTCCTTAAGAAAGGTGAGAAGGTGAATAGATTATAGAATGGGTACAACAGAGAGGACCTATCAAGTGTTTGGAACTGTATAGCAAAGGTTTTAATGAGGTATGTAACTTTGGATGGTCATTTCAATAGATTTCATTCCCATATGTTTTGTATGTTAAATCATTTTCATCATAGTGTCAAGATAAACTTTGCTTTCTCAATTCACTCTTCCCTAAAGCAATTTGTGAAAGCAGTTTAGTATAATAGGAAGCCTTTGCCTCTTTGCTAGGGTTTGATTTATAGGATTTACTGGAATAATGTTGTGTTGTCCCCAACCATTGCTTCTCTCCCATGGGTTACAAACCTTACCCTTGTTCATAAAAGTTCTTCCAAGCTTTCAGATAGAAATCACAACACCCCTACCTCTTCCACCTTGTCTACCCCTCGCCATCATTCTAGAATCACCAAGTCAAACCCTCATCATGCTTTGAAAGGTAAGAACCCTATGATTGAGGACCCTACCCCTCCAAGAAAGAAAAAAGTGTCATTTGTGGACCCCCCATTTTATATTTATGATGATAACTCTGGATCCTTGTGGTCCCTAATGTCAAATGATTTCCCTACTGAATGCCCTTCCATCTCTCCTCTATATTCCTTTCCTACTAGCCCTCCTTCCTCCCCTAAGTGAGATATTTCTAGACTTTAGGTTCTAAGGACACTCCTTTGGACACTTTTGGCATTTGTGAGAATTGTGCTCCCTTGAGGGAGAAGCTGGATGAGATTAACAAAGAAACAAAATTACAAAATTACATTCTCAAGTGGTTATTGGCTCTCATAATTGCTAAGAACAAAATCCAAAACTTAGAGTGTGTGGTTCTCAAAAAACTATGGACTAGTTAGGTGAGATGGAATATTTCGAGCACTGGAAATTATTGAGAGGTATGGTCAATACCTTTGAGAATCAAGACAACATTGGGAAAGATGTGGCATAGATTAAAAATACCATAGGGTCTATTAAGGAGAGCATGAGACTAAAGAAAGAGGTTTCCAATCTTCAAAGAAACCAAGAAAAATCATTCACAGTCTTCAAGAAATCGTTAAGTATAGCTCAGGTGCTAGAGGACGGGGTCGTGGTTGAATGGCTGCACTTGGAAATTTTGAACCATGACCCTAATGCAATATAGGGCACTCATTGAGAAGGGGTATCAATACTTGAAAAGTTAAACAATCTAGAGCTAATTTAAGACTTTGAATGGATCAGGGAGTTTGATAATACACCTACAGTGGGGTTCTGAAGCATAAACTCATAGCTCAAACTAGGATTGTTTTGTAAATATCTTATGTAGGATGGTTTAATTTGTAATTAGTATGTATGCTCATATTGTATTATGAGCTAACTATAACAATGAATGGGCCAAGAAGGCCAAGGACTGTAATGACCTCCTCTTTTTTTGATAATATATAATGCAAATTATGTTGCTCTTATGAATAAAAACAAATAATAAAGGCTAAATATAATGGACTATGAGAATATATGATAAACTATATGGTAATGAAACAAAACAATGATGAAATGGGTAGGTAAGCATCAAGAATATCAAGAGTGAAGGTTTAAGAATGATGTAAGGGATGATATAGATCAAGAAATTAATCAATTTAATCACTTTTTAAAATTAAACCCTAAATGCACAAACAAGATTGGGTAAGGTAGATGAAAGCGATTTGACGCAATGAATCACAAAAATAGAATAAAAATGAAGCTTTTAAGCACAAACAAGAAGGATAAAGAAAAATCTAAGCAAAATTAAAAATAGGATAAAGCACTAAAAAATTAGATATGAAAAACCTCAATTTAGAATGAAGAAACCCTAAGGGTGAAGAAACCCTAAGGGGAAAGGCTCTATAAAAATGTTGGGTTTACCAAAATGTGAAGAAATAATTAATTACTCTCATAAATAATTGGATAAGTCAATAAATGTTATAAATAAGCACACACTTAACTTAGATTAATTAGTTGGATTGATAATTGAATTAAAGAAAATACAAGAATTAAATAAGCAATTAGGGGTACTTATCTCTAGAACTAATGATGGAAAATTGATGCAAATGCAATGTTGAGTTGATTCATCAATATTGGAAAATGTGCATCCTTGGTTTTTAATGGCTGCTTAAGAATCTATGTGATCTTATAAAACCTATGGTTTATATTTGAGTGTTATAGGGTTGATCTTGAACAAATTGTGCTTGACTTGATGCACAAAAATAGATTATGATGTATGACATTGATCTATCAAAATGTGTGCCTAAAAAATTGTTTTCCTTTATCTTCTTGAAAGTTGAACTTGGCAAGGTGGTGTCTAAGGACACCATTTAAGATTTTTATGATGCAATAGGTAAATATTTTCTCCAATGTCAAATCCCTTTGGTGGGCCAAGTTAACAATGACCAGTGATATCAAAGACAATATATGCAAACATGCAAATGACCTATATAATAATGATGGTGATCTAATTTTTTATTGTCCTTTAATAATCAAATTGTACTCTAATTATTTTTTCCTTGTAGTCACATGTGTAATTAAGTGCAAATTGAATGTCTTTAAATGTCATGACATACCAAAATATTATACAAACATGTGCTAAGTTAGCTCATGGTGACCAATAAAAGGGAGCAAGAAACTTAAATTTGAATTTAACGATTTGAATTTTGGGGTATACCATGCACCCCAAGATTAAATTAAATGCCCTTATCCCACCTCCCCTGACTAGAACCCCTACTAATTCTAGTTGTGGATATAGTGGTGATTATCTTGAAGCAAGGCTACTTCTTGCTCTCTTCTTGCTTCATCGTTTTGGGCTAGTTGATTGGTCAAGTCTTATATCTCCCACCCAACCCGACTGAAGATAAGAAACAGATTCATTTGAAAAATGAACCTTAAACTAAAATGGTAATTTCAAAATAAAGAGTAAATATACTGAAATAAATGTGAAAAAATATGTAATAATTATAAATAAATAGCAAATACATAGAAAATAGTACAAATAAAGATGAAACATATATAAATAAAAACTGGACCACAAACCAAACTAACATCCCCATCAAAATAAACATAAAAACAAATAGAAAATTATATAAATATACTTATTCCATATTACAATTAAATTAACTTAAATTTGTATATAAAGGATGATATTCACCCTTCCAATAATGCATAACTTATCTCTTTTCCAATAATGCATAACTTATCTCTTCAACCATTTGCATGGCTGAGTGGAAAGCAGTTGCTTTCCTTAAAATCTTATTTCAAATGACAAAGAATGAAGTCGTCATCCTCAACTACCACATATTTTATTTACCCACTTCTTCTTCTTATATAATTTGCTATTACTGCAAACAAATGTCGCTTTAGAAAGCCACTAAGGGAGGACGCACTGAGACATGTTGAGAATGAAAACAATGCTTTTTGAAATCTACAGATTTTAAATCATTAGTTAAAGAAAGTAATGGGACAATTTACAGATAAGTTAAACAAAAGTAATGAGAGAGTATGGAAAGCAATAACCAAATTATATCATCCTTGAAAAATAAAGGTAGACGGTTTGAAATCTATTTCAATTTCTATTGAGATTGGAGGATATCCATTCATAACACCAATCAAGTTCAAGTGCAACTGGACAAAAAGGCATAGTAAGGGAAAAAGGTGTTGAATATTAGATTTTAATGGCATCCTTGTGGGAAATCAGATAGAACAAATGGTGTATTATTGGTTTTAATGGTGTACTTCTGTATATATTTCAGTTGAAATGAGAAGTTATGATTTGTATGTCAAGCGTATTACTGTTGATGGAGATTTATGTACAGTTGTTGAGATGATTGGTTTGTATCTGTTGTTCTCTTCTGCCTTGCATGGTGCTATTCCGTAACACTATTTGTTTTGGGCTGGGCTGGGCTGTAGCTTTTGTCAAGTGGGTGTGTATTTTTATTTTCTCGGATATCATAGATGTCAGCATTTTTGTATTTGTATAGCAGATTAAGGGGATCTCATCCATCAAAGTAATTCAAGTGTCGAATTTAGTTCAAATTCGACTCTTGAGGGTTTGAAGTATGAGAGGTGGTTTTCTATCACATACCATCATCTTTACCATTTGTGCTTAATCAATTGAGCTACAATTCTTTGGCAAGTTAAGCATTTGACTAGTGAAGAGAATTAATCTTATTTTTTTAATCACAAAAAATTGTTTGTTTTTATGATGAATAGTGCATATCTATGTTAAAAGTAAAATAATATGCAATTCATTTTGAAAATTCATGATCACATGATTGTAATCTATATGTTAAAATATTTCAAATAGATTTTTAACTTGAATTAACATTCTAATGGAGAGAGGTTCTTTGTTGAGAATTGATGTCAATGGTAGGGTAAGTGATCAAGATATCTGGTATTATGGATGGAATGGTTGTCAAGGAAGGACTTTTATAAGGATCATTGAGAAGAAAATAGGAAATGGGGACCTCAATTTGGTTGAGATCTTGACATTTCAAGGGTTGGATATCCAAATCGGGACAGAAGTAGAACTAGAAGAATTGAACCTAATGCTTCATCTAAAGATCATGTTTGAGGATTCTCTAGTGTTTCTTCCAATTCTTTTCAATAGAACGATCCAGACCTAATTAGAAATGGGAGGGAATGAGAAAATCCTTACTTAGACAAGCACATTAAAATTAATCTTTCTAATACTTATCTTGAGAAGAAAACAAAGGAATTAAAATACAAAATGATTTTAGGTAAGGTCTAGAGGTCTTTGCCTACTAGAGATCTTTTAGAAAATTGAATAAAGGAGAAATGGGATGAAGATTTTGAGATTCTTTTTTTTCTTTAGGATTTTTTTATGTCAGTTTTCCAAAATAAAGTTGCAAAGATTTCATTTTTCAAGATGGTTCTTGGTTGTTAAATGGATTTGGTCTTTTTCTATAAAATAGAATCCCAATTTTGATCATTTCATAAAAAAATAATTTGGTTTTGCTTTGGTTGAGATTGATAACCTTCTTGTGGAATATTGGTATGTTAATGTTGTAGAAAAGATAGGACCTATGCAATTGGCTCTTTTCAATTTATAGATGATGATGTCTCTCATGGGATCTCTAACCTTTATGCAAGAACATGTGCAAGTGTTGAAATCTTCCAGAGTTAACATGATTTCAATTTTTTAGATTCAAAAAATGGTTGTTGGAGACAACACATTCGATTGGAAGAACTAGATCTCCTTTGTTTGAAGTGTCACTAGTATGGCCACATTCAAAGGTTTTTTCAAGTTTAAGAATGATATTTTTAAAGCTATGTCTGATGTATGTCCCTTGGATAAGCTTGAGATAATGCGTAGTAGCAATAATCCTCGTTTATAGGAAAATTTATTAAGGCCAATTTCTTCTCCTCTATTGGGTAAAGGGTTTATTTAAGATGTGAGGTGCTTAATGGAGAGTGGACGTATAGTAGATAAGGAAAAATAAATGGAAGATCTTGAGAGAGGAATTAGTTTTTGGGAAAGATTTGGATAAAATTGAAAAGGAAAGGATAGTGGAAAACCCTAAAAATGTTTCTAGTGAAAAGGAACAACATCAAGGCTTATTAAATTAGACTTTCAATTCTCTAGAGAAGAACAAAAACTTCTTTTATAATATGGTTGATGAAATTTTAAGAAAGCAAGTGATGACTTCATTTAAGAAACCATGAGGGAGATTATTGTGTTGCAAGGTGTGTGCCCTTGTTCTCCTTGTGTTGTGTAGCACAGTGCTTGGGTTCATGACATGGCTTAACTACCTCCTATGGATTCATTAACTTTGGCGGTTGTATTAGGCATTAATAGGTCAATCTTTTGGTGCAATGGTAACCGTCTTTGCAATCATTGGTATCAAAGCCTCAGTCATGGGTTTGAACCCCTCGCTTGCATTGGGGGGGATTGTTGCAAGGTGTGCGAGCTTGGTCTCCTTGTGTTGTGCAGTGCAACGCTCAAGTTCATGGCATGGCTTAACCGCCTCCCATGGATTCATCAACTCTAGTGGTTGTATCAAGCATTAACAGGTCAATCTTTTGGTGCAACGACAACTATATTTGCAACATATTATTGAGGATGATAAACTACCCTTGAAAAACCTAATGATTTCCCAATCTAAAGTTTTAGAAAAAAATTGAAAAGTCTACTTTCAAGTCAAAGAAACAAAAAGGACATACAAAAAAATATGTGGAAACATGAGAGATTGCTAGAGATGTTTAGTTCACTTTTGATAGAGCTCTAAGGCCTATGAGAGTACCTAAGTCTTCTAAGAAGATATGAAAATCAACTCTTGCAATATTAGGAGCATTAATGCTCCTAACAATGGTCCTTCATGAAGCATCTTATTTAGGCATGTAATGCTAGCATTAACCTTTTGTAAGAAACTAAACTAAGATCAATGATGTCAAATGAGGTGCTATAGAAAAGTAATTCCTATATGCGTATTTTTATAATTTTGAATGTGTGTTAGGGGTTCTTGCAATTATTTGGTCTCCAAAGAAATTTTGTGTTGAATTAATTTTCTTGTGACAAAATTAGATATTATTTAAAGTTCATTGATTTGCTTCCAACCTTTCCCTTTGGTTAGTGAATATCTATGGGCCTCTTAATCAATATTTTAAGATGTATTCCTAGGATATTTTTGGGGTTATCTTAAAGAACCTTAAGGATAAATTGGTCATTTTTGGTAGGGACTTTAATGTTATTATGAACTTTGCAGAAATATTGGGGAAATCTTTCATATCTCTAGATCTCAAATTGATTTTATAATTTTTATTAACTCAATAGGTTGATTGGCATATTCTTCATCATAATGGCACATTCACCTTGAACTGATATGAGATCTCATTCTAGTCAAATTAAAAAATGGTTGGTTTTTTTTCTTTTATCTCCTTATAAAATTTTGGTCCTCCCCATTTCAATCTTTGATCATTTCTTCATTTTTCTAAATATTTTTGTTGACAAGATTCTTGAAAATTTTAAATCATGTAGTTTAGGGATCCTAAATTTTTGGACTTCCTCAAGTCCTGGCAGATATAGGCACCTAAGGTGATCAATTATGTAAAAAGCTTTATTTCCTTTAGCAATATATGTTAAGACCCAATTTTCTAATGGTACTCTTTTGTTCAAAAATTTTAACATTTATGAGGCTAAATGTATCAAAGAGATTTTTGATCTCTACTATAGATCTTCTAGCTAGGTCATTAGCAAATAAAATTTGAGTTTTTATTTTTCAACCCTTACCCCCTTGTTCAAAGAAAAATTCATATTTATTTTTTAAAACTATGGGTGCTCTCAAGTAAATAACTTGGCACATCATTTTTTTATTTTGGTAGTTCTCTCCTATGTGAAAATGTGATTTCGTCTATGTAGTCTAAACTATTAACATGGAGAGAAAAATAGCCTTCCTTTTTTAGGAAATTATTGTTAATCAAAGCGATGTTGGATACAATCTATGTCTTCGTGATGTTAGTTTTAAGATCCCCTTCTTCAACTATTAATTTCATGTGCAAAATTATGAAGTATTTTTCTAGAATGGAAATATTGATAAGAAAAATGTATCCCTTATTGTTTGTAATTAAATATACAAGATGAAAATTATAGTGGTGATAGATTGAGAAATCTCATTGGTTAGAATTTGACTTTGGGGATAAACATTTTTTTGAGTTTGTATTAGCCAAATAAAGAATCAAATGGTGTAAAATCATCCGAGGTAAATACCTAGAATCTAAGAATGTGTGTAAAATTCTCACAATTGTTAATCCACATAAAGGCTCTCACATTTAAAAATTCATTACTTATTGTCATAATATAATCATTTTACTTAGGAGGTTAGAAGTGGTGATATGGGTATGTTTTGGATTGACTCTTGAAATGGATTTACCAACATAGATCCATCCATGGGAATATCTCTTGGAGTCTAAAGCGATTATATCACAAGCATGGTGAATCAAGCTTAAACAATACTTAGTTACACGCTTAATGAATGTAATCACAAGGATGGATTGGAAATATTTTTCTAATCTTCATGTTTCTATGCCTAAAAATAAATTTTAAAAGATAAAAATATATGTATGAAGGTATTCAATTAGTTCCAACAATTATTTTTTGATATGGATTGGTTCTAAATGTGGCACTTATATGTTAAGGATGGATATGCAGTGCAAATTAAAACATTGAGTTTATTTGAATGGAATGCATGTATTATGCTAGAACTAAACATGTCTTCCAAAAGATAGGGATTTTGCATGGCTATCCATTAGTAGGAAAATATTTAAAAGTGGTGCATTGTCTAGATTCAACTTAATTGGTAACTTCTATTGCATTTTCTGTGGAGTTGATAGTGAGAGTGTAAATCATCTTTTTTTGTGAGGTCCTTTAACTAGATCATTCATGGAATAGCTCTATAACAAAATTGACATCATCTCTAATTTGGATGAGGTCATATCAATGAATCAAGTAAAATATCTAGTTTCACATCCTTGGATAATACAATTCTTAAGAAATTGAAATTATTGATATTTCCACATGTGTAAGGAAGCTAAAGTAGCGGAACAACTTCCTACACTAACCTTGAGAGGAGAATAATGTAAAAATTTAATAGATCTCTAATAGTTACAAAAAATTAAACACAAATATCATGCATACCACAACACAATGATTTACGTGGGGAAAACCCTTTCGGGAGAAAAACCTGACTCTCCAAAAGCTGCCCAATATATTATTCAAAAATCAAAAGATTACAATATACTTGCAGAGAAAGCTTCTCACAAGAGCATCACCACCAAAGATCAAGAGACACCACGACCACTATCAAACTCTTAGAATACACCACCATCTACATACATCCCACCCGCTTATAACAAGCTTTTTGGAACCTTCTAGAATTAGAGTTTTACAAGGTCATTTTTCATTTGACGTGTTAACGGAAATACCTTGACATGTCAACAGGAAAAATCCTTGATGTGTTAGCGGGAAAAACCTTGATGTGTTAATGGGAAAAAACCTTAACGTGTTAGTGAGAAAAAACCTTAATGTGTCAATGGGAAAAAACATTTATGTGTCAACAAAAAAAAAATTGGGGCATTGCCCCAAACCCCACATCTTGTTACAAGTGTATAGTATTTGTATGATCAGTCACCACATACCAACATACATCCTACCAATAAATGGCATATTATTGCAATGTTTCAAGATGCATTTTCCCAACAAATCTCCCTCTTGTCAAACACCTTGCAAGGACAATGGAAGGGTGTCATCATCATCTTTAATTGCTAGGGGCGAAAAGGCCCATAGTCCTTGAACACCATTTGATCTTATCTGTGCTCACAGGTTTAGTTAAAGAATCAATAACATTCATCAAAGTCTCTACCTTAAGCAACTTCACCCTACCATCTTCAAACATATCTCTAACAAAATGATATTGTGCATCAATGTGCTTGGTCCTAGAATGAAACATTGGGTTCTTGGCTAGACATATCGCACTCTGACTATCACAATAAATTTTCATTGCACCTTGTTTTATTCCAATATCTGAACACAGTCTCTTAAGCCAAATGGCTTCTTTACAAGCGTGAGTAGCTTCCATATATTTTGTTTTAGTAGTGGATAAAGCAACCACAATCTATTGCTTACTCATCCAACTAATTGCACCACCAAATAAAGTAAACACATAAGCACTGGTGGATCTTCTACTATCAACATCATTGCCTAGTTTGAATCCACATAACCATGAATATCAAGGGAAATCTCACCTTCAGTCATATTACTATTATAACATAAGGAATAATTTGAGGTACTACACAAATATCTAAGACTCTTTTAACTGCATCCCAATTAACTCTACCAGGATTAGACATATATTTGGAAATAACTCTCACTGCTTGGGCAATGTTTGTTCTAGTAAAAACCATAGCATACATCAAACTTCCAACTACAATTTGGTAAGGTACTCTACTCATGTCTTCCATCTCTGATGGAGATGTTGGACAATCTGAAATAGATAACTTTGTTCCAACTAAAATAGGAACACATAATGGTCTACAATCATGCATATCAAACCTCTATAAAATTGAGTTGACATACTTGCTTTGGCCAAGCCATACCTTTTTGTTCACTCTATCTCTTTTAATTTCTATCCCAAGAATGTGTTTAAATGTACCAAGATCTTTAATTTTAAATTTAGCAACAAGTTGATATTTTAGTTCTAAAATCATACATTTCCCTCTACCAATAAATAACATATCATCCACATATAATGCAATAAACACGAAACGATAACTATCAGTTTTATAATAAATACAATGATCTAATTTAGAATGCTTGAATCCCAAATTCAACACATATGTATCAAATTTTTGGTACCACATCCTAGGACTCTATTTTAATCCATACAAAGATTTCTTCAATTTGCAAACCAACTTACTTTTACCTTTCACCACATAGTGCTCTGGTTGTGTTATATAAATATCCTCCTCCAAATCACCATGAAGGAAAGTAGTTTTCACATCCATTTGCTCAACCTCTAAATCATAAGTAGCAACAATAGAAAGAAAAAATATAATGGAGGTCATTTTTGCAACACGAGAAAAATATCTCACCATAATAAACACCTCAACTTGAGAGTAACCCTTCACAACCAACCTTGCTTTGTACTTCTCAATACCTCCATTTGAACCAATATTTTTCTTGAACACCCATTTACAACCAACGGGTTTTCATCCTCCAGGAAATGATACAAGATCCCATGTATCATTCTTTTTCAAAGATGTCATTTCTTTATCCATAGAAATCTTGCAAGATTCTGCATAATTCATACCTAGTGCCTCTTCTACAGATCTGGGTTCATCCATGTTAGTATTCAAAGCAAAAATACATCTCTAATCATCATATGAATACCTTTCAGGTGGTTGGCTATGCCTTGTAGACCTATGAACAAGCTGAGTTGGAGGTTTTTCCTCCTCTTTTGAAGACCTAGAGCTAGATGAGCTCTCCTCAACTTCTTGTCTATCCTTGGGCCTCGATTCAACTTTCTCAAGTGTAGAAGGAAATTGAATCACGTCTTCTTGTTTATTTTGTTCTAGTTGCAATGTAATAGAAGAAGGCTTAGTTTCTCTAAAAATAGCACTTCTATTGTGTATAGCCTTCTATGCAACAGGATCCCAAAGCTTGTATCCTTTCACACCATAACTATATCTAATGAAGATACATTTCATAGCCTTATTCTCCAACCTTGTTCACTTCTTCTTTGGAACATGTGTATATGCCTTGCAACCAAACACTCTAAGATGTCTTAATGAAGGCTTGTGACCCAACCATGCCTCTATAGGCATCTTATCAACAAGAGCTAATGTAGGAGATATGCAATTAGGTAATAGACAATGGCAATGACTTCAACTCAAAACCTTTGTTCTAGGCCAATGCCACTCAACATTCTCCTAGCCTTCTCCATCAATGTCATGTTCATTCTTTCGACAACTCCATTTTGTTGTGGAGACTATAGAGTTGTCTTTTGTCTATGAATACCACAACATTTATAGAATCTATCAAATCATTAGAGAAAAATTCATCGCCATTATCAGTACGCAAACATTTTATTTTCTTTCCAATCTGTAACTCAACCATTAGTTTAAATTATTTAAATCAACCGAAAAACTTCATATTTTCTCTTTACAAAATATACCCATGTCCTACTATAATCATTAATAAATGAAACATAATATGTGGATTTACCAATTGAAGGAACATCTATAGGACCAAATACATCAAAATGAATAAGATCCAATACACCATAAGATTTATGAGAACTTGAGTAAAACTAAATGCAGTTTTGTTTTCCATAAATGCAATGCTCACATAAATCAAATTCAAGATTACAATCAGACAAACCTTCAGTAAGGTTTTTATTTTTCAATGTCCTTAGACCCTTTTCTCCAATGTGACCAAGCCTTTGGTGCCATAACATAGTTTTCTCTGTAGGTAACTTTGTCTTAGAAGAAAGAGCACCCCTGGGCACCCAAAATCCATGACCATCTACTGAAGGTGAAACCCTCACTTCTTCTACAAACTTTCTTTTCACAAAATTACTATTGCACTCAACAGTGCATGCATCAAGCTTATACAATGTCCCATATTTGACACCTCTAGCAATCACCATAGCACCTCTACCATCTTGCATCCTACATCAGAAAATACTACCTACACACCTGCATCTATTAGTTTTCTCACAAATAACAAATTTCATGCTAATCTAAAGATATGCAACACACCATTAATCCTTTTTATTCTACCATCAAGAAACCTGATTTTAACTTTACCATGACCAACAATGACTAAATAAGAATCATCACCAAAGTACACCTTACCTTCATCAAATTCTTCATATTCACAAAACCAATCTCTATTAAAGGTCATATGAAAAGATGCACCTGAGTCAATTAACCATGCATCATTACCTGCACGAGTTGCTAAAATTGTAATGAATGTGTCACCATCTTCCTTCTCCGACTCAGAATCATAATCAAATTTCTTCTTTTTCTTCTTTGCATTCCTAATGAACATGTCCAGGCTTACCACAGTTCCACCAAATAACTTTGGACTTTCCAGGAGATTTAGGTCTCCCCTTGGACTTGCATTTGTCATGCTACTCATTCTTCTTTCCTTTTTTCTTAAGTCTTCCACAAACATTTAGGGCCTCCTTGGTAGTTATGGATACCTTCCTCCTCACCTCTTCAGAAAGCAAAGAACCCACCACATCTTTAGTCTTCAATATAACAAAAGTACTCCCAATAGCCATAACAAGAGAATCTCATGAATTAGGCAAAGAACAAAACAAGATCTGATATTTCTCCTCCTCATCCATTTTGACACCAACTGATTCCAATTAAGCCACCAACATATTGAATGCTTATAGGCGGTCTGTGATTCATCCACCCTCTTCCATTCTTAAGGAATACAAATTCTTCCTCAAGAAAATATTGTTCACTAAAGATTTGGCTTGATACATCTCACCAAGCATCTTCCATAGTTTTTGTGTAGAGGTCTCTTCATGGACATTAATTAAAAAAAAATCTTCCAAGAAAAATTCGATTATACCTTTGGCTTTACAATCCATAACATCATATTGAGCAGCTTGAGTATGGTATGCAGGCCTTAAAACATTCTCATCAATATCATCCCATAGATTTCGATCTCAAATCCTCCATCTTTAGCTTCCACATCTCAAAATTATTTCCAAAAAATTTCTCCACCTCTATTCACCTTGATGAACTTGCCATCTAAAAAATCCTACAACAAGATCACAAAGTGTCTTCTGCACAAGCTCCCATTCAAATTTGGATTAGTTAAAATAAACCAACAACCCACAACTAAAACCAAAGGTGATCAAGCTTTGATACCACTTGTAAGGAAGCTAAGGTAGCAAAACAACTTCCTACACTAACTTTGAGAGGATAATAATGTAAAAATTTTACAGATCTTTAACAATTAAAAAAACTTAAATGGAAATAAACACAAATATCATGCATACCACAACACAATGATTTACGTAGGGAAAACCCTTTTGGGAGAAAAATCCCACACTTCAAAAGCTTCCCAATATATTATTTAGAAATCAAAAGATTACAATATACTTGTAGAGCAAGCTTCTCACAGGAGTATCCCCACCAGAGATCAAGAGACACCATGATCGGTGTCAGACTCTCAAAATACACCATCATCTACATACATCCCACTCACTTATAACAAGCTTTTTAGAACCTTCTAGAATTAGGGTTTTACAAGGTCATTCTAAATGATGTGTTAATGGAAAAACCTTGACATGTCAGTGGGAAAAATCCTTAACGAGTCAGTAGAAAAAAGCCTTGATGTGTCAGTGGGAAAAAACCTTGACGTGTCAATGAGAAAAAACCTTGGTGTGATAGTGAAAAAAAAAATTGGGGCATTGCCCTGAACCCCACATCTTGTTACGAGTGTATAGTATTTTCATGATCATTCACCACATACCAACATACATCCTATCAATAAATCTTATATAATTGCAAGGTTGAGACACGTTTTCCCAACAACATGTTCATGGGATAATAGAGAAAAAATGCATTACTATTAATCACTCTTTGATTAAGTGGACTCCTCCTAGCAAGGATGTGTACAAGGCAAACTTTGATGGAGCTTCTCATATTAATCTAGGTGCTTCAAGTATAAGGTGTCTAATTAGGGATAGGGATGGAAATATATTTATGATTGCTTCTCAAAATTATAATTTGGAACCAACAAGAAGACATAATCACACGCCCTATGTGTTGGGTCTAAAAATTTGTAGGTAATCAAACATCTCCAAGATTTTATTTTGAGGACTCAATGAGCTTGATTAACTTGATTCATTCAATGAAAGTGGAAAATTAGAAAATTGATAGCATCCTTCTTCAATCATAAGATACATTATTACTCATTTTATGAATATGAATGTAAATATTGTTATTGAGAAGCAAATGTACTAGCTAATAGGTTGACCAACATTTCCATTGATAGATATTTTTCATACAAAATGAGTATGAATCTTAATTCATGAGAAGAAAATCCTCTCAAGTCCATTTGTGTCAAAGAATCTATTAAATTGGGAGAAACTAAATGACTAAAGTTTGAGTCCTACTAGGCATCCAAATGGTTTGAATGTTTCTATTTTGATTTGTGATGTCTTTTATTTCTTTAGTCTTAAATGTTAAGGAGTAGATAAACTCATGTGAATTCAAGCATCACACATTCTTGCCAGTGGTGATCTTGATCCTTTTGAGATGTGAAGGACTACATGTACTCTAACACAATTGTCAAAGGATAGAATATTTCTTAACTAACCATGTTTTTGTTGCAACTATTTAGAGGAGTTGTCTTGTGGTACATTTATCATGATTTATAAGTGTTACAATTAGAATTTCTAGAAGTTATATTAGATTGAGCAATGACTATTTAATAACTTCTATCATAATTCTCTATATTTTATGCACAAAAGCACTTTATCACCTAATTCATCAAAAAGGCATCTTTCCTTGACTCACTCAAAATTTTGATGAATAGGTGTCAATATCTATTAATTAAAGATAAATATACACATTCACAAAAGAAATTTTGGGTGGTAAGAAGGCACACCCCAATAGTGGCATGGGTAGTGCCCAAAAAACAAAAAACATGATAAAAAAATTTATAAAAATATGCTTAAGCGGCCATAGCAGTGCCAACAGAGGGTGGTGGATCCTTGTCATATGATTTACCCCATACAATAGCGAGGTTTGAGAAGACATTAGGGGGATCCTAGCCATTGTCATCTTTATCTTTATATTCTCACCAAGTGGGAGAAATTTCCAAATCTAGCCACAAAAACCATTTGGAAGAGTCAGTTGACCAACCAAAAGCTTTGCCAAAAACTCCACCAAAGAGACAACTGGAAGCACCACTACCACCTCCAGAAAGTCCTCTAGAAGGCCACCCTAGGTCAACTTGAGGAGGAGGGGAGGGTGATCATCTATGAGGATGTGAGACATTGCAAGGAGGTTCCTATGAATGGGGGTGAGCCAGAGAGTCCTTGACAGAGCCACTCCTCCCCCATCGTCAATTGTGTGAAGGTGAACGTGTTGGAAATATGGAGCCCTGCAACATAAGCATGAAGTGTGGATGGCTTGTATTGGTTTTTCCTATATTGTCATTGATGTCAAAATAGTGACAACTATATGAGAAGTTTACTTGGTTTACCAAAAGTTGTTCTCTTCTAGTATTGTTCTTTTGTGATGAGCCAGTGTGTTGGTATTTGAGTCCAAAATTTATCTCAAGAATAGATATGACTCTAATCTCCTAACCATGTTATCATGTCTCATTCAGACAACTATATCCTGGATCTTTATAATTTTTGGGTTGTGAGCAGAAAGTTATCTCTGACAAAGTTCAACTTTGTATTTTACTGTTGTTCCTTGCATGGCATATCAGTGTGGGAGACGCCGCATTTTCTTAAAGAGAACATTTTAATGCTATCATTTTAATGGTAGTCTCTATGATGATAGTATGATGAGAAATTGATGTGATCTCAAATAAAAAATGTGCTTTCTTTAAGGATTGCATGTTGGTTTGGAGATTCTATGGATTAAGTTCTAGTCTTGGCTGACCTAATGTATGTGATTCACTATGAAGACTAGTTATGCTTTATGGATGTTAGCCAACTTGGTCTAATGCACTACATATATGGTGTCGACAAGGTTGTTATTATTATTATTTTTCATCTGATTAGGGTAACCTAATTGATGAATAAGATATACTTGTATATATATAAGATTCCTTGAAGGAAGAAAGTGTGTGAAGTGTGTGGAAGTGCGAGTGTGAAAGAAAGAAGAAAGAGGATTCAAACCTAAACGTTTTATTAGTTGGGGATCAGAGCAGATTTTTTGAGTGACTGTTGTGTGAGGCAGTACTTCATATTCTAAGCTACATTGGAATTGAACCCTGCACAGTGAAGGTGTATTCTATCAATTCAAACATTTTGGTAGTGAGCCATAATATTTGTACCTTGGCAGTTAGCCATATTTTGTATTTAGGTAGTGAGCCTTTTTCAAGGATAGTGAGTCCTAACAGTGAGCCTTGTAATATCTCGTATCCGAATATAATATATTGTGAATTAACCCTCATAGTGTTTTTTCCCTTTCTGGGTTTTCCATGTAAAAATCCTAGTGTTCATTTGTGTGGTGGTTGCATTGATTTGTTTCTATGTTCTCTCTTGTTGATTCAGTCAAAATTGTGATAATGGTTAGATGGATTTTATTAGAATGGTTTTATGGAATACTGATTCACCCCCTTCTCAGTATTCTAGATGTTCAACAAAATGACCACATGAGGAAGTGGGAGAGGGTGGCACACAAGCAATGATGCAGGGGCATCCCCCCAATGGGTCAGGAGCTCTTGAAGGTGATCTAACTCAAGTGCAACTTTGTTAGCTTGCACTTGAATCTGCAATATCACATTAGAACATATAATAACTTTAGAATAAAGTGAAACATGTTTATTAATCTAGTTATGAGCAAAAATGAAATAATTTATATCTTTCCAAATATTGAAGAGGATTTCTACCTTGAAAGTGTGTCAAATCTTGGTATACTTCTAGGGAAGACGAGGAAATTCACCCAACAACAACATATGTCAAGATAAAGGCTTAGGTTGGAAGGGTCAAAAGAAATCATGAATCTAATTCCACAACTATTGAGCTCTATAGCATAACCAAAAGATGTGCCTAAAGGACTCAAGTTGCCCACAAAAAGTGCGAGGGTCATGAACTCCCATATGGGAAAGCTAAGACCCCACTAGTAAGCCTTGGAAAAGAATACACCAAGCAAAGTGGGAAAGCTTAGGCTCAACAATGGTGAACCACACATTAGAAAACCTCTGGTGCTAAATAGACATTGGGGATTGAAGATGCCACCTTTTGTTCAAACTATTAATTATCAGATGATTAGGAAAAAGCCACCAGTAGCCAAGTCGGGGCTTGTAGTTTTTAAGTGGGGTGTCTAGACTCCAATTCCAATCTTTTCACCAAGGCTTGGTAGAACGAATACCAACTTTATGAAGCATATCAACTGGAATGGCACTGACCAGGCCTTCAAAATTTTCTCGATCATGATTTTATAAGCCAAAATTGGATTTAAAATCTCCTCACAACATGAGACTCATCATGGGTTTGGAAAACAAGTCTTGAGGAGTCTAGATACCCTTTTTAAGAAATATGAGAGCCTCAAGCTAGGGCAACTTGGCCAAAGGATTACCTAAATTAAAAAATAAAGGATACCACTAAACATTCTATTGATTGAAAGATAGTCCATCTCTAAAACCCAAGCTATTCTAATGGAGCTAAGGTTTAACAACCTCTGAGGCACACAAAATTCTTGTTAGGAATTGTATGCAGAAGATATAAATTAAATGCAAATAAAGATTAAACAGAGAAATGAAAAACATAGAAATAATAATAGCAAGAGACAATATTTAACATGGTTCACCCAAACTTGGGCTACGTCCACCAATAGAGAGTCCAATATTATTATCCAGTAAATCAAACCGATTATAGCCAGTAATCCTTACAACTCAATACCGTTGCAAATGTTACAATACAATACCAACAGAGACGCAAACCCTTAGCCTTTTATCAAGACTTATGTTAGTTACCAAATAGGGTTTTTTATGTCATCCAATAGAAAAAATAACACTCAATGCCTTTATAAATAATAAAAAATCATGAGAGGTTTTGGGGGCGCTACCCCTGGACCCTAAAAGGGGTGCTGCCCCCAAATCCCTGTTAAATAATTTGGGGGGAAACTACACTGTTAAAAGTGAGGAAAATTTAACCTTTGAGTGTGATTAGGCTCCATATACTAAATATGCTTTTGGAAACAAAAGTGCCCACAATCTAAATAAGCTCCTTCATAATGAGAAGGGTATGAAATCCAATCCCTTTCCAAGCTAGTCTACAAATGAGATATCCCCTGGAGATACAATGTCTAAGGAGAATATTTTGGGCCTCATTACTAGTGAAGGCATGAATGATCCACTTAACACAAAGAGTAGTCACTTGCCTTTGAGTGGCTAGAAGGCCAAGCCCACTAGAATCTCTAGGAAGGAAACAAAACTCCCAGTCAACATGATGAAAACATCTATGAGACTTAAAAGAGGCTCAAACAAAGTCTCTAAGGAACTTCTCAAGCTTTGGATAAGAGGCCTTGGAAGGGGTCGAGCATGAATAATAATAAACATGAGTCACTTCCAAAATTTTAGAGCGCACCCAAAAATTTCCAATCAGCGAAAGCAGCTTGGTGATCCAAAAAGCCAACTTCTACTTAATATGAGAAATAATAGCTTGCCATAAGTTTGTAGAGGAGGTCTGGAAAGCAAAGGGGATGTTGGAAGGAATATAAAGACTTCCCTATGAGAAATCCACTTCAAACCATACTGTTGAATCTGGAGAGGATTGGGAAGAGTGGATTAACGGTAACATTGAGTCTAATGACACTAGATAGTAGAACTGGAGGCCAAAAAAAAGGTCTCAAGACAATTGAGGGAAACTTTGACATTATCCTCTTCTTCCAACAAAGTGAGGAAGGAATCATTAGAGAAATGGCCATTGAAAAGTTGGTCCAAAGAATTGAGCAAGGTAATTCCTCAGACAAGCCTACAGGAAATGGAGTGGGCCAAAAGATAGCCAAAATCTTCATTAGAAAGAACATACAAAGGAGTTAGTGGACAACCTTGGTGAATGGAGCCGAACAAGCCAAATGATTGAGATTAGCTCCCATTAATGGTTCAACGCAAGTAGAAGAATCTAAAAAAAGCATGTTCATTGATTGAATGAAATGAGGAGCAAAGCCCAAAGTAGAAAGCATCCAACCAAGATGAAGGACCATTCAATGTAGTCATAAGCTTTGGAAAAATCAATCTTCAAAAAAAATTCTTTTGATATGAGCACCTAGCACTCTCCATACCTTCCTAGATGACGATGATTTTATCAAGAATACATTTAGACTTAATGAATCTAGTCTGCTCTAGGTGAACAATTTACAAAAGAAGGTGGCAGATCTTTAAAGCAAGGGCTTTAGCAATAATTTTGTAAGAGACATTGAAGAGAGTAATGGGCCTCCAATTACAAATATCTTCAAGATCGTCAACATTAGGTACAAATTTTATGTTGCCTTTGTTAATGAGTTGGCCTAGGGATTTAGAATGAAAGGCTTCTAAATAGACTTTATGTAGATATTCTCGCACACAATTCCAAAGGGACTTGTAAAACTCACAAGGGAAACCATCAATTCTCAGAGCTTTTTCATCAACCTTAGTACTCACAACATCCTTGATGTCTTCAATAGTGAACAATTTCTCACAAAAGGCTTTCTAGGTAGAAGAGAGCCTATTAGGCACAACTTTGAGGTATTCCTAGAGAGCATTGGCATGCTTTGGTGTGTAATCTTGGGCAATGAAAACTTTTTTGTAATTCCTAACAAATGCCTGGAGAATGTCAGGAAGTTTGGTGAGCATATGATTACCATCTTTGATCTGCTTGATGCCAAGTGAAGTGTGCTTGACACAAAGAGAAAGGAAGAACTCTTTTGAGACACGATCCCCAAAATTAAGCTAGTGAATTTTGGCTTTGATTTGTGTGGGCCTCTCACAAAATAATAATCAGGCAATTGCTTCTAGTATCTCAAATCCACCACTCTAGCGTACAAAGCAAAGGAAAAGGGGCTAGCCGCTAAGGCCTCAATGGCTTTGTAAAGGTTCAAAGTGGTTGCTTCATAATATCACCTATAGAAAATGGCCAACTAGCGCCCATAGATGCAAAGAAACCTCACAGTGTGAGTGATGACATCATTCCACCACTTGATCCAACCCATGTACTGGGAAGGTCTGCATTCAAGATTCCATATAGTTTTGATGTGGGTCAGTATGGGTTGATGACTTAGCAGAGAGCTATTCAAGAAAAAATGGGACTTACTGGCGTGTGGTGGTCCCACTTTCCATTCAATGTAGAAATGAATGGGAAAGTGGTTTGATAGAGTGACATCAACTAATGACATAACTGGGGGTGAAGAAAAGCTAGCGAAGGAAAATAAAGATTGTGTAGAAATCATAGTGTGATTGAGACATTTAAAGACTTTGTCATACTTAGCTCAAAAATTACTCCAAATGTGCCAAAGGGAATGAGAATGGCAGCAATCAATATTGAGGTCAAAAAGACTCAATTTATTGTCCATGTAAAACCAAGCTTCTCTTTTTCCAGCTACCCATTTGAATGGTAAAGTATCATCTTTTTCGTATGCCACCTCGACCATATTGAAATCCCTACAAAGGACCCAAGTGGCAACTGGTAGCGAATCCACAATCTAGTGCTAGAGAATAGATCTTTCAACAACATCATTTGAGGCATAAACATTAATAATCCCAAAGAAATGATTATCAATGTTCAAAAGGATCTAGATGAGCTGATGTGTGGGGTCAAACCTATGATCAACAACACAATCACTTTGATGTTTAGTAACACTTTGTAAGAGAAATGGTTGAGAATGGACGAGTCCTGATTGAAAAATTAGACACTTTGGATAATGTTGTAGATTCTCTCACAAAGCTAGTAACCATAGATAAGTTATCTTAGTGCAAGAAGGCCATGTGCCTTGATCACTATACTTAATTTTATGTTGATGTATCTCTATGGGTGTAATTTACAATGTATGATGTGAAGTGGGAAAATGTTAGGATTTAGGTGATATCCAACTTGTAAACTCATTAATTAATTATTTTCTTAATGTCTTTTGTAAATTACCCATAAGAGGTGGAACCATTTAACCAACAATGGCAAAAGAGTCTATGCAAAGACAAAGGTACCATTACTGTTTGTCTTCTAGGAAAAGGACAAAATACCTAGGCATCCCATTTGGAATCTCCCATTTTTGGAAGGTTATGACATTCATCATACATTGTAAGAGTATCTATGACACTATGAAAATTGTCATAAGATGCTATGACAACTATGATAACATTTATGATAAATTTTATGGCAGATCCCTTCTATAGGTGCTCATGCATGAGAGATGCCTTATGATAGTTGTAAGAGTATTTGTAAGTTGCTATTTTTGGTGGATTTGGTGGTTGCAAGGAGATAGGCGTGTGTCTTTCCATGTGGTTTTTTTGCATGGTGTTTGGTGATACCATGGTGGTATTCATTTCCACAAGTTTCTATAAAATGGGGCCTTGAGCTAGAGTTATTTATTCAATTTTGATTAGTGTGTAGGTAACAAGGTGTTGCCAAATTTTATAAAGATATTAAGAGAAGTGTATTTCTATTGTAATCTCTCATTGGATTTGTAATTTATACTTGCCCCTCTCTTTCTGTGGTAGATTTTTTTCCCTTAGGGGTTTCTCCACGTAAATCTGGTGTCATGTGTTACAGTTGTCTATTTCTTGTTTTGATTCTATAATCACATACATTTAAGGGTTAATATTTGGATTTAGATTTGTAATTACAATTGGTTAAAGTTTTTATTGTAAGCTTTTTTCACCTTGCTTTACAACGTAAAATAAAGGGAAAAAGAGAAAAGTCAAATGAGGAAGAATCAAATGATATTGAGGAGATTGAAGAAGTAAAATCTTTTGTCTTAGAGAAAAAAGAGAAAGGGGCAAGTCAAAGAAAAGAAGAAGAGATATCCTTACAGAAAAAGAAAGGATAATGAAATACTAAAAAAAGAATGAGAAAACTCCTCTAGCCACACATGACCCCCTAGATTTTGGTGCAACACTAAATGGAATTATGGAGTATCATTTATTAAATGATATAGGGTAAAAGTACTATATATATATTGTTTTATTTTTACTAAAAAAAGGTTATAAGCACAAAATATTGGGTTGATTACCATGTCAAAGAAAAATAGTAAAACTTATTAAAAAAATAGAAAAAAATATGATGCACTAGATAAAAGAATCTATATCAAGATGATATTTTTTTTCATTTTAGATAAATAGATAATATGAAAGTTGATGTTGAATGGAAACAACTATTTTTTTTTTTTATTCAAGATGTAAACACTTTTGACCGGAGCTATGAACCAGATACAACCATTCAACAATACCACCCCAACGGGGTTTGAATCTTGGTGGCAAGAACAACAATGCCATCGATAAACCATCACACCATGCCAATACCGACATAAACAACTATTTTTTAATACACATATATTTAAATATTTATTTAAAAATATATTTTTATCAAAAGTGCAATAAGATGGTTATCCATGCACTAAAATTTCAAGTTATAAATACACAAAAAATTGAAGGACAAAAAATAAAAATTACTATATAAAGATTGGCATCTCATGCAACTTCATTTTTTAGCATTTTTTCAACAACTAAACTATCATGTCAATTTATAAAAAAGCTATATTCAAATAATTTTTTAATTTTCTTTAAAAAATACAAGCATAAAATATACAAAAAAATATTTTGTTAGTTTACATCATTTCAAAATTCAAAACATATATGTCACTTTTTAGTGATTCAAGTTTAAAAGTTGGATTAGTGTTAGTTGTTTCCTTTAAAAAGTGTGACACAACTTTGTACTTTTACCCTACAATGATGTTGCATCTTGATGTTCCTTTGGGAGATAAAAGGACAATTGAAAAAGATGTCATTGAGTATATGTTGATGTTGAACACCCCTTTCAAAGATATTGTTGGCAAGGCTCTAGATAGCCTTGTTGATGCTCTGATGCAAAGAAGAGAAGATGCAATTAAAGTTGATGAAGATTTGAAACTGCAAGCAATTGATAAAACTGGGATCCATGTTTCTCAAGAATAAAAAGAAAATATCATCCAGAGACAAGCTAAAGAGCTTTGTACGAAAAGGAGTATAGATCTTCTAATGTCCCTGAATGAGGATGTACAAAGGAAAAATTAGAATGGAAGTGAAGACACTACAAGGAAAATAATTGATGAGATGCAAGGTAATGTTGATTATGCATCACAAGATCCTCCAAAAAATACAAATATAGAAGATATATCTGGTCAAAAAGAAATGCAAGGACTCTCTGGACAACATGAAGGAGAAGGCGTCTCAAGTGTACATAAAGTGAAAATTGTCTTAGTGGTGCAGGAGCACCTAAGGCCTTCAAGGAGCTCTTCAAGGATCGGGAGTTTGCAAGGGTCAGGAGGACCTATCCATCATATCAAAACATCAACTATGATCTTTTGAAGCCTATAATGGCATTTGGAAAGGATGAATGTAATTGGAGAATCAAAAGTCTTGAGGGTCCTGATAAGGACCCTAGGACCAAAATGAAATATAAAACAAACAGTCATGTTCTAGGAGGTTAGATAGGTTTATAATGCTTAAATTTTGTCAAATAAGGTTGGATATTGAAGATCCAATAGTTTTTAGGTGGTAGAATTTAATAAATTTCAAGTTGTAAATTCAAATATTTGAAAATCCAATTTGGGAGGGTAAATGAGTTTTAGGTGTTTTAGTGGTGATTATGCATTGTAATCAATCCAAAACGGTTGGATTAGTTGGGGAATGGTTCTATAACCCCAAAATGATCATTTTTACGGAGGTTGGGCATTTGGAGCAAGTATTGTACAGACTGTTTTCTGGAAATAGTGAAAAAACACAGTTTCATTGCATTTCCTTGAGTTCTCTTGATGAATCTTTGAATCCTTTTGAGGAAATGTACTATTGGATGATCTAGGGATTTGATTTTACATGTTTTTGACCTCTTGCACATCTTGATAAGTAGTAATAACAATTTCTTTGCATAATATATTGACTATCCTCAGGAAAACTCTATTTTTTTCATTGATTTTGAGAGTCATCATGAAGTAATGATCCATTTCATGAGAGCTTGTGACTGAAACTTGTGAAATGGATCCTATTTAACATCTATTATACAAATATAACCAGTTAATGTGCAGGAAAGAGGGATTCTAGGGTGTACACCGAAGTTTGACAGTGGAAAGAGCATGAAAGTGGAGGCTAAAGTATAGTAGTAGAGGATCTGCCTTAACAAGTGATATATTTTTGAGTTGCAATAGTTGAAAAATGTTGAATTAATTGTGAAAAGTCTAAAATTAGGATTTGGAAGTGTTTGGAAGGCCTAGAACCAAGAAGCCCTAGTTTTGAGGCAATTTAAGGAGGGTTTTGTGTTTGAGCATGATAGGGGTGTCATAGAAGACTAAGAACTTGAAAATCCTTGGTTTGGGAATGTTTTAAGAGATTGTTGAAAGTTTCATGGTTAGGGGTTGAGTTTAAAGAGGGGTTGCTTTGGAAAAGTGGGCTAATTAGGCCTAGTTTTTGAGGAAACAACAGTTTTTGGTTGGTGTGTTCTGAAACAAGTGCCATCAGGGAGTTGATATTTTGTTTGCCATCATAAACCAAAACTTAATCAGTCAATATATTGGGTGTTCCTTCGGGAAGTTTGAAAGAAAAGTCTAAAATCCTTTGCTAGAGGCCTAATAGGGCTAGAAAGCTGCTTAAGGAGGAAAAGTGGATTTGTTCAAGACAGAGGTTTGGGATTTTGGAAACCTTCAAGAAAAGTGTAATTGTGCCCCTTAAGATCATTCCTAGGGTTTGGATCCATTGGAGAAGGATTTGATTCATGAGTGAGCCATTTAGGCTTTGTCTCCATTAGAGTGCCTGGAAGAGTGGTTGAGATTGTGTCTTGCAAACCTTGAGAACTTTGTGTTTCTTTCAAAGTCCCAGATCCTCTGCATCACTTAGGAATGGAGATAGAAAAGGAAGAAGAAAAATTCTTTGAAGAGAAGAAATTCAAGATCCTTGAGGAGATGAAGATGAGTATGGATCATACTTTTTCAGATGATTCTATCCTACAGAATATCCCTGGCGTGTCCACTCAAGACATTGATCTATTAATTTTTGAAGGCAATATAACTATTGGTTATGAAAAGAAAAATGAGGAGACTACTCCGATAATTACTGGCACACAAGGCACTAAAAGTCAAAGTAAAGTTGGTGCTCCTCCTCTGGAACATAATGTTTCCCCTCTAGGGAAATTAGAAAGTAATGAACAAATGAATGAAGATAATCCTAAGATTGTTTAGGATACAAAAGAGAAGGTTGCAAAGAAGCAAGATGCTTTTATGGATAAAGGTCAAAGCTCTTCGTCTTCAAATTCACTCAAAGACCTATTGTCTTTGCAGATGCAGTTCCAAGTGGTAATAACTCCTCAACTTTTGCATATCCCCACTCATAAAGGCTAGGTAGATCTATCTAATATGTCTCCCCTTCACAAATTACAACTTGGTGATATTTTGCATGTACCTCTGCAAGGAAGGAAATCTTACAAGAACAAATAAAGAATAGTGAATTGATCGATGATGTTGTAAGGATCATTTAGGAAGGGTTAATAGAAGTAAACATTGATGTTTCCTTGGCACTAGAATAGAAACTAAATCTTTTGATGGACTCTTTCAAGGATCATTCCTCTCACTTGGAGAAAAAAGGTAGAACAAGAGGTCATAAGAAAATTGAATGATAAAAGAATGGTAGAAGTATGTGATCGATGTGCTAGTGCACATAATAAACTGCAAGAAATCTTGAAAATGCTTAAAGATTACATAAATGAAGTAACTGCTCTATATCAGTTTTGCTTAAGGTGGCCAAGCTCCATCAGAAATATCATGGATTAGATTGACTCCATTGAGTCATAGATTACTAAATTGGCTAAAGTATATGACTTATCAAAGTATATGAATGGATCAATAAGAGCTCAATCATAAACCTTCATTTACAACTGACATTGTTGCAAGACCAGAGAGAGCAATTAAGGAAATAGTTTGGTTAGTTGAGGGAATCAGTCAACCTAAGACTTGCTTCACTATTAGTAATATGAATGCCAAAATAACATTCTTTCTTCAACAAAAGTAGACTAGATTGCAACTTTGGCATAACTCAAAGAAATTCACAAGAAAATCCTATCTTCTAAGAAAGGTACAAAGGTATGATCAAAATAATTTTGGTCTTTGTAGAGTATTGCAACATCTTTTTATTTTTTTTCTATACCTAACACCTATTTTTGAGGCATCTTCATCTCAAAGGGAGTATTGGTTTTAGAAATTATATAAATAAGGGAGAGTTCATACAATTTTGGGATGCTATAAATAGAAGATATTATGCCCTTTGCCCTTGATGTCAAAGGGGGAGAGAAGCATATGTGTGTTTCCATCAATGAAAAAGGGGGAGATTATTGGCAATAGGTGTTGTCATTGATGTCAACCCTATATGGGTTGTCATTGATGTCAGATATAATACTGAAGTATGTACATACTTTGAATATAGTCATTATGATATTATATCAATTGGTATAAGTTTGCAAGGCAGTATAAGGATGAATACGGTTGAAATGATGATCTATGTGTGATGTGGAGGTGGGTACACTTGTTCCAATATGTTTTCAGCATGTCTATTATGATATCATCTCAATTTGGTGTACCACACATAGAGATAAGGTGCAAAAAAGGCATTCAAAGTGGAAATTTTAAGGAAGAGTTGTGATTTTTTGGTCCACATCTTTCCACTGTGCAAGATTATGTCTTGCGGTTCAAATGATATGTTGGTAAAGTTATGAAGGCTCTATATCTAAGAAATCAAGTCATCACACCTTCTACAATGAAAGTTACATGTAACAATATTCTGATATGTGCTCTGGTAGAGTATTGTGTTGATGAAGGCTTATTGGAATGCTCTGCATTCCTCCAGAAGTGAAGGGATGATCTTATATTTTTGTAAATATGTTCTGTAATGATAAAATCATACTACTTAGTAGTATCAAGTAATGTAGTGGTCCACAAGATCAGTTTTTGAATGACCATTAGCTACAATCTATCTGGGTTGCTTTGTTCCTATATATTCAATGGGTTTCTCCTTTTGTGCTAGCATATGATTATCAGTTTCTTCAGGAGAAGGTTGAGGAGATATTGTGCATAAGTTGTGATGATAGCTTCTTGGTTTGCATGATAGTTTTGGTCTCTCCCTAGGAGTGCAAAGGCAAACAAATGACAACTTTGATTATTTGGGCCAACAAACTTGTCTTTGTCATCAATGGTTGTTCTTGATTAGTTAAATCTATTTTGGAGAATGTGATATGATTTGTTTGGATGTTCTAATACCGTGTACTTATCTACATTTGCCTCTCTTGCAAATATTATACATAATTGGAGCTGACCAGTGATATTTCAAGAGTTATTTCTAAAGGTCATCTTGGAGCTGACCTAATAAAGGATTTGAGTTGTTCCAAAGGATATATATAGTAGATCAAATTCATTTGTGAAGATGATGATGGATAGTGAAGAAAGCTAGAGTATAATGAAAAAGATGAAGTTTCCAAAATCAGTGTGAAGGGCTAATTGTGTGAAATAGTGATTGCAATTTTAGCATGTGTTAGATGCTTTTTCAAAGTAGTTCATAACCAATTTTCTTATTCTAATTTTCATTTATCTTGCTCTGAGACAGTGAGTCTTATTAGGTCCACTATATCTTGCTCTAAGGTTGTATACCTCAATTTGCAAGTCCATAGGCAGTGAAACTTAAAACATTGCAATTCTTGTTAGTAGTGAGCTACATATATTGTGAGTTAATCCTCACAATGGTTTTTCCCTCGTTGGGTTTTCCACATAAAATTATTGGTATCTCTATGTGATGCATGTTTCCTCTTATGTTCTTTTAAGTTATTATGATGTGTTGTTAATCTACAAATGGAATAATTAAATTTTAATATATATGTTGTTTCACCCCCCTCTCAACACATCATTGTGTTCAACAGATTGTTCCGGGTAGAGGATTGCAAGAGGATGAGATGAGGAGAGGCTTGCACAAATCATTAGGCTTTCTATTTGGACAATATAGAACGTGAGAATGTATCTGAACAACAAAATTTCCATATATACTTTAAGATAATGTGTTTGAAGGTTTGAGACACAACATTATGTTGGGAGGAAAGGCTAAGAAGAGTTGCTTTCTAAGACCACACCTGAGGACATAGATCCAGGAGATTGGAGAAGAGATTCTTTCATAAACATTGTGCATGTGGACAAAAGAAGAACACACGTTTAATCATGTCTTTTTTAGCATAAAAAGGGCAAGATAAGGATGGGGAGATGAAGGAAAGGTGTTCCTTGATTGACATTTTAACGTGTAAGATTTTCCATTCTGTTAATTGGGTTTGGGCTTTAGCCTTAGAGTTCCAAATGTGGACACTCAACTTGTTCCACTTGGTATAGGTGAACTTGCAATGCTATTTGAGGTTAAGGTGAGAAGATAGGGAGATGATGGGTAAAAGTTGATTATAGATGGATTTAAGAGGGAAAACATAAAAAATTTAATTGTAGGGCCATTTCTAGTTAGAGAGAAAGTTGTCATGGTAGGGGGTGGACAACAGGCTTTTAAGCTCAGGGGAGACAAGCTGGTGAATTTACAAAATCAACGGTATATATGCTAGAGAGAGCTTGAATTGGGACTTAAGGGAATGCCATGATTTCTAATTAAAGCTCACCAGATCCCATAAATCACAGAAGGTTTGAATGCCTTTTTTGAATTTTTGAATAGATGTTTTCCCTTAATGACTCTATTGGCAACAAGATGAGTATTGTTAAGCTGAACCAAGCAGTTCCACCAGATGATGAAGAAGCAAAACTTAACCCTTGCCTCAAAGATTGATCATACCAAACTATTTTTTTTTGAGGTAATTTGCCAAGCCAAGTCCAAATGGAGTTGAAGGACATAGAGCCATGAGTCTTGAAGTAGGGGGTGACCGGGAGCATATCCATCCAATTGACTAAGTCCCAAGCATTTCCAACTGTAGCAGTTTAGATACAATGACAAACCAAATGTTTCCAAGGCACATTTCCATCTAGGGCTCTAATAATCCATTTGGTAGTAAGGAAAATGCCTTGAGAGAAAGGGTCAATAATTCCCAAACCTTCTCTGTCATTTAGTTGAATGCAATGGACCCACGAAGTAACAGGGAGCCATTTTTTGTTTCCCCACTTAGCCCAAAGGAAGTTTCTAATTAGCTGGGTCAACTAATTGTAGCATGATTTAGAAGGTAACCAACATGAGGAAATGTAGACATAACTTGCAAGGAGAATTTTATTGACAACTTGAATTCTTCTAACCATGAAAAAAATTGTTAAGAATTATACAACTAAAAAAACCCTTTAAATTCAAACTTCTTAAGCGAATCTTTAGATCACTCCTACTTAAAACTTGTTTATATATTATTTTAAACTTTTTCCATTCTCATTTTACCATTTGAATACATTATTTACTGACCACCTTTATGAATGGTACGTGCTTCTTGCATGTTACATGCTTATGATGTTTGGTAAAAGAATTTCCGTCCATTCCAATTGGTTGCGACCATGATATAATTGATTGGACATTTGCATTTTTGTCCAAGCTCAAGATGGTGAAAAAATCTCCCTCCTTACCTTCATATGATTGTTTTTTTCAATAATGTGCAGCTCAGTATGGCCCCTTGTCCTTTGACAAATTTCTATCATTCCAACCTTAAATCATGGCAAATCTATTTCTAGTCGTCCTCAGGATTGCCACTCCATTTCACCTGTCAAGAAGAAAGAAAACGTCCGTCTCTTCTTTTTAGGTCACCGTGGGAAACCAAATGAAAGGTTACGGCGAATTACCGGGGGAACAACATTAAATATCTGATATTAGCCTTTTCCGGCAGAAGAACGTAAACATGAAAACGACCCTTCTCATGGCAGTGTAAATCGTGCTCGGCAGTCAAGTTTGACTTCATCTCAGAAACCGATGATATATTAAAATTATATACTTAATGCGTATATAGCATACAAACCTGTTACTAAAATAATATACTTAATGCGTATATAGCATTCAAGCCTGTTACTTATAGCATATTTGGGAATATGCGCAATATTTTATAGACAATTTTGGTTGGCGCGCATTAATGAGTTGGTCACATGCCTACACAAAAACCAAAAGGCCGTAACTGTTAACTGTGTAAAATAATGAAAGAATCTTTAGTGCAGCAGTCATTTCAGAAATACGCAGAGGCTGAGGTGTTCTCGTGCACATAATGACGCCCACTGTGCACGCCTCCATAGGACTCACATCTCAATGCCTTCATTTATTAATATCGCTGTGTTGTTTAAAGGAGAGGGAAACTGAGTTTTTTGTTTTTTGCCACTTTTTACTACTTTGTGGGGGAGACCGGCGGCGTGTCGAACCCACGACCTTTTGATCTCTGATTTTGCCTGTATAAAGCTAGGCTTCTCTGGGCTAAAACCCAGAAGTTGGTACTAAGTATTATATTATTCATTCACTTTCGGTTTCTTGGCGTTTCCTACTGACTTTGCTCCTAAATTCATTATTGAGAATACTGTTTTTATTTAAAAAATGAGAATATTTAAATTGGTGGATGAGGAATTTTGTTTTCTTTTTATAAAATTATTTGGAAAATGAGAATATTTAAATTGGTGGATGAGGGATTTTTTTTTCTTTTTCTTTGGTAAACTTAATATAAGATGTCCTTAAAATTTAAAAAAAACATATATATATATATATATATAATCAATTTATTATTATGTTTTTAAAGATATATTTGTAATCACTAAGATGAATTTGAGTTTTTAAATGTAATTTAGTTTTTATTGTACAGGTATATTTAATAAAAATTGTTTGGATTATATAGAATGATGATATACTCTTTAATAATTTTTAGGTTTTTATATAATGATTTTGTTTAAATAAATAAGAGACAATTAATCTTTATAATTTTTTTTTTTTTGTTAACGACAGGGGTATCCCCGCGACCCCGCCCAGCGACCCAGCAGCCCGTATCTTGGGTACCTAGGGCGAGCGGGGGCGAGACTAGTCCCCTGCGGGGGGACCCAACAGCCGGCAAGCCAGTCCCAACCGGGTAAACCCAGGAGCGGAGTCGAACCCGAGACCAATGGGGAGCAAACCCACGGCCCAAGCCAACTCCGCTACCTGTGCCGGCTAATCTTTATAATTATTATAAATTCTTAACATGTTAAAACAATAGGAAGAAGAGACAATATTTTGTTCACGTTCATATATAAAATTGATGTTTTGGATCATATACATTGGATGGCAAATAAAAATATTATAAACTTAATTCACTAGTGGTTGATAAATTGAATGTCCAAATCACAATCAATTTTAATAGAATATATACCTCTTCAATAAATCATGTGATGTCCCGATGCGGACCCCTATCAGAAGGTGACGTAGGTCTATCTGAGCGGTTTGCCCAGCCACGTGTCCGGGGTCTTCAGCGGGAGTACCTATCCTGGGGATGCCCCCTTAACGCTAAGAGGGGTGCCGTTCACTACCAGTCTGGGCTTTTGGTGCAACGGTAACTAACTGGTATCAGAGCTGGAGGTCTCGAGGTCGAGACTCGCGGAGCGTGGTGGGCTGTTATGTCCCGATGTGGGCCCCTATCAAAAGGTGACGTAGGTCTGTCTGAGCGGTTTGCCCAGCCACGTGTCCGGGGTCTTCGGCGGGAGTACCTATCCTGGGGATGCCCCCTTAACGCTAAGAGGGGTGCTGTTCACTACCAGTCCGGGAGAAAAAACTTTGAATTGCGGTAACTAATTACCGTTACCAAAGCACCCTGCTGCGTGAAAGGCATCAGCCCAGCCGAAAACCGGAACTGCGTCTTCCAGGTGCGCCGCTATTCGTCCTGCTGACTCAATTCGCAGGTTGCCTTGGCGGAGCCCAGTGGTGAGCGACGCCCCTCTTGGCGTTAAGGGGGCATCCCGAGGGATGGAGCCACTCGGCCCAGAGATTGGGACGTAATGGGCAGGGCAAAATGGCTCAGACCTCGTCACCCATTAGGGGCGCGCCGGACATCCCGCGGCCCACCCGCATTCCATGATCTCAGCCTCCCGAGACCTCACTCGATGCATTAGTTACCATTGCACCAAAAGCGGGTGACACCCCTCTTGGCGTTAAGGGGGCATCCCGGATGGGTACTCGCCGAAGACCCATGACACGTGGGCAGGGCAAAGCTGGGACAGACCTACGTCACCTTCTGATAGGGGCCCACATCGGGACATCACAGCCCACCACGCTCCGCGAGTCTCGACCTCGAGACCTCCAGCTCTGATACCAGTTAGTTACCGTTGCACCAAAAGCCCGGACTGGTAGTGAACGACACCCCTCTTAGCGTTAAGGGGGCATCCCCAGGATAGGTACTCCCGTCGAAGACCCCGGACACGTGGTTGGGCAAACCGCTCAGATAGACCTACGTCACCTTTTGATAGGGGCCCACATCGGGACATCACAAATCACCATATTTGTGTATGGGATTTTTTTAACATAGTGATTATAACGAGGTTTTATAAAGTGATATGGATCATATAATAAACTTGTAGCAAAAAGTTTTCCCTTTTGATAATTACTATGTGCATGATGAAACATTAAGAAATGAATAATCACAAATAGTTATATAATGTACAAGTCCCTCAACGCTTATAATATATTAAAATAATTAATCATTAAATAAACGGTTCAAATATTAAATAATACATATGAAAATGGAAATCTAAACCAAACTAAATTATAACAAGAAATGACTAAACATTAAAGGTCAATTCAAATATTAAATAAAATATACCAAAAATCTAAACAAAATTAAATTATACTAAGAAATAAATAATCATAAAGGATAGTTCAAATATTATATTGTATATTAAATATATTTACCATAACTTTAAAGTGTGGTTATGAATTAATGTGTTGGCACTATTTTTCTCTTATATAATATTTTAGTACTTTTGTAAAGAAAGAAATAAAAATCTACTATTCTTTAAGGTCTTTACAAATATAAGTACGAGTCTAGTCAATGATATTGGAGGCTAAGTAGACATGAATATTCTTATTTATTTCAACATGTCAATGTTAATTGATGTATTGCGTCAAAGACTATGAGGATCTCTGGATTCTTATTATGAACAAAATTCAAGAGCCTAGACAAAATCACACCATTAGTTTCTAACTACTCTCTATAATTGCATAATTCATTCTTAACCTAAGTGACATGATATGGACCATCTCCAAATATAAGGTCTTTATTGCTTTGATATTGAGTGCCCTTGTGCTCTTTGGATCAACATTTGGGAGTTGCCTTGAGATCTTAATGATCATCTAATCTCTAATGATGTTTTATTGACAACTTTGCACCTATGAATTTTATTGAAAATCTTGATGATACTTCAACTTCACTAACTCACGTGACAACTTCAAAGGCTTCTCCTCCTCCAACTCCTACTACTTTTATAAAAATCATGACTTTTCTACACGCTTTTGATAATTCTCTTTAGCATGATCAAACTTATGTTTGTAGGATCCACCACATTAGGGTGTTTACATTAGACATTTCACATCAATTTTTAGACTCTTCTCTTTGGGATCTTGATAACATCATTAACAACATTGTTCTGCTTTTTGATAATGGCTTTCACGAAGCTTCAACGCCTTCTCTAGCTATAATGAGGGTACATTGTGATCCTCATATTCTCTCCACCTCAACATGTGTTCATGGTGATAGATCACATGTTCTTGATTGAAGGAAAACAAGTTTTGAAGGGCCCTTGAAACCCTTTACATAACCAATGCTAAATCATGTGGTTATTCATGATGACACCTACAATTATACCAAAATATTACATGATACCTAATTCTTCTAATTAGATAATATCAAATCTCAATATCGACATAGAGAAGTTTAAACATTTTCTAGATCCTTTAATCATAATAAATCCCTTCATTACACTTTTGAAGTGGGAATTTACTAGACTTGAAGGAAAAAAGTTTCCTTCTTCCAAAAGGAAAATGCATTATTAAATATAAAGAGACCCACTTCAACAATTGTTATGAGGCTATATGCATATGCATTCTCTCTGTTATTTGTGGAGGAATTCATGTGCAATGTCTTATAGAGATATTACAAAGCTATTATATTGTTAGAGGGATTGCATAGTCCTAACTTAAATTCTCTTTCTTTTTGGAGGGAAGTTTTCTCATGCTCTTATCTTTTCAATGAATCATTTTGTACATGGGAATCTAATATGATTACACATTTGCTAACACCAACATCTACCCACATATGGGGATGTTGATGCATTCTATTTTCTATGCATTTAGTTTATTTTACTTGCATTAGCTTGCACCTTAGGATAAACTTACTTCGACAAATATCTACTTAGGAAAGTGACATCTTACATTTAATAATTTTGATGAGTGCAGTTTCCTATTTTATCAGACAAGTTTTCAGTTTTTTTCTTGCATGGTTTGTAAGTCCTCGGTACTTGGTGGCATATCCTATTAATGCCACCCTCTCGCTAATTTGAGCAATCCATTATATTTGCAATAACATTGCATTGGAATAGCTCTTGTGTTGTATCTCCAATTTTTTATTATCTCATGTTTTTTTATAGTTTGGCTTACTCTTTCCATTAGGATTTTTAGTGGTTGAATAGGCATCAATGTAGATCTTACAAACCTCATATTGTTATTGTCACATTGTTGAAGACACAATGATGCAATATATATTCTTATGAAAGTTGATCCACACGCTCTTGATTCCTTTCTCTAGATTGAATATGCTCTCATGATGTGATATGCTTTTGATACAAAATTAATGACATAGGTAACGACTTAAATGTGAGAACCTTGACCTTAATTCAAGCACTTTGGCACACTAGTTGATATATAGTTGATATATTTTTAAATTAAGTTAGCTTAAATTATTCAAGAAATAAATTTGAATTTTAGCATATGTGATTGAATCAACAATTTCTAAAGTAAAAATATAAATGAATATTTTTCAAATTCTATGCACTTATGCACAAAAAATATCTCAAATTAAATACTAGATTGACATATCTTAAAACAAACTAAAATGAATGTAAAAGAAAAGAATGGAAATAAAAGTATACAAGTTTCTCTTTTATTCAAATTCTACACACTTATACACAAAAAGTTATCTCAAATAAAATCCTAGATTGACATATCTTAAAACAAAACTAAAATGAAAGTAAAATAATAGAATAGAAATAAAAAGCATCCACATTTCTCTTTTACAACTTTACACATATAGTAAAAAAATATTTATAAAAATCACTTCTATACTTTATAAATAATATGCTCTTAATATAAAAATGGAAAATCATATCACTACAAAAATATTTATAAAAATATCTTAAAAGTGTTGATCTTAAAAAATCTTTAAAAAAATATTCAAAAGATAAAATTTCAGTAAAAATTATTAATGAACCTCTAATAATTTTATAAGTAAATAACTCTCCTTTTAACATACCATAAAAAATTAAATAGGGGGTAAATTAATTAAAACATAAATGACATCTTTACAAATTAAATAAAACTCCTCCCTCCAAAAATAAAAGCGTACAATAAAATAAATAATATTATAGCCTTGTGACTTGATTATTGGTCCTTTTCTTGTTGTCTCATCACTCTCTCAAGCTACTTTTGTTTTATTATATTTTAAATTGCTTCGTTCAATATTTAAAAAAACATACAAATAAAATAAATAATATTATGATTGGTTAAATATTAAAGACGTGAATCTTCATGTAATTTAATGATAAAATTTAATAATTAAATTAAATAATTTTATTTTTATGTGAATATTGTGTAGGAACAAGTTGTTATACCTAGTAAAGATAAGATATCAGATCCGATCAGACCAGGCATTTAAGGAGGTGCATTCAAATCTCTTGGAAGAGAAAAAAATAAGATCTAATTTTATCATCCCCAAACTTAATCAATGCAAAAGTACCTCAAAGGCGTCTTGAAAATTTAAATGTGAAAGGTTATAAATCAACAGACTCTCTCGCTCATGCATAAACCACCTCTATAAATAAGCAACGCATATTCTACTTCTTCATTGGCTCTTCCTTCCTTGGATGCCAAACTTCAATTTCACATATACTTCAGACGATTTCCTGCTCGAAGAAAACACAGTACTTTTGTTTTGTCTGTTTGGTTTTTTCTTAAGATTAAGATAGTCTAGAGAGCATTTTGTGGCATTGCTTCCAAGATACTATCTAGTATTTATTATTGCTTGAGGTTGAAGAGATTAGGGAACTTTTTAGTGGGTAGGTGATTAATTTAATGGTTTATCAAGATGCTCTGTTGCAAGGCTAAGGCTCAGAATTGTGGGCCCGGTTTGTTCTATATTTGGCTCTATAATAGGTAGGAGATTTGCAGAACTATGGAGCAAAAATCTGAAAATTCTTTTTTCATGTGCCTTACTGCAACTGCTGATGTATTAAACTGATGATTTGTGTAACCTGTCAGAGATTTTTTTTATTTCTTTGAGCTCATCTGCATCCCCTGCTCTACGACAGTGGACTGAAAAAATAAAGAGAACATTGCTGTAGACGTTTGCCTGGTCTCGGGTGGGTATACCAAACGGTCAGCAGTGATTTTGGTGCTTGCTTATACATATATTCAACACCAAGGAATACTGGTGGGAGGTTTGCTTACAGTAGATCTTTGCAGCTATGTCAATCGTTAGGGAGCTGCTGCTTGTGGTTGTTTTGTTATCTGTGGCAAATGGTAAGCACTGCATTGTAAAACAGAGTGTTTGTTTTTCTGTTTCTTTTCTTGTTCTGAGGAATAGTTATCAAGCTTTGTATTGAAATGAGTCCTCCACAGAGAAACATAAATATATGGTGAATATGCTGTAGAGTAAAAGCCTACATGTTTGAATGAATGCCCCATTTTTATGGAAGGCCACAGGATTTATTAAGATTTTAATTTGTCATGTGTGATGTCATACAGGTAGTGCTTATGAAAACCCCTGTTTCCAAATAAGTCTGCTTCTTTAGAAGCTTCAAAAACTTGGTTGCTCAAGTATTTAATCAGTTCAACATCATTAGATCCTATTTGGAGAGATTAATCACATGAATATCTGCGTAGCATAGATTTGTCATTGTGGAGATTTCATTGTGTTTAACCAACTTGTCATTCATATGGCTTCAACAATTTCTGCTAGAAATCTCTTCTTCTAGAGTAGAGCTCATGGTGAGGAGAGCAGATAGTTACTCCTTCAAGCCACAGTTTACTTGACATAAGAACTCGTGTTGCCAAGTTTCTCTACCATTGAGATGTTGTCTTTTAACAAGGTTGGGAGTATGTATGAAATCTCTTATTCTATTTAGTTTTTCCAAGTAAAAAGGGCTTTCCAAGGGGTCATCCAACCTGAATACCATTCCAACCCACCATAGCATCATCTTAGCTAGTATCTAGTATACAGAGGTTTTCTTGAGGTCATCTGTTCTAATGCCATTTCAGTTTACAATACAGCTTCAATGTTCATAGCTAGAACTTTAACGAGGTAGTAGGGCTTGATACAATTCCCATGCACCAGAGCTTATCCTCAGAAAAAACTTGTATTCTATCATCTTTTGACAATCACCCATTCCAATAGTTATCAGGTTCACGATGACTTCAATTGTCACTAGTAAAGAACTCAACCTTTATTTCGGAGATAACTTTATCCTAAGGTAACATTAGTAACCGAAGATTTTGGCAATGTGATCCAAATCATTTCAAGCTTGTGTTTAGTTGTGTACAGTTTTCCTTAGGTAATCAAAAGTGTTACAATTCCATTTGCAAAACCTTTTGACAAGATTTAATGGAGTTTAATCTTTATTAAAGTCACACAATCTCTGTAAGAAGCCCTGATCTACTTCATCATTCATTTTGCCATGAAAAGACAATGGGCGAATAAAAAACTTTTTGACTACTTTCAATTAGGCAAATTTTCTGGATGCCTTATTTTTCACTACTATAGGGATCATGAAAGCTCCAAGTCTTAATTATTGTACTTCAAAGTTGTACATTTGGACGCTATTGTTTTTTGTCTTCTCTTTAGTTGTATTAGCCTATCTCCAGTACTCTGCTTTTGTGACCTCCATTTCCATTTTCCCCCATTCATCACTAGTTAAACATCAGAATCCCCTAAAGAGGCTCAGATAACCGCTCTACGGGACGGTGTGCATGCACTCCACGCACGATGGAATAAATCTACACCTTCCAGTGCCTGGTTATTTGAGCCCCTGTAGTACCTAGATCCCTTTCATTTTGGCACTAGTAAAAACTTCGATTAAAGCTCTGCTTTATTTGATCACTGGAAAATGTTTAACAAATGAAAGGAAAAATGTCTCACTTTTTGCTTCACTTGATCTTTTCCTGCAGAAGCATGGGCGGCCTCCTTTACAGTCCTGAACAACTGTGGGTACAATGTTTGGCCAGGCTTCCTGTCGAACGCAGGCATAGCGCCGCTGGCAACCACGGGCTTTGAGCTGTTACCGGGTACAACCCGTGTGGTGCAGACCCCCGCCCGGTGGTCGGGCCGCATGTGGGGCAGAACGGGCTGCGTTTTCGGCGCCGATGGAAAGGGCAATTGCACCACCGGAGACTGCGGCGGGCAACTGCAGTGCAACGGCGCGGGCGCTATCCCACCCGCCTCGCTTGCGGAGTTCACCCTCGATCCTGCGGGCCTTGATTTCTACGACGTCAGCCTAGTGGACGGCTACAATCTTCCTATGCTAGTGGTGGCTACCGGCGGCACGGGCGCCTGCTTGGCCACGGGTTGCATAGTAGACATTAACCTTAGCTGCCCGAAGGAGCTTCAGCTAGACGACGGCCTTAGCAGCGGCAACGGCAATGTTTTGGCCTGCAAGAGCGCCTGCGAGGCGTTTGGCAGCCCGCAGTATTGCTGCAGTGGGGCCTACGCCAACCCTGACACGTGTAAGCCCTCGACCTACTCGCAGGTCTTCAAGAACGCGTGCCCACGGGCTTACAGCTACGCCTTCGACGACAAGACCAGCACGTTTACCTGTGCGGGTGCCAATTACGCCGTCACGTTCTGCCCCACTGTCGCCATGGCCAGGTCAGCATTTCACTAGTTTTTTCAACTTCTCTTTTTCACTGACCTAACTGAAAGCGCAATGCTGACTAGGCATGTTCTTTATTTTCAATGCGTGCAGTCAAAAAAGCTCCAACAGTACGCCCGTGGCCACCACTCCGACAGTGAGCGCCGGCGGGAGTAATAGCGACGGCGACGTGAGCACAATTTTTGGCGCTAGCGAAGTCCAAAATGCGGCGTTATCCTCGATTCATACGTGGACCGCCATCCTCATTAGTTTCTCCCTTGTAATAGCTGCTTCTCTGCTAAACCTAGGAGTCTGAGGCTTCTGCATTCTCAGCGGGACCCACTGCTCCCTGCCGCTTTAGTCCACGCACACTTCGCAGCTTGCAGTCAGAAACAAACTGGACGTTGATGATATCTGTAATCTGATAGTTGGTGGAGTGAAAGGTTTATCCAGCTGGCATTGTGGGGGCGAAGGTGGCGCGTCCATGTCTGTGATGGGACGGATGGCATGGCCGCGAGTGTGATTTGTTTCCGTCGTTTGGTAGGCCCGAAATTCTTTAGTTTCATTCGACCAGGAGACGGAAATATGTATTGATTGATAGGACTCGGGCGGTGGAGTTTTGTATGAAGGGGTCACCGGCCATACTATGTTAGCCTATTGTATTCTACATCATTGTCTACTTAATTGATAAGCTTTCTTTTTTATCATTGAGTTTATGTGTTTACGTTATTCTGTTGACTTAGAGACGTCCACCTTTCCGTCTTTTTAGATAATCCGATATCCGAAAGCTATTTTAAACGAAGAGGAGTGCACCAGTTTTTATATGTATGAATGAATGAAAGATTTTAATGACGTCCACGAGACTAAACAGTCTATGGGACCAAGAAACAAACTTAATTTTCTTTCATGCTCTTTTCTAAATCAGATCTCCTACTATTGATTTTGACAAGAAGACTAGCCGCTTGATTGAACTTATCCTCCTCGAATAACTGCTGCATATCGTCCATACACAAACTATTTGCATACTGTTTACGAATGTCTTCATACGCTGTGCATTCCATGAAGAAGTGTCGCTCCGTCTCAACCACCCCCTTATCGCAGAAAATGCAAGTTCTTTCTTCCCATGTTTCCTTAGGAGACTTCCATCTACCGGTCTCACATCTAAGATGATGCGATCCCGTCCTCAGTTGTGCAATTAACACCCTCGCTTTCCCTTTAATAGCAGCCCCTAAATACGTTTTTTCGCCATGATCCTTTGTCGGGTTAAACTCTTTGACGTAGTATGCTTTTTTTCGCCCAATCTGATTTGACCACATGGCAGTCCTAAATTTTTCCTTCACGTATTTTTTTATTTCACTATTGGTGCTAGGACACTCCTGTAATTTGATGTCCCACTTGTTCAGCCACTTGTTGTTCTGCTTCATCCAGGTTTTCTTTCTACGGTTTAGCGCCTCCTCCATAACCGCTTTGGGCCACCGGTGGTTGTCCATATTTTCAATCTTCTTTAGATAACTTATCAACCGAATTATCGCCGATGCTTCCAAGGGAAAAGCCCCCGCTTCAGCTAACAGAATTTCATATGGGACCGTGGCCTTAACTTTGAGATTGCTTGTTATTAGGTGTTTTTGGATCCTTTCTATTTGTTTCCAGCTGCACTTTGACATATTGCTTCCCCACACTTCACACCCATAAAGTACAACTGGCGTGACAAGTAAACCAAAAAGAGTTTTCATGGTTTTCCAATCCCAAAGTTCAGCTTTCCTACATCTGTTTTGCAGCAAGAAAGAGGCTTTCCAACCTCCCTGTATCCTTTTCGATCTACAAGTCTCCCAGCTGAGCTTATGGTGAAAATCAACCCCAAGATACTTGTATTCTTTCACTATATCAAGCGGACTACCTTCAAAAAGAAAGATATGCTGTTTTACTTTTCTATTCAAAGAGAAAATCATGATTTTGGTTTTGGTGGTGTTCACTTGCATCCCCACTTCCTGACAGAAGTGTTCTAGAGCTTTCAAATGTTCTCTTAACCCATGAGTTGTTTTTGAAATCAAAATAAGATCATCAGCATATAGAAGTAATTTCACTACATAACCTGCCAATTGAATACCGTCCCCCCCATCCTTGCTCAACCAAGCTTCCAACTTATCAATGTAAAGCCCAAAAAGCGTGGGAGATAAAGGGCAGCCCTGCTTAACTCCAATATCGCTGCCAAAACACTCTGACATACCCTCACTTGTTCTGATTTTAGCATTAACATTCTCATATAACCTATGAACAGCAGCTCTGTACACATTAGGAATGCCTAATTCTTCCATCCTATTCCAAAGTTTATCCCTAGGCACCGTGTCAAAAGCTTTAAAAACTTTCGGAAGTCTCTCTCAGATTAAACATGCAAAAATTGAGTTCTACGAAACTATCAGCTAAATATTAAATAAACAACCAGAGGATTTACAGTTTAGACTCGAACAATAAATTAAATATGCTAGGTAGGTGGGAATTGATTTGTATGTTGTGTTTTGTTGGATACATATGTATCATGTGGATTAACGTGTTTTGTGATTGTGTAAGATTGAGAGTATGATGGGGGAGGACATTGCTTGCACTTGCATCTTTAGGGCACGTAATGGCTATGTTGATAGGGATTTAGAGAATATTTGAAAACTTGGTCAAATAAGTAGATAAAGAATGCAACTTGAATATGTATATTCAAAGATGAAGGGGATCTATAACTTAATAGATTAGTTTTCTATATTTGATTGTCTCCTATTTAATTGAGTATATAAGGAAGTTCTATTGTCTTGAGTGGGGATTTGAGTTGGTGGTAGATAAAAGATTGAAGAGAAAATAAAAATAAAAAATTCAATTATGTACCCAACAAGAACCTTAAATTCAATTAGTATAAAGGAATCTTAAACCAAACAAGAACCTAAAATAATTTTGTAAATGAATAATACATCTAAATATGCAATAAATTTCTCATGATTCACATGTTGCCCTTTTTACGATTCAAGGTAGATTCTCTCCTAAATAGAAGGGCATTATTCGTCGTTCTTTGCCCTTATAGAAGGGCATTATTGGTCATCCTTTCCCCTCATTTAAGGGCATTATTCTTTCCTAATATTCTCTTCCTTATATAAGGGCGTTGTTCTTTCCGTTGTATAAGGGCATTATTTTGGACTTTATTCTCACGTTTTCATATCATTTTTAAGCCTCGGAAGGCACCCAAGATTGTCCCTTAGGGCCACGTAGAAATGCATTTAAAGAAAATTAGTGTTCCTTAAAAACATTGCTTTACCTCAAGAGAAATAAAGTAAATCTTATGATTAAACTAAATGTCTAACTTAGACTCCAAATTAATTAATGAGTGTTGGAGAGGTAAATTTATAAATTTAGAAAATAATATATTGAAAAGAGGTAAATTTATAAATTTAGAAAATAATAGATTGAAATGAAATTGGGTTTATTTAGAAATTGGTAAGATGCAGATTTTGAGGTAAAGCTTTAGAAATTTGAATATAAGATTGGATTAGTGATAAGAGGCTTGGAACAAATTAGTTTTGAGTTTTTATTAGTTGAGATTAGGTTGTTCTTATGATCTTATCTTTGATTTTTTTTTAACATAGTTATATTTATTGTAAAACTTTAACGTCAAGACAATTTACAAAACTTACTTGTCACTATGTGTACATACCTCTAAGAAAATCTGGTATCAAGAAATGCCTTTAGGGGCTTGTACAAGGGAAAGATTATTTACCTTGCTTGATGATAGTTACACCTTGACGTTGGTTTAGTAATAGTAAAATAAAGAAAATGAGAATAATGGATGATGACTGCTAAGTAGATTATGACTGAGTAAAAGTTGAGATTACAACTGAGACCAAGTGCTAAATGCAAATGCAATCTATTGGTATCTAATCCATCTATTATTGAAAATGACCTAGGATTATGTCCTTTAATATGCAACCATAGACACACAAATTAAAACTTTTGGTATTCATGCTAATGGGTAACAACCATATTTCAATATTATCAACCTTGGAAATAGTAAATTTTTAATTTCGAATTAGCGGATGAGTTCATGCATATGGTATAGTTTTAGGGAGGAGAATGCACATGTTGCCCAATTAAAGGAACCAAAATCCCTAGGAAATAAACTAGGAACTTTTCTAAATTAAATGATTTAGCATAAAAGAGTGAGGGTTCATTATTAGGGTTAGTATGCCAAAAGAAGCCTTGTGGTGATTGGATAGCCTAGTATAGGCAATTGCTACAACATTATTGTAGCTCTTTGTATTTTCGCATGCAAGTTGTATTGTGCTATCAACAAATAATTAAATTATAAAAAAATGAATTATTGCTTCCATGTTACATATGTCAATGGATGATGTGTTGGGAGGGTAGACCATCTTTTAGTGGAATCCTTGGTTTAGATTGCATCATTTGGCATCAAAGCAAGTATGCTCACTAGTTGTGTTTGGGGAGGCTCTAGAATTTGTTTTAGGTGTGAGGAAAACTTGTACTTACAAAGAAATATCTATAAAATCTATGCTAAGTGATGGAAATGAAAGAGGAAAATGTGAAGGTATGCATTTTCCCCCTCGAAACTAACAATTTCTTTGCAAATATAAACTAGTTTTTCTTTGGGACATGCAAAAGCACTCTTGGAAAAAAGAGTGTTTCTTAAAAAATCCCTCTAACAAATTTGCATAAAGTTGAACTATTTTTTATAAAAGGTTAAAGAATTTAAGAATATAATCTTCAACCTCAACTTATATTTTAGAAATTTTTATATCATTAGCCTTAAATTTTTTGAGATAATCCAATTATTTAGTTATTTTAGTATCAAAAGATTAACTTCAAAAGCCCTAAGTCATTTTTTCTTCATTTTAATTATCGTGTCAATCTTGCAATCCCTTAGGTTCTCTCTTATTCATCTTAATTAATATTTCATTTAATTAAAACTCAAGTTGAATTTCTTATTGGATATTTTGGATCCTCTATTCACCTCGAGTGAGAGCTCCTTTGAGAGTGATATTTATTCTTTGGACATATATGCCAATCAATGATAGGTTCCTAGGTGTTGGCATAAGGATGAAGAACTCTAATCATTACCATTAATATAAAATAATCAAGATTAATCTATTACCACCCTATGTTGTTATGAATAGACACATCTATGTAACATGTCCCTTGTATATGAGAACACACATATATATAACTTACAATAGCATAAGATTATTTATGTACTTAAATATAGATATATGTAAGGAGATTTAATGAAGATAAGAATAAGGAAAACCTATATTAAATATAATACATTCATGTCTGGCAGAATATGACGATGCTGAGCGGGAATCGTCCGAGCAAGCAATGGGAAAGTGTGGTTTTGAAAATTCTTACAAAGTGGGAACGTTTGGGTGGGGGCCCTTCTCCTCGGGTGGCTGGGGTTTTGGCTGGTGTTGATCCTTTTGCACCAAAAAATTCTATGTAGGACCCAGTTTCTGGTGACTTCCCTGTTGTTGGCTTTAAGGCCGCTTCAAGTTGCCATCGTAAATCCTTTTTTGATGTTCTAAATGATTGTGCTTGAACTTTGTGTACTCCGACTAGGGTTAGGCCTTTGCCTTGTACCCATGCTTCCCTTGTTGCGGTCTATGGACCAAAGATTGTAGAAAATGAGTATTTATATGTGAAGCAGGGTGTGGTCTGTAGGGTTAACAACTTATGGCCCTCCCTTCCTGATCTCCATGAGTCAGTTTTTGTCTCCTCGAAGCCTATTGTTTTTGGGTAGATTGACCTCTATCCTAGAGCTAAAGGTTTCTTCTTTGCAACCTTTGCTTCCTCTGAGGAGCAAGACAAAGTGTTGGACAGGGGGTGGATGTGGGGTATTCATTCGTTGTTCATTAGGCCTTGTTCTCGCTCTTTCAATCCTCTTACGAAGCCACTAAATATCAGACCAGTTTGGGTCTGACTGTCGAATCTCCCTCTTCAGTTTTGGGAGGATTCATGTCATAAAGCTATTGGCAACGCCATTGGTTACTTTTTGAAGGTGGACTCTATGACTCATGATCTTGGGCATACTACGACGGCTCATATTTTAGTCGATTTGGACATCTCCAAACCATTCCATGGTGATGTGGTCTTGATGGTGGAGGACAAACAATGGACACAACTTCTGGACTATGAGGGGCTCCCTTTTCGGTGCAGGAGATGTTTCTTCATTGGTCATTTGGCCTCTAGCTGCCCTCATACTCACCACAAGGGCGCTGCTACCTGGTGGAAGGATGCTCTCTCAGACCATCTCATGGTAGGCACTCCCTCTTTGGATGGTCCCTCTAGGGAGGACGACCCTTCCTTGACTGATTCTTCCAAGGAGACAGTATCTCCCCAGGATCCTCCACCGGCTATCCCTTCCATGGAACCATTGATGCCTCGAACTACTGTCATTTTTTAGGCATAGCCTACCTGTCCCTCGATGAACGCCTCTGCTAGTCCTTCGAATGCTCATGACTCCTCTTCTATCTTGCTTGCGCCCTCACTGCATGGTGGCTCTTTGCCCATGGTGGTTGTTGAGTATCCGCTCCTCGCCTCGCTAGGTGGATTTTGTCTCTGAGCCTTCCTGGTCTGTTGTGCAAAGAAAGAAGAAGGGACTCCCCAAGTCATGGCCTAGGGTTTTGGGAGTCAAATTAGTCCCCTAAGATTCTGGGATTATCTAGTCCTCGTCTATCATTCGACATGCTGTCTGTCAGCTGTTCATATCCTGGTTTTGTTCTATGTTTGGCTTGTATTGGATTGTTCTACTGGGCCCTAGTGGCTCATGTTTGTAAAGGGATCGACTCCCTTTTAAACTAGCTTCTTTTTCTAGTTCATGTCCAGTTTTGAATAGCTTCTTTTTGGACGTAAGGGCTCTCCGTGTAAAGGGTACAACACCCTGTAAATGTTGCTTACTTAATCAAAAAAACATTCATGAACAAATGATTAATATACATGATATAACCTAGATTATTATTAAATATGCTTATATATATGATTTTCTTTAATCTAATATGTATTTTTATCCATTGCCACACTAATACTTTAGATGTACTTGTGGGAAAACTAGGACATGTATAGGTGTAAATTACTTTGAATTAGAATTTGAAATAGATAGAATAAAGGAGCTCAAATCAAGGAAACATATGCCAACTTCCAAACAAGACTCAAATAATGGGAATAAAAATAATAAAATAAATTGGAGACCACATAGTCCACCAATAGAAACAACCAAGATTAAAAAAAGTTGTTGGAACACAACTATCTAAGTTGAGAGGGGGGGTGAATCAATAGATCAATAAAATTTAACTTTTAACACCTCTTAAAGTAGATAAATTAAACATGCAAAGATTCACACACACAAAAAATACTCATAACACCAGATATATGTGGAAAACCCAATATGGGAAAAACCACGGTGAGAATAGCTGCTAGGATCTACTATCCTAATCTAGCCTCACAATAAAACCTCACTGGTTACAATGTTTAAGGGCACCAACCCTAAGGAGATACCAATCCCCTAGTTTAATAACACCAACTCTAAGGAAGCACCCACTCCCTAATTGAGCACCAACCTAGCTATCTGATGGTACCAACCAAATTAGATTTACAATGAAAGTATGGAGCATTAACTCCATATTACATATGATTCAAAAATGAATCTAGTTCAATGTTGCAAACCTGTTCTGCAACTGCTCATTCTTTATTGTTGTCCACTCAAAAATTCCACGTTGCCAACTACTGGGTCCCACAAACCTTTCACGGAATGGCAAAAATACTTCTTCATTTTCGATGATATTTCATTTCCTTTCCTTCGAGGGTTAGGAGTTGCTAATCCCCCTTACCTCATACTTGAGGTGCATTGCAAAGCTTAACAAGCAAGCTCGAACACTAATGTCCGATGCTTCTTACACCTGTCAGGGTTCGACCGTTGACCTTACCCTTTACCTTCTACCTTCTTTCACACCATCGCAAATCAACACACCAACCTCTGAAACACTAAAGCACGAAACACCAAACACATGCATGAAGTTGGCAGATGTTGGGGTTCACCCTTCATTTCGATTACCTGCCTTTGTGTTAAGGTGTAAGCCTTCCCTTCGGTCTGCAATACCTGAAACCATCCATCAGAAACTTTAACGGTTTTAACCTTTTCGGATGTCGGCCTTTAGGGTTTCATCTTACCCCTACCTTTGCTTGACATTAAGACATAATCCTTAACATCGATCTCCGATTCTCGAAACCTTTTTGGGTATTGGTCTTCACAGATACCACTTGCCTCTTACCATCTATTGCTAAGGCATAATCCTTAAAGTCGAGCCATGAGCATCAAAGCCATTTCGAGTGTCAAGGTTCGAGGTTTCCACATACCTCATTCATCATTTTCTTAACCATCAGTTATGGCATAAGCCTTAACTCTGATGTTCGACACCTGACTCCTTTTTAGACTTAACACATGCAAAATTCCTTTTCCTTTGTGCAATTGGTATGGGGTATGGCTGAAGTCCAAAGTTTGAATCCATTCGAACTTAGCTTAATTTTTTTTATCTCCTTCCTTATTTAGCAAGCGATATACGGTAAGCTCAAGGCCCAAAGCCTAAACTTCTACAGTTCTTCAACACTTGCTTCCTTGGCATCATAATGTTGGCTAGTCTCTCTTTTCGGCATCCTTATGAAGCCCATTTTGACATCAATGACAATCAAATCGCCAACAAAACTATCACTATTTGACAAAGATATAATGAATATATAAGAACATTTTTTATACTAGAATTTAGCCGACATTTAGAATAAACATATAAGACCCTCAGGTAAAATTATTTTCTTTTATAAGACACTAAGAGATGATGCCTTAAAGGAGTACATGAAAATAAATGTGAGAACATTCTTAGCTAGCAACAAATCGAGCAAGACTTTATGAATGATTTCCCACTATCTAAAAACCATACAAATGAAAGCATGAGCAAGATGAGGGAATCAATTAGGAAAAATAAGGAAAAATAAAGTAACTTTTTTAATTACATATTAATTATACTAAATTCTATAATGACAATAGGGAATGAAGTCTCATGTTGCAACCATTAACATAATAACCAAAACACAATATATTTAAAAAAAAAACTTATTTAAAACTTATATTTGTTTTTCAAATATAAAGATCTTATTTCTAAAGTAAATAAATCAACTCAATAATGAAATAAACTAAATTTAAAAAAAAAATTTAAAACTGACATTTATTTTTCAAATAGAAAGGTCTTATTCTTAAAGTAAATAAAGTAATTCTATAATAAAATAAGTGAAGATAAAAGCAATAAAATAAATTTGAGACCACATAGTCCACCAATAGAAACAACCAAGATTAAAAAAAGTTGTTGGAACACAACTATCTAAGTTGAGAAGAGGGGGTGAATCAGTAGATCAATAAAATTTAACTTTTAACACCTCTTAAAGTAGATAAATTAAACATGCAAAGATTCACAGAAAAAAAAAAAAAACTCATAACACCAGATATACGTGGAAAACCTAATATGAGAAAAACCACTATGAGAATAGCTGCTAGGATCTATTGTCCTAATCTAGCCTCACAATAAAACCTCACTGGTTACAATGTTTAAGGGCACCAACCCTAAGGAAATACCAATCCCCTAGTTTAATAGCACCAACTCTAAGGAAGCACCCACTCCCTAATTGAGCACCAACCTAGCTATTTGATGGTACCAACCAAATCAGATTTACAATGAAAGTATGGAGCATTAACTCTAGATTACATATGATTCAAAAATGAATCTAGTTCAATGTTGCAAACTTGTTCTGCAACTACTCATTCTTTATTGTTGTCCAATCAAAAATTCCACATTGCCAACTACTGGTTCCCACAAACCTTTCACGGAATGGCAGAAATACTTCTTCATTTTCGATGATATTTCATTTCCTTTCCTTCGGGGGTTAGGAGTTGCTAATCCCCCTTACCTCATACTTGAGGTGCATTGCAGAGCTTAACAAGCAAGCTTGAACACCAATGTTCGATGCTTCTTACACCTATCATGGTTCGACCATTGACCTTACCCTTTACCTTCTACCTTCTTTCACACCATCACAAATCAACACACCAACCTCTGAAACACTAAAGCACGAAACACCAAAACATGCATGAAGTTGTTGGATGTTGGGGTTCACCCTTCATTTTGCTTACCTGCCTTTGTGTTAAGGTGTAAGCCTTCCTTTCGATCTACAATGCCTGAAACCATCCATCACAAACTTTAACGGTTTTAACCTTTTTGGATGTCGACCTTTAGGGTTTCATCTTACCCCTTCCTTTGCTTGATGTTAAGGCATAATCCTTAACATCGATCTCCGATTCTCGAAACCTTTTTGGGTATTGGTCTTCACAGATACCACTTGCCTCTTACCATCTATTGCTAAGGCATAATCCTTAAAGTCGAACCACGAGCATCGAAGCCATTTCGAGTGTCGAGGTTCAGGGTTCCCACATTCCTCATTCATCACTTTTTAACCATCAGTTAAGGCATAAGCCTTAACTCCGATGTTCGACGCCTGACTCCTTTTTAGACTTAACACATGCAAAATTCCTTTTCCTTTGTGCAATCAATATGGGGTATGGCCGAAGTCCAAAGTTTGAATCCATTCGGACTTAGCTTAATTTTTTTATCTCCTTCCTTATTTAGCAAGCGATATACGATAAGCTCAAGGCCCGAAGCCTAAACTTCTACAATTCTTCAACACTTGCTTCCTTGGCATCATAATGTTGGCCAGTCTCTCTTTTTGGCATCCTTATGAAGCCCATTTTGACATCAATGACAATCAAACCGTCAACAAAACTATCACTATTTGACAAAGATATAACAAATATATAAAAACATTTTTTATACTAGAATTTAGCTAGCAATTAGAATAAACATATAAGACCCTCAGGTAAAGTTATTTTCTTTTATAAGACACTAAGAGATGATGCCTTAAAGGAGTACATGAAAATAAATGTGAAAACATTCTTAGCTAGCAACAAATCAAGCAAGACTTTATGAATGATTTCCCACTATCTAAAAACCATACAAATGAAAGCATGAGCAAGATGAGGGAATCAATTTGGAAAAAAAAGGAAAAATCAAGTAACATTTTTAATTACATATTAATTATACTGAATTCTATAATGACAATAGGGAATGAAGTCTCATGTTGCAACCATTAACATAATAACCAAAACACAATATATTTAAAAAGCTAAAACTATAATTTAAAAAAAAAAAACTTATTTAAAACTTACATTTGTTTTTCAAATATAAAGATCTAATTTCTAAAGTAAATAAATCAACTCAATAATGCAATAAACTATAATTTAAAAAAAAAATTAAAACTGACATTTTTTTTTTTTCAAATATAAAGATCTTATTTCTAAAGTAAATAAATCAACTCAATAATGAAATAAATTATAATTTTAAAAAAATATTTAAAACTGACATTTATTTTTCAAATAGAAAGATCTTATTCTTAAAGTAAATAAAGTAACTCTATAATAAAATAAGTAAAGATGTCAATTTTAAAACAATTTTTTTTAAATATGTAAATAAAATAATTATAGGTAAAATAAAGTAACTCTTAAATAAATAAATAAATAATCTATTTTTTAATCTTAAATACTTTAATTTAAAAGATATTTCTCCACATCTATAGATGCATTTAAGATATTTATACTAATTAAATATAAAAACATTAAAAATCTTAATTAAATATACATTCATATTTATATTGTAAATGAAATTATTAAAAATAACATATATATTTTTCAAAATAATATATATATATATATCAAAATAATAAATAATATCTTTTTCAAATATAAAATTAAAAAATAATAAATAATTTCCATCTAAAAGTTATATAGAATAAATAAAATAATTTTAAAATAAAATCTCTTTTTAAGTATCTCATAATATTGATTGACATGACCGGGCAAGTGGAGTTTTGTATGGTCGGTGACCGGCCATCGTATTGTATTTTGGCTCAATGTCAACTTAATTGATAAGCTTTTGTTTTTATCATTGAATTATTGTTATTCCTTTTATGTGGAGTGTTTTTTTCTCAATTTTGTCCACTACCTAGCCCAAAGCTAATCTAAACGGTCCCCAGCCTTTTGAGGATTGCAAGAGTCTAATTTATATGGATTTTGACAATTGCATTATTTTTGTAGGGAGCTCCCTAAACTTTAGAAAGTCTCTTTCTAAGTTGAAATATGGAAAATTTTAGTTAAAATGGTTATACCAAACTATCACTTTAATTATGTAGTCATCGTGTAAGTGTATTTTATTGAAATATTAGTAATTTTAAATTTAATTTTTATTAAAAAATACAAATAATTGTCTTGTTTTATTGGTCATAATTAATCTTAGATAATATTTTGTCAAATAATTTACAAAATTTATGAAAATTGTCTTTTCAAAACCAAGAAAACTTCCTCCAAATTTTACAAGTAAAGCTCGTCTATACATTTAAAATCATTTCACATTGAGATATAGTAATTGGATTTGTTGGGTAATTATCCTTTCTTTGTAGACCACATGTATTACATAGATAGAGAGGAATAAAGGATGTTAAACTAGACCTCATATGAATAATGATCATTCAAAAAAATTAGCAACTCATAATGGACCCTTGCCACGTGTCTTATTCTTTCCTTTGTCTTGTTCCCATGTGATGTGTTTTATTATTTTCTTTCATCGCATATGCACCATGATCTTCATTTTCGTACTAAATTATTTTTTGTCCTACCAAACAAACATGAACCAAACATAATATTCTATGTGGATATGCCTTTAATTTTATATTTTAAATTTCATAATTTTGAGCAAAGATTAGAAATTGCAATAATTTTTTTTGGTTTAGTAACCTTCTCATTTTTAATTATTAAATTACATGATCATAACACCTTTTAATGTTTATTCGCTTATTAATAGTTTTGGAGCAGTAGTGGTGAAACTACACTAACCTCCAAATAATCAAAAAAAATGTATAAATAAAAATATCACCATAATAATCAATAAAATCCAAAGTTTTAATAATCATCAAAACAAAAGAATTGTGCTCAAGGAATTCTCATCCAGTCATCACTTGATGATCTCACCTCCTTTAAAAGAATGAGAAGTATGACTATCTCAATGATTCAACTCTTCATTGATTTGAATTGTTTCTCCCCTTCTCATATTCTTTGTAGTCACCCAAAGTTAAGTTCATGTGTCCATTGATCAACTACTCTTTTTTTTCAAAGAAAATTTTGTTTTGTTGGGGTGTTTTATGTGTTGGTTATAGTCAAATTATCTATTGGGAATTTAAAGAAATAATTTATAACAAAAATATAACAAATTTGGATACAAAAATGAAGCAAAACATAAAGCCAATCATGTACAAAAATCAAGAAAAACTTAAAATCAATCCTAAGTTGAAGTACAAGAAGATAATGTAAGTATTCCAATCCTTTTATACATCCATGTACAAAATACAAGTCCTCTATTCTATCAATTCTAGCAAATAATTTATAGGGTGTTTGGTCATGGGAGATGTTGGTCCATGAAATAATTCTACATAAGAGTATAGATGATAATTTTCCAATCATGTCTTAGAGGGATACAAAATTTCCTATAAAATAGGAGGCACAATCAAAATTAAACATTTCAAAGAAAGGCTAACCAAGATTTACAAGTGTTTAGGTCCTAGTGAGGTTTAAGATTAGTGATAATTGTAAGAGTTTCTATAGAATTCTTTATACCTTACATGATTTGGTTGAAGATGTAGCCACCCACGATCTAGGATCTTCAATGAAAGCACAAGAGGGATCAAATGTGAGAGAATAATTCTATTTTATTAAAGGATATAAATGATGCAATGATAATGTATTCAACAATACAAAGAGAACTCATTGGTTATATAGATCAAGATGATACATAAGATTGCATAAGATTATGATATGTGTCTTAATCTTATGACTCAAGATATAAAGTGATAAGTATCCTATGTGTACTCTAAGTAAACTTAAAAGTAACTAATGTTAATAAGACCTAGGTGATGGACTAGTTAGATAAAACACCCCATTCACACCAACACCACCCCTTAAGTGCAACTTAGGGAGAATGTATAAGATGCAAGAATGGATCTCGACTACTAAACCATGTTAGGTACCCATGTACAAATGTAATCTATCACAAATAGAGAAAAGAAGAAAACATAGTGAGACAAGACTCCTCCCTAAAGGAGAGAAAATATAAAATTCTCTTTAGAAAAATGAGAAGAACAAAATCCCATGTGAGTAATAATTCCCCCATAAGATAGAATAAGAGAGATCGTGCAACCCACCTTAATGTAGGTTCTACTACAATGATGGTAGATGATTGACAATGAATGTTGAAGATGATCCAATCTTATCGAACACCATTTCTCCTCTTAGGAAGAAACAAAATCAAGGATGTATGCAGGATATCTTCCCAACCTAAAAGGAAGATGCGGGAAAAAAGATCAAGATGTGTGATGTATCTAAACTCTACTCAAGTTTCCCCATATTGATGCTAAAAATTGCCACAATCAAGTTAGGTTTTCCAAGCCACATTGATGAAGATGCAAATCTATAACCTTGTGGAAATGAATGTAGAAAATAATATGGAAAGATAAATATGCCTTCCCTAAATGGTGCTCAAGAGTCTCCACACCAATTCCAAACTATGACAAATGATGAGGTAGAGAAGGAACAAGAGGGCCTAAATGTTCCCCCCACAATGTATGAAGAAGATGATACAAATCCATAAGAAGTAACATCAAATAGGGGATGAGTATCCTCAATAATTTTCAATAGGTTTGCAAGATAGGAATCACAAAAAAAATCTATAATGTTTGTCAAGTACTCATGCCAAGTAGTTATATCTAGAAGACAATGAATGTCCTAACATATTGAATCATTAGAAGCCATGGATACAACAATACTAGTCTCATCAGAAGCAACAATAGATGAAAAAGATGGAATCGACACATGTATCTAAACCCTCAATGTTGGTGTAAAAGTCCTATTTTTATTCTCATTTACATGATTTATTTTACACTTGTAGGTTAATATTGCTTAGGTGGCAAGTTGGTGGTGAGAGAGGTCAAAACATGTTATAATTGGAATTTCATCAAATTTCTTGGCTTCATTTTCACTCATTAGATGAAAGAAAAAAGGATTCAAATGACCATACTAAATCTCCTCAAAGGTGTCCATACTAGATGCTCAAGTGTGTACATAAGCATAAGTTATAATAGGAGAAAAATATGAGGTGTGTACTCAAGATTGATCAAACTCCTCAACTATAACTATATCTTTGCTATGTGAATCCTAAATGATGACAAAATCTGGTATGAAATCAACACTTTTTCTTGCTCCACCATGTATGATATGATAAATATAAAGATATTGGTTGATAACGAAGGCACATAAAGAGCATCATTAAATGATTTTTCATCCATGTCAATAGATACTTTCCCAAAAACATGTATATGTGTGTTGTTTTCATCAACATATGTAGTGATGAACAAGACTCAAATGAAGAGGGTATAATTTGTTATGAATCTATATGATGTGAAACTCAAGAATCAAGTATCCACCTCTTTGACTCAGAATCTATAACTATAACAAGTTCTTTCCCCTTTTGTCTCTCTAACTTTGACGGAGAAGAAGAATATGAACCCCTTGAAATTATTGAAGGAAAATTCCCATGATTCTTCTTAAGAAGATTCTTCATTGCATGCGGTCGGGCATTACCGTTATGGTTTCCCTGTCATTGCCACTGGCCTCTATTTTGAGTATTGCCATAACGTTTTAGCAGGCCATGTCCTTAGTGGGACGCCTTCTATATTTTTGCTTGATTTCCCACACGCTCTGTTATAATATTATCGGTTATCGATTTAAATTCAAGTAGCATCAACATGTGTATGTATATATATGTTTATATACGTATATATACATAATATATGTGTATATATATATAAATATATCTATATATTTATATATGAATATATCTATATATATATTTATATAAATATATCTATATATATATATATAGATATATATTATGTATATATATATTATGTATATATATATATAGTTTGTTTGAAGGAGTTTATGAATTTCATGTGCTTTCACTAAATAAAATAAAAACTTTTATTCTACTTTAAACATTCATTTGTATAATTTTACATGATGAAATCTTGTCCTTTAATCATTCCTTGCAATACGTACTTTCATTTTTCTTAAAACACGAGGTTTAGGTAGACAATTTAATCTACAAGCCATTCATTTTCAATCACTGAAACATTTCAAGTCATGAAACTATGTTCTTTTATACAAAATAGTTCAAATGCAAGTTATTATAATGTTTTATGGTGTGTGGACTGGACAGATTCCAACTGGCTTAGCATTTGATCTGGCTAAACAATGAAGCAAGCATAGACTGCTGCTCACAAAATCACAATGCAACATAGTCTCAATTGCAAATAAGAACAACTCATAAAACCCAAAGAAATGCAAAAACATTCAATTTTTTATTGCATTCAATCAAATTGAGACAATTACATAATTTTCTCAAAAGAAAAAGGTTTCAAATCTGCTCCACATGCTCTTTCTATAACTTTCTTTCGTGGCCCCAAAACTTCTCGTTTCATTTCTCCAAAAAATTTGCACCTTTTCTCTTCAACTCCACATTGCCCTCTCCTTCTTCTTGCATAGAGCTTCTAAAAACTTGTCATATTTTGTCCATCCCTACTCCCTAATTATTATCAAGAATCTTTTAAAACACCTTTTGAATTTGGTGCGTCTCGTTCTCAGATTTCCAAATCATTTTTAAATTCTTGATTTTGTTACCGTATGAGAAAGTTATATCATTTTTACTGAAACTGGTCCTCTTAGGTATGGCTCTTGACCATCTCCTTCCCCAGTCAAACCTTTTGAATGCCCCCCACTCCTTTTTTTTTTGGCATGGGTTTTTCTCTTCTTGGAATATGCATTCAATAGCAATTCAAAAATTGTCTTCCCGCCTCTCAACCCACTCTCTCCACTTCCTCCACGCCTTGCATCCCCTTTTTTTCAACAAATGCAAATTCAATTTTTGAACAGAGTTATAATTTACAATAAATGCCAACTCAAGGCTGGGTGTGGGATTTTGTCTTTTTGGAAAATTACAATTTTCAAACATTTTAAAATCAACTAATAATTGAATCAATTAATTAATTGATTTTCTTTTACAATCTCAACATCAAACCTTACTATGTTGGAGGAGTTGAGCATTAAAATAATAGTGCCTACAACCAAAAATCAAAACAAAACACAAGCATAAAATGTTAAAATATTTTTGGTTGTGTAGGATTGCTTGGTACCCCTAGATGCTCCTACATCAAACACTCGGGGTTGAAAGTTTGTGAGTATAGACTCACAAAAGTGGAGTTGAATGGTAGAACCATTCTTTCAAATTGCAAGTAATATGCAGTGAACTCCATCACTATCCAAAGTGCACATAAAATGATATCTTCTTCCTCTTCTTCCAACAATTCACCAGCACAAGCACCATCCTCTTTCCACAACTCCATTCACCATTCTTCTCTCCTCTCATGGATTCACATCCACCATGCATCGCTCCATGAAATATAGTCTACTCTCCTCTTCTCATTCGTGGGTTCAATCACACCATAAACTAATCACCTCAACCAGGTTTCACCTGCAACATCCTCTACAAATCCTACATCCAAATATGTTTCATCCAAGCAACAATCAAAATATATTGTATCCTTATACAAATTTGTAATTGCCACTCCATGGAAATTAAAAAATTCCATCTGCATACTCTCTTCTTGCTTGGCATCCTCTTCTACTTTTAACAAAGAAGGTATAGAATCGTCACAACTAAATTCAAAATGAAAATTTACCTCATTCTTGTTCTCTGCCCCAACATCTTTTTCCTTATTCTTTGCTACAACATTCATCTTCTCACCTCCAATGACAAGTTTTGCAAACTCCTCTTCGTGTTTGTCCATCAATTCCCCTTCAAATAACTTGTTGATTCTTTCCATCTCTTCTTTCAACAAGAAATCATCTTCATCTCCACAAATTTTTTCATCAAATTTTGGACCACTATTGGTCACAATTACATCTTCATCCTTTATAGGGGCTGCACTTCTTTTTCTTTCTATCTTGGGTTGCAACACACATTTTCTCTACTCTTCTTTCTGTTGTCCTCTTTCTTATTCTCATTTTTCTTCACCAATATTCTTCTTCAATTTATCTATGCTCATCTTGATGTTTCTCATTTCCTCATGGACCATCTGTTCCATCTTCTCAAACTTCTCATTTTCTCCTTCTCCTAATATTGTTCTCAAAAAAATATTCTTGTGGGTCTTCTCACAACCCATCCCATCTTGTTTGCTACAATCTTACTTCAAATCGCATCTAAGGAATCTCCACAACTTGTCCTCCTCATCTCTCAATTGCTCAGGACTCCTTGCACACTTGCAACAATTCTTTCGAGCTTCTCAAACAACTCAATCCTCACACACATATCTTGGCATAAGCTGCCTCACATTCGGTGCTCTGCTTATGCACTCAAGATCACTGGCTCTGATACCATTTGATCAATGCAAGCACAAACTGCTACTCACAAACTCACAATGCAAGTCTCTATTGTAAATAAGAACAATTCATAAAACCCAAATAAATGCAAACACATTCAAATTTTTATTGCATTCAATCAAATTGAGACAATTAAATAATTTTCTCAAAAGAAAAAGGCTTCAAATCTGCTCGACATGCTCTTTATGTAGCTTCCTTTTGTTGCCCCAAAACTTCTCATTTTATTTCTCCAAAATTTCTACACCTTTTCTCTTCAACTCCACATTACCCTCTCCTTTTTCTTGCACAGAGCTTCTAAAAACCCATCATATTTTGTCCATCCCTTCTCCCTAATTATCATGAATATTTTAAAACGCCTTATGGATTTGTGCGTCTTGTTCTCAACTTTCTGGATTATTTTAAAATTCTTTATTTCATTATCGTATGATAAAGTTATGCCATTTTTACTAAAACTGGCCCTCTTAGGTACGACTCCTAACCATGTCCTTCCCTAGTCAAACCTTTTGAATGCTCTCCACTCTTTTGTTTTTTGGCATGGGTTTTTCTCTTCTTGGAATATGCATTCAATAGCAATTCAAAAATTGTCTTCCCCCCTCTCAACCCACTCTCTCCACTTCCTCCATGCCTTGCATCCCCTTTTTTTCAAAAAATGCAAATTCAAAATTTTGAATAGAGTTATAATTTACAATAAATGCCAACTCAAGGCTGGGTGTGGGATTTTTCCTTTTTGGAAAATTACAATTTTCAAACATTTTAAAATCAACTAATAACTGAATCAATTAATTAATTTATTTTCTTTTACAATCTCAACATCAAACCTTACTATGCTAGAGGAGTTGAGCATTAAAATAATAGTGCTTGCAACCAAAAATCAAAACAAAACACAAGCATAAAATTTTAAAATATTTTTGGTTGTGCAGGATTGCTTGGTACCCCTAGATGCTCTTACATCAAACAATCCTACTTCATCTGTGTTCTCATCCTTCAACTTGTCACCCTGCAACTGCATACACTTGCACTTGCAAATTCATCAGTAACGTTCAATTCTTGATGACATATATAGGATAGTTTCAAAAGTTTGCATAGTCAACATCAGTCAACTTCTTTCAATCTATTTTTCAAAAATTCCATAATTTACTTTTAATAAGTATTGAATTTCTCCATTAATTCAATTTACCATATTTAAATAAATATGTAATAAAATTGGGTTATGACATTGGCTAAGGATTGCTTGCAATCTGAAAGGGTGGTACTACCACTCAACCCCATTTTGTGAATCCATATTCATAAAATTCTTCTCACCCCAGGTGCTTGATGCAAGAGCATCTAGGGCGTATGAGTAATCTTGCATCAATTCGTGTTGTTTTCTTATCGAATAAGGGCTGAATTGACTTTAGTATGGTGGTTTGTAGGAGTTCGGGCCTTTGCATGTAACACACAAAAAACAACATTCAGTGTTAACAACATTTGGTGAATTGGATCATCGACGTGATATGGTGATCTCGGAGGGACCTTGTTTCATGTACCTTTGAGATATTGATGGCGGAAGCAACAATAGTAAAAGGTTATGAAGAGTTCACATTAGAGGGAAGTTCTCTTATTGGCGAGACGACATTTGATGTCCCTTCGACATGGCGATAGCAATAAATGACATGGTGGTAATGTGAGTCAGCATTGGTCAAGGGTTCTTCATTAGGTTGATAGGAGGATTTCAACGAGACTTGGTGGTGAGTCCCTTCGATACTTCGACAAGGGGTCATTGGTGTGGCGTATTGGGGAGACGTATCATTTTTGGCAAGATAGGGATGTAAGTCTCTTCGACATATTGGCAAGCATTTCATCAGGGAGAAAGTGGAATATTGGCAAGACAATTTCAAGAGTCTCTTCAACCCAACAGAGTGACAATAAAGGTGAACAACAACGTCAGGAGTGATAGGTGGTGATACCTTGGCAGCCCACTAGGAATTTGTGAGCCCATTTCCTTTATCGACGATATGGCGGGGAACAGTGTGGATTCGAATGCAAAGATCCAATGGCTTAAGGGATGACACTCAGGTGATATAGACCCCAAAATCCCGTGACAGTCCATGAAGAGGGCCTGTGGTATGGCGGTAACCCACATAAACTGCGATGGTCATTTGGATGGTTCGTGGTGGAGTGGTATCCTACGATATCGTGGTAAAAGAGAACATAGTCATGCCAAAAGAATTTAGTGGGACTTGATAGGGAGGTGACGTTGGAGTTTGATGATGTGGATGGACAGATGGAAAAATGTGATTGGACGACAGGTCAATTCACATCGTTGTTGCGAATTGTGAATGATGATGAGGATGGTGATTGACGAGAGAGATGAATATCAGTGTGACATGGAACCATCTTAACCTGATAACGTAATGTGTTTTTGATAGCTTGGAACAAAGATGGTGATCGATGGCATGCTACAAATGATAGTACAGACAACAAGGAAACCATTCTTGATTGATGGTTGGGTGAAAAAGGTGGTACTAATGAAAAACAGGTGAAAGAATTAAATGACAATCAAATTATAGGAAACCCTAGATGGCCGATGTAGTTACAGTGAAGGAGATTTCTTACTGGAGAAAAGGATATAAACCCATAAAAAAGGAGGATGTAGGAAGGAAGAGATAATCTAGGGGCTTGGAGACTCGACTGTAAGGTCATGAGAGCCTAGAGCAGATTTTGGCTTAGATTTGTAGATTTGCAAATGAGGTATTCAGGAGGTCATATGATGGTAGTATAATGTTTTAATGTCATTTTCATTAATAAAAGAAACTATTTGCTTTCTTGCATTTGTTTTGCTATACAAACCTGTGTTGTTGGTGTGAGTATTAGTTTGTAAGGTTAAGCCCCTTCATCAACAACATTACTCAAATAATGATCAAATGGTAGCCCAAGGCAACAATCTGACAATCAAAGATACATATGGCACATCAATCTACATGAGTGACCCCAACAATACTACTCAACCAATGCAAAGTATACTACAACTAAAAAATACATGTGCCAATAGTTTGAATAAATTGATCAAATGAGAATGGAAGGTTAAAATAGGAATATAATCTTGAGTGTCTATAATATGGTATGTGGTTCATCTCACAGGAATGCATGTGTAACCAACAACTGCATTTATCTAGTACATATGAACAAAAAATAGATACATTTCTCACTCTAAATTGAAAACAAAGAAGAATTAGCACCAATAGTATGATAATCCCATACTTCTAACAAGGGAGAGGGATGATAGGTCCATTGAAACCATGTGTTACAATATGGTGCATGAAGGAGAAGATACACCATCAAAATATGTACAAGTTAGTATAAACAATTGAAAAAGGGCACGCAAAACAAGGCACACACAAATGAAGGTAGGTTGTATTTGAAAATGAAAAAGTGCACACAACAAACCGACCATGACACTTTATAAAGTAACTTGCACATACAAAAAGGACACAACATGATGTGTAAGATCCCCAAAATGGATGTACAATGGTCACACTTTATGTCAATGCATTTATAAATGAAAAAGTGCATTCAATAGATGCTCGCAATGCCTAAAAAGGATGAAATGCTAGAAATACATATAGATTAGCTCAAATGAGGCATCTCATGTAAATATAACTTTTCCAAATTGTAAAATGTCCAAGTAATCAACAAAAATATGAAACAACAATAAATTGAATAAAAGATACCAAGGGTAGATTTAGGAAAAAGGGCATGGGTAGCTATGAAAATATCTAAACTACCAAGTTCAAACATCACAAGAATCATGAAAAATGGAGATCTAGGTAAAAATTTATGAGCTTGGGAGAAAAAAATAAAGATTAGACTTCTATAAGCGATAAAACATACTAGCAACAAACTATGAGATAAATACCCATACCATTGGAAATTTCATGAAACCAACTTTATGAAGATATCTTATCTACCAAATGTTGATATCGTATGCCCAAGTTATGTGAGAAAGAAAAAAATAGCTCCTTCAAGGAAAATTAGGGCTAGGGGGCAGGATAGGGGTACACTTGTACAAGTTGATGTCACTATGGTGTCATGTTAATGCCAAAAAAATATAATGAAAAAATATGTTGTGATTTGTTAGAATATTTTCTTTGTAGGTGAGAAAACCACCCGTGGTGGATGAAAATCACTGATATAACTAAAAATTTATTGAGAGTTACGAAAAAACTGTTGGTTTACAAAAATCATTGGTGGTGACTTGAAAACCACTCGAAATAATTTGAAGCTATTGAAAAGGATTCAAAAGGTTATTTTTTGGTGTTGTAGGTGGTTTTTGGGTAGAGTTCAACTGGGATGACATCACAGATCTATTTGTTGGAGGTGTTCATCTAGGCTAGGGGTTGGTGGTTATAATTTTTGCCAGTGGTGGAAAATAAATACCCATTGTCTTAGTGCTTGACTAAGAAAAGAATTGGTTAAAACCAAAAAGTTGTTTGAAAAAATTATAATAAAAAATCATAATAAAAAATTTATACCAAAAATACCTAGAAAATTGGTTAAAACCAAAAAGTTGTTTGAAAAAATTATTCACTAGAATTCGATAAGACTCATTGGAAATTCTAATAATCTTAGTGTTGCTAAAAAATTGTGTTGTAAAAAAATGTGGACACTTGAATAGGGATGATCCATATGAAGTATAGTTTCAAATTCGTACGACCATGTAGATTCATATACATTGTATGAAAATTTTAGGCCCAAATTCCAAGACAAAATGTTTTCCCCAAATTTGTTGAACTCTAATTTTTGTGTTTGGACAAGAAATCCTTGGGATTTTTGGATGTTCTAAATGCAACAATGATGTTTTTTTTTTCTCTAGGATGCATTGGTTGATTGTTCAAGGAAAAAATTCTCAAAAAATGGATAGAGAATTTAGATCTAAAACTTTGATACCATGTTGGAATTGATTCCTCAACCATACAACTCCTCTTGCAATAAAAAACTTGTCACATAAAGAGTGAAAAAACAAAGAATTACTATGGAGGTCAAAGAGACTATTGGTCCAAAAAAGGATGAATCATTATGAGTGTGTAATGCATATGCACATGAATGAATAAACAATAATTCATGAATTCTTATAATAAGGAAAAAATATAACCTTAGATGAAACTCTAGGTGAGGATAAAAATAGATAATGACATTTGTTATGATCCTATGAATTGAGACAAAAAACACATGACCTAAGTAAGCTTAAGTAGCTAGTTTGAAAAAGGACCTAATCAAGTAAATAATTAATTAGGAAAATACCCTTTTACTTAACAATTTTCAAATGAAGGCTCTTAAATATCTCTAGAGGATGACTTTATAGTATCTCTAGAAGAAGGATCTCGTGTATCTTCAAAGGAGGGCTCTAGAGGAATCTTAGCCAAGTTTCAATTTTTTTAGAGAAACATCATGACAATGTTTGAATATTTCTATTTTATTTTGGAAAAATGTTGCCTTCTTGTCACCTATATTTTCAACTATATTTGGAGGAGAAGGTTTAGGTAATTTTTTTTCCAAATTGTAACTAGATGTTATCATAATGGATGTCATTGATCCCAAGCATATGTGTTTCTTTTGTGGTGTATATATACATAATCTACGTATTATTTTTAGGTTTTGGTATCGGTTGAGCAGGGTGTTGTGATTGGGAGATAGGTTTAATATAAGGCTAACTTTGCATATTTGGTGATGGGGGCAATTGAGCTTGGTGTTATTTTGAATGCATGTTGGTAATTGATAAATGAGATTTATATTGTGGGCACCATTATGATAGTGCATTTGAGAGAGACCATTTTTGTCATAGCTAGTTAGCCATCTAGGAATTAGATTAGGGTTGGTTGGTCCAATCCTAGGATACCCATTGATAATTTTCCCATTGTTGTGGCATTTATTGAATAGGCCAAGGTGCAGACTAAGAGTTATTGTTACAGTTCATAGGTGGTTGCCAAATAGGTTGATTTGGGGTTGGTTGCAAGAAAAATTGCTACCTTGTCTTTTCCCTATATAGTTAAATTCCTCTTCCACATGAGGACTTCTTTATGCAATTTTTGATAGCATGGAGCAATTCACATTGATATATGTGGGGTGGTTCTCACAAGTCTCACAAACATATGTTTTTATTTAAGGGACAATTCTTTAAGAGGATTATATATTTTTAGTTGTATTAGCTTTTAATAATATGTCGGCCATATTTTTTTAAAAACCATAAATTTAAAAACACTCATGACATGGGGTACTTTTATGTCATTGTATAATACCTCTTAACATAATTACTTCTAGGAAAATCAATAAAGCCTCTTTAATTTAATTACCTATATTAAAAGAGGGGTTAAGGTCATGGTCCTGTGTAATTGCTTAGCTTTATTTTTTGTTTTTTTGTTATTTTAAGTAGTTATTTTAATTTGTAATTTTTTTTACCATATAAATTTCAAAGAAATAAATTATAAATAAAAGATGTTTATTAATAAAAACAATTATGAGACAAATGAAAAAAAGAGGGAAGTATGCAAGTGAGTAGCATATTTTTCATTATGTAGAGGTTGCATAATTTGAGCACCCCTATTTTTTACAATATAATTTTAATCCCTAAAATGTAGTAGCTCCACTACAATAGGAGAAGATTCTACATTATCCTTTATGTGATTAATTTAAAACTTGCTCCAGATCACCTATGGTGCTCAAATTTAAGAATCACATGGGACCATGGTATGAGAGAGAAAACTTAATAATAATATCCTTATCTATCATAAGTATTTGGAATACTCATGACCAAGAATATGAAAATAATATTTAGTTCACTGTGAAAAAAATTAATAATTCATGAAATAGGTATTATTTTATTTATATTATGTTAAATTTGTTTTAAGAGATTTAAATTTTTAATTAATTAAAAATTTAAATTTAAGTGAAGGGTTATAGTTTAGTTGGTGAGGGTGATGGTATGTTTTAGATTTGAATTCTTTGAAGGCACCATTAGATTAATTTGACCTTTGAATAATTTTAAGAAGCCAATTCCTTTTCTTATGACATCTAAATTTATATTCACTCATATTATAATCCCTTAAAAAACCAATATCTATATAACCTAATTATAAAAATATTAAATATAAGAAATAAGTGTAGTACCTATTATAAACATTTTCCTTTGGTAGAAGTTGGTCTTTGGACGTAATGAAAATAGACGTTTGAATAGACGTCGCCGTCTTTGGAAAGGGAAATATTAGCCAACTTTTAAGGCAAGAAAATCAATCTGTTTTCAGTGACACATTGCTTGCTTAGAGAACGTGACCCATTTGCCCTTTTCAATCCCTTTTCAACGTTAGGAAAATGAATATTAAATGTGGAATTTGATCGCCCGTCAAATTTGACTTGTAGAATGCACAGCCGGTGGAATTCGTATATAAATTCTTTGGGACACTTACTAAAAATATATTATTATGTGAAAAGGTATAATTGATGACATGTCAAATGTTAGGTGAAGGGGTTTTAAAAATCTTCTTGAGCTTGTGATTTGAAATCTTATCCCTAAAAGCTATCCTCTTCTCTACTCTCAAACCCACCGTTGAATCCATGATGTCTGCATTGTAGAAATGATTTTTCCACAATCTATGAGATTTAGATGAAATTTTCTGAATTCAACTATGTTTGTTTATTTGTATCAACCTTTCAAATCACACTTAGTGATTCGTCATCAGGGAGATTATTTTCCTCTTCCTGATGATGAATAATTGAGTGTGATTCGAAACGTCAATTCAAATAAACAAACACAATTGAATCCATAAAATTTCATCTAAGTAGAGAATTGTTCCCTGAGCACAATCATGGCAGCTCCAAGGTTCTAGCTCCACCAATGTATAACACCTTTTAATATAATTACTTTCAGGAAAATCAATAAAACCCATTTAAATTAATTACTTATATTAAAAAGGGTTTAAGGCCATAGTTCCATGCAATTGCTTAGTTTTTTTTTTTTTTTTTTTTTGCTTATTTTAAGTCATTTTAATTACACTAAGAGGCGTAACCCTACAATGGCAACAACCCCTATAGGAGGCCAGTGAATGTAACAGTGTAAGAAAAAAGAAATGATTTGTATTCTACCAATTGTTAACAGAAGGAATAGATAGTGGATTAACAAAATTTAATATATACACTTATTCCAACGCTGCATGCATGCACAAATAGCTAAATCCCTAGGTAATGCACGTTGTGTAATGCATGCGTTACACATGCACACATAGCTAAATCCCCGGGTAATTCTTTTTAAACATTCTACGTTGAACACATTTTCCTCAAATAAGTTTACACGATGTTTTCCTTTTGAATATGTTTGACTAGTCTGTGTGTTGGATGAAGATGATTCAGAATAAGGTGCCCCATCATGTGTTGGACATAGATGAGTCAAAATAAGGTGCCCATCACAATAAATTATATGTATGCGATGACCATTTATAGATATTGATCCAATCACTTCAATTTCTTTCTATGTTAATTGTTCGATATTTTGTATAATATAATATATATGTGTCTATGACTTTTGTATGACAAAGTTTGTAGGCATCACAATTTTTTTCAGAGAGTTTTGCTTCCGCTGCCATTTGAAGATGGAGTAAAGTGTTTCAGTCCTCATAGCACTCCATTATGCATTACCATTCAAATTTGTAACCGAATATTCTTCCAAATAATTGGCTAATTAAAAAATGCAATTAAATAATCACAAATTTAAGAAATTTGGGTCCATGTGCCATCCGACAAGAGTTGCAGAAAGGAAGACCAAAAATGGTGAAAGGAATATGGATGTTTAAGATTTGTAAAAAAAAATGAAGTAGAAACGAACCCAATTTGCTATTTCCTATGACCTATGACCTATCAAATTATCTCTAAAAATTACACCAATACTATGACCTATGACATATAGTCTTTGACAAAATAATTTTCATGATTTATAAAGTTATAAAGATAAATAATATTTAATTGTATAATATTATATATTATAGTATTATAATATTTTTTGATAAAGATAGATTAAATTTACAAATTTCTTAAAACTTTTATGATACTATTTTAACTTAATGGAAAATGTAGATGAAAAATAAAATAAAATAAACAATTAGGATTATAGTTGATAATGATAATTATCTTTATGGTTGAGGTTAGTCTTAGTATTTGAATAGGATTATAGGTAGGATTTGAGTTACTATCACAATTCAATTAGAGTTAGGGAATGGTTTAAGAACATTAGAATAAAGGTTAGTACTAATATTAGAATGATTTTTTAAAATCTATCTATTTTGTTCCTATCTACAAATAATTTAGGTTCTATTATTTATTTTAGGTCATGGAAAATCATATTGAAGAAATAGAAATGATCGAGATTCCAGTCATGGAAAATCATATAGAAGAAGTAGAAATCATTGACATTTCAGATACAAATTTTGAGGACAACTTAGTTACAAGTTCTGCACTTTCAAGCATTGATTCAAATGACTTCAATGATACAAAAGTCCAATGATTGGGAAGGAATCTTATGAATCAATGCAAGGAACTCACAGACATGCTTAAATTCATAACCTCCCATCTACGTGCAGTTGAAGGCAGAGACGTTACTTCAATTCAAGAAACAGTTGAAACATGCTATGCCACAGCTGACATACTTGCTGCATTTTGGGGCCTTGTTAGGGAGATATTTTATGATGAACAATATGAACAGGGTGACTCGGATTTACTTATATAGGGGTTTCAAAGATATCTCAACCAAATTTAATGCAAGAAATAGTCATAGTACACTATGCAACAATTTTTTTTGTAATATGTAACAAATAGTTTTGTATTTATTAAAATATAAATAAAATTTTATTTTTATCAAAATAAAAATATGTCCAACATCAAAAAGACTTGAAATAGTGGATTAGAAGTTGTACAAATTTGTATCAAAAGCTCAATACATAGAATATTTCACGAGAGATACATTAGGGTCGATTTATCATCTTGACAAAACATAAAATTAGTCTATTAACATAATTTAGGACATTACATATTTCCTTCACTTATTTAGGTAAATCTATAATGAGATAAACATATCATTGCCATATTTATTTTGATATTATATAAATGATGAATACACTTGAGCTCACACCCTTTTTTTTTATCGAACTTTTCTTTCAACATTTATAATATGAGAACACATTTTTTAAGTATTTATGTCTTTACTATTTTCAAAAGTTCTATTTTTGAGTTATTTTTTTATACTATTAATTGATTTTGTACATTAATATTTACTGAACACTCTATTTATTTTTAAAATTTTATCTTTATGAGGATAATATAAACAAACAATTTTTATTTATTTAAGTTCTCTATGCATTTTATATAATAGCTATGGTTCGATTGAGGAAACCAAATAAAATAATACAATAGAGAATATCAACAAGCATATGATTGTAGACGTCATATGCAACAATTGGCAGATGCTCAAGTGGATGTGTACAAAGGCCAAAGGAATGAAGTTGACAAAGAACAATATGGTAAACATAGACCAGAGGTCACTACTGAATAGTTACAAAGTGAAACAATAGTAGAGGGTAATGTTAATAGAAATATAGGCCACCAAATGCCTAAGCATCACTCAAATTCTCAAAGATAGGACATGGACAACCCACAACATAGAGACACAAATAGAAATACATGCCAACGCACATCTGAGGAGGCACATTCACAACAACTGATGAGAGAACAAAAGGATGTTGAGGTATGTGCTCTCTAGATAATGAGGGACAAGTAGAAAACAATCCCAAACTAGGGGAAACAAAACAAATTAGACATAAGGACAATATCAAAATGAATATACAAAGAGAAAATTTTGAAAGGAACGTAGAAGAGGAAGCTTCTAGGTCAGTAGGATGTGTTGCAAAAACACCAAAAAATGTAAATCAACATGCAATGTGATCAACTCCCGAATCACTTACACATGAATTACTAGATGCCAATAGATTGCTAGAAACAAATTTCATGAAATTTCAAATGTTGTTTCATAATAAATTAGATAGGTTGGCATCACCAACAATGTATTATATTTTTCAAGAATGTTACATTGGAATTAGCATCTTTTGTAGTCCCCAAGGTCTTGTTTGTAATAGATGCAGACAAGAAAAAGGCAACCATAGATTCTTAGTTGAAAATAATATGGATCTTGAGGCCCAACTGATAGAATTGGAAAATCTAACTCAAGTGGAAGAAATTCTCATCGTGCGTGTGAGCCCAATTTTGCAAGTGACACATGCAACTGCTGGTCAATTGAAATATAGAGGGCACACGATAAGTTTTCCACAAAACATAGAAAGTGTGGAAAAAATTTGCCACATTTAGTTAAAGATCTTCCAGTGATTGTAGTATGCATAAAGGATCAATGTGGAAAAAACTATAGTTTCATAGTAAATAGAGCTCGTGTATACATTTCCCTACAATACAAAACTAAGCATGACAAGTTTTGCTTTGATCTCATTATTGATGAAAATGCTCTTGACAATATATCATCAAATTTAGATTGTAACATTTTCAATGAGTTGTAAATAGTGCATATGGATTTTGATTCAGACAAAAATGATATTGTTTTTGTGGGCCCCTTGGTGGAGATAGATGAGAGAAACATAATAGAGCACACAACATTGATGGTATCCAAACTGCCAAATGCTCAGAGGGAAATGGAGTTGATTCGTGCATGGGTCAGAAATCCTAATGTAGACCCAATAGTGATGATGGACTGGCCTACCATTGGTGCATCTCCCATAAATGAATATACCATGCCAGGTTTGCTTGACATGACATTCCCCTCTTTGTTTCCCAATGGTAAATGTGATTGGTTGGAACCATGACTAAGGAGAGTACATCTTCATGAATTTGTCAAGCACCTGCTATGACATAGAGATAATAGATTTGGAAAGCACCCAAGGTTTCGTTATTATATGATGAATATGATTATGAGACACCAAGCACAAAATAGCACAACAGTTTGCATCAAATGAAGTCTACACGAAATGCCAATCACAATACAAGAATTGCATGAACATATGGAGAACACACCACACTCCCATTTAGCAAAAAAATTGATGCGATTTAGAACCAGATTAAGGGGAACAAGATCATATTGGGCAAAGTGTCTAGCAAAATTAACATACATGCTTCATCAAATTCGAACACGAACAATATTTTTCACGTTAAGCACAATAGACTCGTACTAGCTAGATTTGCACAAATTGATGTCTAGAACACCACCAAGCACTCCACAAGAAGCACAACTTTGGTGGAAACAAAATTTCATTGACTAGCCACACATTGTTGCACAATATATGCATTTACGAAACTCAACAAGTTCAGAAAAGAGATACTCGAGAATGGTATGAATGTTAAATATTATTGTGCATATACAAATGGTAGCATAGGGGATTCGTGCATGTGCATGGTTTTTATATGGTTAAATGGAGCACCAAATATGGAAACTATAGATTGGAATAATTTAGATCAATTGTACTATTTTTCATTATATCTCCATGATTTAGTTCACGCATGCAACCCTCAATGAGATACACACCTTCATAACATACAGGTATGATTATAGTGAGTTAACAAATTAAACCTTTTCTTTAATATAGTTACTTTAAAAATAGAATAAATATGATATTGACATATCTAAATTTATGTTCTAGGCATATCAAAATTTCAGTCTACACCCATGTTTGAAAAACACCAAACAACTGATAGAAACCTCTTTCAATGATGACTATATGATGGGATTCTAAATATCGTACAAAGACACACAATGTGCAAAGAAGGTGCATGTCTACACAAAAAGAGAGGGAGATCTGTTTGCAAGTAAATGCTTCCTAACCAGTTTTATTTATTTCAAATATAAATATTGTTCTCCTTCAATATATCATTTTATATACCAAGAAAATATGTTAATGACGTATAAGTATAATGCACCATGGCCATTGAATTTAGAATAATCTAAAATATATAAAGATTTAGAAACTGGTGAGATAAAATTTAAGGCATTCAAAAATGATGATAGAGTTAATTCATACAACTATTACATGCTTCAATTGTGGAGAGCAAATATTGATTGGCAACTTGTTATGTAGAAACATGTCGTAATTAAGTATATCACAAAGTATTCAGCCAAAGCTAAAAGAAGTTCAGAGACATACCATCAAATGTTGTTTCAACTAGCAAATGTAGAAAATCCTGATGATTTAGCATCAAAGGTTTATAGATAGCTTCTCATTGAAACATTGATAGAAAGAGATATTGGAGCCCAAGAAACAAGTCATATGCTACTAGAACTTCCATTGGTACCGAGTAGTAGAGTATTTGTCAACTTAAATGTTACAAAGGCAATATTCAAATGTGTAGGTCCTTAAATGTTGTTGAAGAGAATGATGAATAAACCATATCTTTCATTGATGCTTATAGGAATAGACCCCAATTCATGGAAGCTTTGTGCCTTATTTATGTTGCAAAATCATGGATATATAACAAAAAAAGGAGAGGTGACAATAAATGGAGTCCAAGAAAAATAGCAGCTATTGTAAGAGTCTTTCCTAGATTTCAATCAATTCCTGCACATCACTTAGAAAAATGGATTGATTTTTTCTCTTCAGAGTTATTCCTTTACAAACCTTTTTGTGACATTCACACAAATACTGGTAATAATGATGAATCTATAGTTGCCACATGGGATAACTTCATATATAATCAATGACACTTAGAAAGAAGAGGAGATACTAAAAATACTAAAAATGAGACTGATTCAAAATCTGAAGACAACGATAATGCCCAAGGTACTACTATAGAGAACGAATGGGAGATTTTGTCTAGACTTCATCGTGGACAGATTATGCAAGTTTCAGAGATAGATATGTTGGGAAGAAGAGATATAGATCGATAAATAGATTGGTCTCAAGAATTTTAAAATGAACAATACACAAATGAAGTTGCAAATTTCATTCACTTGATGAGAAATACCGGTTGTCTTAAATTCATGATGAGATACGACAATGTGTGCACTATGGAAACCTCAGTGACAAACAAAATAAAGTAGTCAACATCATAATCTCCCACTATCATACATGTGTCAAGATGAATCACCCTTATATATGATAATCCAAGGCACAACAAGAACATGCAAGTTGTATTTAATTTGTCCAATCAGCCAAGCATTACAAAATGCAACCTCTCCATAATTCTCTCCTCTGCTTCTACTTGCACCGACGAGAGTTACAACATTCAACATTGGAGCATCAACTATTTATTCTAAGTTGAGAATATTGATAAAAGAATTCAGTGAGCTACAAGGCATGAGACTTGCAAGTTTCCAAGAGGAAATGTCTCACATAAAATATATATTGATAGATGAAATGAGCTTCCTGGGAGAGAGGTTACTCCAAAAACATAGACTTTTTTCTTCGACAAGTATTTCTAGAAAATAGCCATAAAAGTTTTGGAGGTATGTTTAGTATTTAAATTTCTTAGAATAAGATATCTAAATTGTAATATACTTTGTTCCTTACTATTAGAATACTAATTTCAAAGTAAATATTTTTTAATATACCTATTATAATATATTTTTAGGCATATCTATGATATTGGTTGGAGATTTGGCACAATTACCTCCTGTCAATGATAGACCAACATACGAAAGTAGAAGGCATGCAAAGCTGCTATGGGAAGAATTCAAAACTGTAGTTAGTTTAAGTCATATTTTCAGATAGGATGGACAAAGGAATGAGCAAGAAAGATTTTGTGTTCTTCTATCAAACATAAGGGATGCAAACCCTACAATAGATGATTGGATGTTACTTAAATGTCAAGATCCAATGCAAACATGAGTACTACAGAAAATGATGAGTTCAAAAATAGTGTTCATTTATTTTCAACAAATGATAATGTGCACAATCATAATAAGAAAAAAGTTATTATCATTATCAAACCCCATTGCATGAAGCATTGCTATTAAAAAAACAACACATAGTTCTATAGATGGAGATGAAAGTGATGAGCTCGACATGGAACTATTACTCAACAAAAATGCAAGGGTAATGCAAACTTCAAACTTATGGATTGAAGCAGATCTTGTCAATGGAGCACTCAGATATATTCGAAGTATTATATATAGACCTGGAAATGCACCACCTCTATTTCCATCACATGTACTTGTAGATTTTGATAGTTACTTTGGAATTCCTTTCGATGACCATCATCCCCAAAGAGTTCCAATTCCAGCAATTGATAGGGGTAGCACAAAACAAATTCCATTGAGATTGGATTGGGCTTTAACCATACACAAGTCACAAGGGATGACACTAGAGAAAGCTGCTATTGATATAGGTCCCACTAAAAAAAGTGGTCTCACATTTGTGGCAATATCATGTGTCAAATCTTTGCAAAGACTAAGAATTATGCCACCATTCACATATGATAGATATGAAAAAATGAAGAGAGGAAAACAAGTTGCTAGAAGAAAAGAAGAAGAGAGTAGATTGAAATCCTTAGAAATTATTTGACCTAATAAATTTTGTCAAGACGCTTTTTTGTTTGTACTTCTCTAATTAATCAACAATATCATGATCCTTTCTCTCTTGATCCAAATGCTTGGTAGTAAAAATCTACATGTTCATTTTTTTATATTGAAAGAGTTTGGTAATGATACAACTGATCATCTACTGTATAAAATTTATCAGCCTTTATTATGTCATTGTATGTATTTTATTCATAGTTTAATAAAATATAAAATTTAAATTTCTTTATGTAACATCATTTCCTTATAATTCTATATACTATTTTTGGTATTTCAAATGATTTTGGTGACTTTTCAACATAGTAAGTCAACTAATATCTTATTCTAAGTGTTTACATTATTTGTTCCATAATGTGTATTACTAAACATTATTAATTTCAATTTTTATTTTATCACAAATTATGGATAATTTTATTCTCATAATTCCTAAATACTAATATTTTTTTTAAAATTTCAGCAAACAATTCTAACTAGAGATGTTTCAGAGAACGAATTAGAAATCATTGTTGCAAGCCCAAATACCTTTGTAAACTCGAATGAATTTTTTGAAACTGATGTGGACAAATTTGCAAGGGCTGTTTTAGAGTCTTGCAAAAAAATCTTCAAAGATATTGAACAGATAGCCTTAATGATTGGCAATGTTGAAGAACTAAAAATAATGAAAATGGAAGATGTTGCAAAAGTAGTTAACGATACATCTATAAAAGTAGTTGCATTTCCATCTATGATGAAAGAAGTATATCACGATCATTATGCAAATAAACGCCGCAATACCAATCTCATCATTGAAGAATATGTGATGTACTTACATCATTACAACGAAGTGTTTTTCATATAGTTACTTCTTATTTGACCTTTGATACTTCTTCTAATTTATTCAAGTTGGTTGTAGTGAAACATATATTTTCTCTCTGATTTTTATAAGTTCAACAAACAACACTATTAATTTTCATATATGTGGTTATTAAATTATGTGTTAAAGATATTTTTGAAATGGAGGTGCGAAAAATATATATGAAATATTAAATGTGTGGCAAATACATATGATATAATTTTTGACAAATTTTTACTCACATTTTACTCATTTTAGAAAAGTTTACCAATTTGATTTAAGTTATATTATAATATAAGAGAAATATTTTTCAGAAAAGATTGAAGTGATGTGTAGTAGTAGAGAAGACATCCATAAATCTAAATTTTAACTTTTCGTAACATATTTTGTTCTACTACTTATTTGTAATATACATGGCTTTCTAAAATGTGTAGCATTAAATAATGTCTTGAAGTGGATGTGAGGCAAATATATGTGAAAAATTAATTGTAATGAATGTGTCACAAATATATGAAATACTAAATGTGTCATAGATATGTGTGTGTGTGTCTATAACCCAAACCCTAATTCTAAGCGTAATCCTAACCATAATGTAAACCCTAAGCCTAACCATTATTTGAACTCTAACATTAACACTAATCCTAATCTTGAACTTAAAACTACCATAACTATTATTCTATCATTCTATCATAATCATAATAATAATCCCAATCCTACCCATTTCCTCACCCTAACCTTAATTCTTACCCTAACCCGAACATTGATGTAAACCCTAAACATAATCCAAACCATAGAATAAAATTCTAACCTTGACCATAAACCTAATGCTAACACTTACCTTAACACTAAACCCTAACTGTACCTATAACCCTAACCATAAGCCTAAACATTAACCCTAATCATAATCATAAACCTAAATGCTAAACCCTAATCCTAAATGGTTAGCCCTAAATCTAATGCTAACCCTCACCATGATATAAACTTTAACCCTAACTATGATAAATTGTAACCCTAAATTTTAACCCTAATCATAACTCTAATTATATTAGTTTATTCAATGTATAACACTAAACCTTAACACTTAACCCTAACGCTAACTATAACCCTAATCATAAGTCTAAACCCTAACCCTCACCATAATCATAGTCATAAACCAAATCCTAACCCTAATGCTAATCGCAACCTTAATCCTAACCTTGACCCTAACCCTAACCCAAATATAGCCCTAACCAAATATAAATCCTAACCCTACCCTTAGTTATAATTCCAATCCAAACCTTAATAGTAATTCCAACCCTACCCTTAACACTAACCAAAGCCTTATTCCTAACCTAAAACCTGTTATAATTATAATCCAAACCCTAACCCTAATCATAATTCTACCCCTAACCCTACCATAATTCTCACACTAACTATGACCATAAACCCAACCTTAACACTAAACCCTAACCCTAATCATAATAATAAATCTAAACCAAAACCTAACCCTAATGCTAACCCTAACCATGATATAAACCCTAATCCTAAATGCTAACTCTAATCATAACCTTAAATATATTAATTTATTCAATGTGTTATGTCACGATTGCTATGATATAAACCCTAATCCTAAATGCTAACTCTCATCATAACCCTAAATATATTAATTTATTCAATGTGTTACGCGTGCTGCGGTTGCTACTAGCAAATATATAACCTATATATAAAATACGTCGAGATGTCTCAAGGCATTTAATTTTTTCATTATTTAGCTTTAATAAAAATTAAAGTTGAAAAAATTCAATGCCTTTATACATCTCGGCGTATTTATATATAAGTTATATATTTACTAGTTTGTAATTTTTTAACTATATACATTTCAAAAAATAAATTATTAATAAAATATATGTTTACTAATAAAGATAATTTATGAGGCAAATGAAATAAAAAAGAGGGAAGGAAATATATGCAACAAAATAGTATATTTTTCATTATGTAGAAGTTGCATAATTTTAGCACGTCTATTTTTTCACAACATAATTTCGATATGTAAAATGTAGTAGCTCAATTATAATAGGAGAAGATTCTATATTATCCTTTTTGTGATTAACTGAAAACTTGCTTGAGATTACCTATGGTACTCAAATTTAAGAATCACATGGGACCATGAGAGAGAAAACTTAATAAATAATAATATCCTTATCTATTATTTAGCCATTGAAATAGTCATTGACCAAGAGTACGAACATAATATTTAGTTCATTAGATTATATGTGAAAAAAATTAATAATTCATGTAATAATATTATTTTTATTTATATAATGTTAAATTTGTTTTAAGAGATGTAATTTTTTTAATTAATTAAAAATTTAAATTTAGTTGAAGGGTTATAGTTTAGTTGGTGAGGGTGATGGTATGTTCTTTAATACTCTTATATATTAAGATTTGAATTCTTTGACCATTAGATTAGGTTTGACCTTTGAATAATTTTAAGAAGTCGATTCTCTTTCTTACAACTTATCTAAATTTATACTCACTCATATTATAATCCCAAAAAAAAAACCAATATCTATTATATTTAATTATAAAAATATTTAATATAAAAAATAAGTAGTATTATAAACATTTTCCTTTGGTTGAAGTTGGTCTTTGCATGTAATGAAAATAGACGTTTGAATAGACGTCGCCGTCTTTGGAAAGGGAAATATTAGCCAACATTTAAGGGAAGAAAATCAATCTTTTTTCAATGACACGTCATTTGCTTAGAGAACGTGACCCGTTTCTGCTTTTCAACGTTAGTTAAAAGAGTATTAAATGTGAAATGTGATCGCCCGTCAAATTTGACTTTAACGGTGCAGGTAAACGTAATCTAGTTATAAATGTTATAAGCTAAATGTACGATTAATAAAATTTTCTTAAAAGATTCTATAATGTTATAATTTTTATTAAAAGGTAAATAGAATAAAAATATATTATGATAGTATTTGTTTGTTTAATTAATGATTAATATTTATATTTAGTAATTAATTGTTTGTTATAATTTTTCAGTATAAGAATTTATATTTATTTTGGTTAATGTAATGTAAATATAATTTTCAACTAAAAGTAACTATTGTAGTATCTATGATGTCGCACTTATGATGTCAAGAGAAAATGTAGCTATAAAAAGTCATGTCATAGGAATAGGATATGCATATTTATGATATCATCATTTATCAATTGAACTAGTTTAAAAACATATATTGTAACTCTTTTCTTATATGTTCATAAATTTATTGTATACATTTAATATTTATATGATATGATATTATATGAATATTAAAATTATATTATTCAATTTATTATATAGATATACATTTTGATTATTTATAAATTAAATTTATTTTATATATATATATATATATATTATTTAATTTATATATTAAAATTAGTTAGTAATTAATTTATTATTATTATTATTTTTTTTTATATGCAAGATTAGTATTTTTTAATAATAATATCGAATTTACAAGCGTCTATCATGTAGGGAATTTTTTTTTTAATAAAAAACCATATAGCCATCCGACCAACATATTCACCTTTTGTATACCAGCATCCAAAATAAACTAACTAACCATATCCACAAATAACCCATCCAAAAAATGCACTACAAAAATGTCATTTTAATGGCTATATTGCTACCAGGGCTTCCAACCATACTGGAAAAATACCAACACCAACCCCTACAAACCAAAAAACCTCTACCCAAAGCCCAACTTACAAAAACTTGTTTAATTTTGCAAAATCCTCGAAGTCCGATTTTCACTCCACTTTGCCAACCGCCATCAACCCAAAGAATTTCTTAAGAAATTCAACAGCTACCACCACTATCATCTAGTGCCTCAGCAAACCCGGCCCATGCAAATCCAGGAGGAATGAAAAGATCTTCACAATCTCCTTTGTGTGAAGCCGTTCCAAATTGCAAGGCCTCAAACAACCCTTGCCTTTAATCACCGCACTAAGAACCTCGTCCACTCCTTCCACCAAATCCTCCCTAAACATTCTGACCAGCAACCCTTTCGCTTCAGCCTTCAGAACTTTAATGTCCAAGAGAGATGCCAGAAAATGAGAGGAAACGTGCAAATTATCCCTCCTGTACTCCTTGCACTCCAAATGGCCAAAACCCAGAACCATCTTCACAACCGCAACCACCAACGGATCATAATTGAGCAGAATTTTCTTTAATATTTGATTAGTGACCTCCCTAAATGAGGCTTGCCTCGCCGACAACCTCAATGAAAATGGAGTGTCAGCCCCAAAACAAGCGAGGCCTGCCACCGAGACCTCAATTACAATTTTTGAACCCTTCGCCATTAGCAATCCTGCGTTGATTGCACTCGGCTAGAAAGAGAGAAGGAAGCCCACATACACCACACACAGGTCTACAATGAAAAACGTTCACCAAAAATAATACTAGCCTTCAATAAATAAAAACACAGATCACAAGACCACTATCATCCTTCGCGAATGGTACACTGTCCAACGTGCAAGATGTCCTTGCAAACGGAGGAAATCCCTTCACCATTAAATGCACTTATCACTATGCGTTGGAGAGCGAGTTGTAGCTGTCCTCAGCTATGAGCCGTATACCTTGTGAAAAGACAAGCCAAATCAATCCATTCCATCGTGGTTGCCAGCGTAGCTCTCCAAGTCCCAACTACCTACCATTGTGGCATCAAATTCCACCTCCCTCCGCGAGCTTGGACGGGCGCCCGCCCTTCCATCCACTATTATTAATGTTTAATTTTAATTTTTTTATAATTTTTATAATTATTTTTTAAATGCTATAATATATTACATTATTTGCAAGAATTTTTAATTTAGTTAAATTCAAATTTGTCTTCTCAATATTAATAATTTACGTATAAATTATTTTATTATATTAAATAATGATAATTCAATTTTCTTTCTAAGTGAGTTATTTTCTAAGGGGCTCATAAATGCATATAAAAAAAATATAGAACATGCTTGTTTTAGAGGAGGGCCATAAACAAAAACTTAACATGGGGTATTATGTAATAAGCATATATCGTCTTGACTATTCTACCAAAATTCTACGTAAACTGTGAGTCTATATTATTAATAAGATACATAGATATTAACTACTAGAACTTGCACCTAAAGGAGGTTCAAGGATTATGCCGATAAAAAACTATATATATGATAAAATGTTAGAGAGTATGTGTCAAACAATTAATAATAATAAGTGTTAATTAATGGAATGAAATAAACTAAAACAGATTTAGATTTTTTCATATTATCTTATTTTGAAATATTTACAACAAATTTAAAACATAGAGAAATGCAAATGAAAAAGAAAAATTGTCATCAAATTAGAAAAAACGCTCCAAATAGAAATAAAATGTTCTCACCCGATTGAAAAATAAATATTTATCTAGATTTTACATGATAAGTGAGATTTTGGAGGCTTTCATTTGATATTTTGGAAGCTTTTACCACTATTTACCATTAAACAACTACAATTAATAATAAGTGTTAAATAATGGAATGAAATAAACATAGACAAATCTAGATTTTTTCCTTAAAGAAATTATAAAGTAATATAAATAAAAAAAAAAAATATTGTAAATGGAAATAGAATGTTCCCATCTAGTTGTCAAATCAATATTTATATGGCTTTTATGTGATAAGTGAGATTTTGGAGGCTTTTACCTAATATTTTGGATACTTTTACCATTAAACAGTAGTTGAAACTTGTTTCTTGATGACTCAACAGTGATTAGTGGTTTGTACGCATGAGACTTGTTTCAAACTCAAATATCACACTATATGTAACCATAATAATTGATAACAATACCCTTTGAATCAAATCATATCATCACACACTCTAGCTTTATCCTCCTCCATTGTCAATCCACTTGAAACAAATGTGATAGACCACTCTACCATCGAGTCCCCAAAATCCCCTACAACCTTCTTCAAGAATTTCACATCCCAATTTGATTTTTTCTTTCACACATTCACGTCATAGCCCATTGCTTCAATCATGAAGAGAGCCCATGACTCATTGAATAGTCAAAACATAATGGGCCAAAATCTATTACTAGTCACAAAGCCTAAACCCAAACTTTGTCACTTCTAAAACCTCCTTCAAACCACCACACCAACGTGGGAATACTAGAGTCTCCATTACCACTCTAATTACATCTTTCTCCTCCCCTAGATCCAACTGAACAGCCACCATCATGGAGGAAACATTTGTATTCACATTATACCTATGAGAGGTTGAGAGGAATACATCTCCAAGAATCATATGGATGACATGTCAAATGATAGATGAACGAGTTTTAAAAATCTTCTTAAGCGTGTGATTTTAAATCTTACCCCTAAAAGCTATTTTCCTCTTCTTCACTCTCAAACCCACCGTTGAATCCATGATATTTGCATTGTTGCGAACATTAGATTGGTATGCAAACTTATTTGCTTCCATATTCAACATAAAAACACCATTAATTTTTTCTCCCTTCTTATCATCATTCCAGTCCTCTAGTGAGCCATCCACCCCAACTTAATTAAACATGGAAAACTTTCCCTTCCAAGCAATGGAGATGACTAATGTCCCTTCTTTAACATTCTCTAATCATCCACATTATTTGTGAAGAAATAAATGTCAGACATCAAGATTGACATGTTTGCATAAGAATATGGTTCCATATTTACCTCACACAAAATAGTGGCATTAGTAGCTAAGTAGGCTACCACCAAAGGAACAACAAAAACAAACCAACGAGGAAACTAGTCAAGAAGCAACACAATGCTTTCTTAAAACATATTGAAGTTTTCAAAAGCAACCAGTGGATCAAACATTGTAGTGCCGGTAATGTTCTTCATGCCCAAAGAAGCTTGCAAATCCAAGAAAGGAAGTAATTCTATTAGCTACCCCAAAAAAAAAATAAATAAATAAATAAATAAAAAAAATAACACCCCATCCTCTTACAATATTGTTGCAATTCCTTCTTATTCATCTAGTATTTCAAAAAGTAGAGAATTGTTTCCAGAGCACAATCATGGCAGCACCAAGGTTCCAACTCCACCAATGTAGCCTTGTGAAAAGATCAACCCAAACATAGGGAAAAGGTCTTCACCATGCACATAATTTAGCATCTGCTCCAAAACTTTCATAGCAGTGTAGTAGCCACCAAGTCATTCGCCAAATCAAGATAAACCTCTGAAGTTGTCTTTAGTAGCATGCAAACCATGCATGTTGGTTGAGCTAGTGTCCAACAAACTGGCATTAAAAGATTAAATTTGCATCTGCAAGTTGGCCAATGTATCTTTAAGATCTGTTTTAGCTTGGAGAGTATGTTTGAGAATGGTGAAATGGAGTGAGAAATTTGAAATGAGCATCAAGACCTCTATATGAAGAGGGAAGAATGAAGCCAAGCACCAAAGTCTCCAAACAAATTTAAGGATAATTTTCCTAAAGGTCTGAGAGATAATATTGTGATGCTAGGAAAGTTCGAGAAGTGCAGATCTCCAAGTCCAATTGTGGGGAACAATAGCAGGGAAGGTGGAGGAGAGATAGCACCAGAGTTTATGAGCATGAGAGAAAAGCCAAAATGTGTGTTTAATAGTCTCTCTTTTAGAGTGGAATGGGCAAGAAGGGGAGGGAGTGATGAAGTGAAGATGATTTCCAATAGGAAATTTAATGTGAATAATTTTCCATGCTAGTAATTGGGATTAAGCATTAGCTTTGGAATACCAAATCTAGGAGCTTAGTTTTTTCCACTTAGCATAGTTAAACTTGCAATTCCATTTAAGATTAAGTTGAGTGGTAAAAGAGAAGGGGGGAGGAGCTGCCAATAAACAATTTTGGGAGGAAAGCATTGGAAGCTGTGGTTGTTAGGACATTTCCATTCTTTGAGAAAGTTATCATGGCAAGATATAGATAGTAGGCATGATAGCTTAGGGGCAACAAGTTGGATTTTCATAATAGAATCATTGACAGTTGGAGAAAGCTTGAACTGGGCTTTGAGAAGTTTCCAAGACTTCCAATTAAAATTATTAGGGTTCAACGAATCACAAAAAACTTGGATGCCTTTTTTAAACAAGTATCTCCCTTTAAGGTTTTTGATCTTAGCAAGAGGAGAATTGCCTTGTTGAACCAACCAATTCCACCAAATGGAAGATGATGTGAAACTTAGGCCATGACTTAAGGATTGATCATACCAAGATAGTATTTATGAAGTGATTTGCCAAGCAGTCCAAATGGTGTTAAATGGGGAAAAACCATAAGTATTAAAGAAAGAAGCCATAAGAAGCCTGTCCTTCCAATTGACCAAGTCCCAAGAGTCACCAGCTATAGCAGTTTGTATTTGATAGTAAACCAAATGTTTCCAAGGCCCTTATAATCCATTTAGTAGTAAGACAAATGCCTTGAGTAAAAGGATCAATGACTCCCAAAACCCCTTGTCTTTTGGTTGAATACAATAGATCCATGAGGAAGTAGGAAACCCTTTCTTATTTCCCCAATTAGCCCAAGGAAACTCCTGATCAGTTGTGTAAGTTGATCTTATAGAATTATTTGAAGGGAGCCAACAAGAAGAGATGTAGACATGACTAGCCAAAAGGATTTTGTTGGCAACTTGTATTCTTCTAGCTAGAGATAAAAATTGGTTGGTCCAATTTAAAAGCTTGTGTTTGATTTTGGACAAGAACCAATTCCACATATCTTTGAGAGAGACCCCTATACTGAAGGGAATACCAAGGTATCTTCTATAACGCCATGCTTAACTTCATGCAATTCACTAGGCATCCAAGGTGGCCGAGGGGTAGGGTGGGCCATAAAAAATTTAGTTTTATGCATAGCTAACTTAGAGATAGAAATGGAACAAAATAGGTCCAATATATCAAGAGTATTAGCCACTTCATCAGCTGAATTAGGATGAATAACATGCAGTCATCAATAAAGTGAGAATTTAGAGCTTTAGCATTTCCAAGAAGAGAGATAACCTATATAAGTTTGGTGGATAGTGCATGCTGAAAAAGATATCCAAGAACATAAAAAATTAGAACATAAAGGAATGGTGCAAAGGAGCAGCCTTGGTGGATGGATTTTTGTAAGGGGAATTGGGGTGAAAGGACTCCATTAACAATAATTTTGGCATTAGCATCCATAAACAACATGTTGATATGTTCATGGATTTTGGGACCAAATCCAAGCCACTTTAGAATATTAAGAATGAAGGGCCAATGAATATGATCATAAGCTTTATCAAAATCAAGTTTTATATTTAAAGCATCTTGGGTAGATTGTTAAGCCCATTTAGCTATCTCCTAGGCTAGAATTAAGATGTCTAAAATAAATCTTCCTCCCAAGAATCTAGTTAGCTTTGGATGAACAATGTCTTGTGTGATGGGCTTGAGTCTTCTTGCTAGTGCTTTAGCAATGATTTTATAGGAGGTGTTGAGGAGGGTAATAGGTCTCCAACCACTAATAGTGTCCTCATTTTTTCCTTTGGGGATAAGTTTAATTAGTCCCTAATTTATAATAGCACCCAAAGAACCAACTTCAATGCCCTCAAAGTAAACATTATAGACATCCTCTCTAATATGGGGCCAAAGAGCTCTATAAACTTCAATTGGTAAACCATCAATTCTTGGTATTTTTTCCAAGGCCATACTTTGCAAGGCTTCATCAATCTCTTCAATAGAAAGAAAGTGATCAATTAATTTTTTGTATTCAAGGTCCATTTTTTGGGAATGCAACCATCAACACTTTCTTCAAGGATAGGAATAAGGGGGTCCTTTACTGATTCATCTATAAAAAAGGATTTTAAAGTGGACATAGAAGGTTTGCATAATATCAACATGGCTAGTGATGGTGTTTTTTCCTGCTAAACCTTGAAAACTCTCTAAAGGACAACCAACTCTTATGCTTAAGGACTTCAAGATTAGGGTCCAACAAATGGGAGATGGATCTGACACTTTTCTCCCCTACACTTCAAGCTTTGCAGGATCTAGGTGGGTATCCCGATATGTAAAGAAAATAAGCTTCATACAGATGATAAGGGCCCGTAGGGCTAGTTACACCCCTTGTTCTCATTTAAGTTCAGGTATGAAGTAGGAAACATGAAAGAAAAACTAAACTAAGAAAGAAGAGAAAAGGTTTTTGAATATAATTTTTTTTTTAGAGGATAGGGGAAGAAAACCACACAAGACTAGTGCTTTCCTTGGGCTATAGAGTCATATGTTATGATTTTATGATGACAAAACCAAAAATATTATGAGGGTCTTCTACCAAATTATCACCTTATGATAATCAGACCTAGGCAAGCCTATTATGCAACAATAATTAATAATCCCTAGTAAATGATAACATACCCATTAATTCATGGCAAGCATTTAATCTATCCCTTGGAAAAATAGCAAACCAGTAAACTAATTTAGAACAACAAATGTGCTTGAAAAATTGATATAACCCTTGATAACCCAGCTTAAAGCATATCATCACTCACATTTGGAGAAAATTGCATGATAGAGTATATTAATATATGCCACAATTCATAATACAAAGGAGATGCCAAGTAATGGCTAACAAACATATATCTTCACCTTTTAGCATACAATACTTTCTGTACATAGCATCTGCCTTACCAATACACAGAACTCTCCAAGAGAGAACTGACCTCCAAAGCATAAGAAAAACATTAAAACTTGCCTTTATAGTTGAGGCATAACTCAAAACTTGAACAACCACAAACCCTAATCTAACTAGGGTTTACCAACGATTAAAAAATATCTACCAGGGTTATAAAAAATTGGCTAGATTTGAAGAAGGATCCCATCATCAATTCTCTAGACAATCATGCCAAACCACCACATTGATGAGCACACAAATCTTGACGAAAACCCCCACGAAATCCACAACAAATCACGAAAAAGTGCAAACCTCTAGCAAAAAGGACAATGACACATATCCAGGCATGGGCACCACTCCATCATAATGGAAGTAGGTAGAAGCAGCTACAACGAAGATAATATTACCTTTTTCCTTAGTCAAAATCAAGTCATTGAGGAGGTAGTTGCAACAATAATGTCGCCATCGTAAAAAACACACCATTAACAAGAATCATCAGACTTCAGAGCTTCTTTATACCTCATACTCCATCGACACCAACACTTTGGACATCGTTTGTTGGGGTTGCCATGTACCTTCTATAGCAAAGCATCGGGCATCAATCTGGAGGTCTTCACTAGGTGGGTGTCAGGGTTCAGTCATATGGGCTATCGCTTACTATGAAATGATAAGGGGTAGAGGGGAAGGGCGACACTCAATGCCCAAAAGAAAGTTGGGGTTGGGGGTTTATCTTATGCCTTACCACTAGGTAGTAAGGTGTAAAGGGGTAGACCGATCCTTGATGCCTGAACGGTCATCAGAGATTAGACTTCAGGGTGTTAGCTTACCTCTTCCCACTAAGCAGTAAGGGGTAAGAACATATCTCGAAGCCCAAAAGTCCGAAAAGGACTTAGGAATTTGAACTTAGAAATTAGAAGAAAAAGAACTTAGAAGGGAAAGAAGAGGTTTCAAGAAGGAAAGGAGAAGTGAAAGAAGAAAAACAAAGAGAAGAAGAACTTCAGGTGTTGGGCATCGAGGGGATGGCCTACAACATACCTCATAAAGGTAAAGGGGAAATCAGAAGTCCAATCTCCGAAAGGCCAAAGTGGAAAATGACGTCGAGGGTTGGGGATATCAAATACCTCTTACCTTGGTGAAGGGGTCGAGGGGAAAGAAAAAGGGAAGGCAAGAAGAGGTAAAGGGTAAGGGTTAAGCCCGATGGGTGAAACCCGAAATGTAAAGGAAAGAGATGGAAATAAAGGAAAAAGGGGAGAAGAATAAGGAAATCGGGGATGATAGAGGAAGGATTCTAGGAAGTAGAGCAATGAAAGCACAAAACACCAAAATTTCCATACTTAGCCAATTTTGGAACCTAAAAATGGATCATCAAACAAGGGAACTTTGCAACCAGTAGAGGACCCTAAGCATGATGCACCATAAAGATCTCTCAGATTAGTTATAACTGATGGGCATCATGAGGGGGTGGCACAAGATGAAAATAGTGCCACCAATGGCTCTAGTTGGGGATGCATGCTTCAATGAAGGATGGAAAGATTCCAGATCTTTGCGGAAGTAGACCATGGTGCCATATCGATTGGGCTCAAGAAGTACCCAATCTTCAAAAACCTCATTTGATGGCCCTAGGCCATCAAATGATAAAAGGGACACCAATGCTTGCCTCTGTCAAACACCAGGCTTTCAAAGGAGTTGATCTCCCTTAACCCAATTTTTTTTTGTCACACCATAGTAGCAAAAGTAGCCTCATTCTTGCATGAACAAATATTTGATTACCTTTTAACAAGTGAAAAAATTCTCCATGTTTGAATTTTCTACTACATGGTAACCACATAATGTAGGCCACTTCACTACCACACAATGCATTTTCTTATTTTGTACTAGGTGGCAGAGATTGAGAAATTTTATGAACAACATATGAAACCATGGTACCTCATACCTATTGAACACCTTGCATGAGTCAAGGAAAAAAGGAAATTCCTCCAATTCACATGGAAAATAAAAATACGCCTCTTCACGATGTTGACTTGCAGAGGGAAACTCATCCTCTAACAAGTCAAACTGAGAACTTTGAACCTCTAGCATATGAGAAACATGAGAAGCTAAAAAATCATTACTTTGTTGCTGCTCATCACCACTGCAATCTGCATGCTTGGAATCACCAATGTTAACACAAACTTCATCAACACATTCATTCAAATAATGAGACATTTTGAATGACTTGAGCTACACTCTTTAGATTTATTTTTTGTTTCAATCTCTTGGCAATCTACTGAAACATATGTGCCACAAAAATAAGACCTATGGCACACATCTTTGGAGCTCATCTCAACAACATTACCCTACCATGACTGTCTTGAAGTCTGCTACTCATGAGGAATACTATGAGTTGCACCACTTGAAAACAAGTTTTCATAGGCATCCATGTGATTCACACAATCACACTCCTCAAGTGTGAACTCATCATATAAAACTTCATCAACTGTAACAACATTTATCTTTACATTTTCATCTTCATGTACAATTGTATCTATGCTATCCCCATGCAAAAATTCAATGACAACTTCAAAACTAGAAAAAGGGACAGAAGAAGGTAAGAAATCAAACAAGGGAGTAATTTATTGTTCATCACTTACATCACCATCATATGCATGCCAAACACAATCAACTACCTGAGCTAATTCATTCAATGGATCTCTTGCATACATATCTTCTTCTTCTTCCATATTATTGTAAAAATTAGTAGAATCATACCCCACATTATCAAGCTGGAAATCATCATTGATTTCATCATTGCAACTCTTCACAGATGATTGCTCCAACTACTCATCTAATATAGAGAGCTAGTTCTCTATTTTTGTTTTTCAACATCTACAGAAGGTATGACATCAAATATTTTTGTCACATCATCATACCTTGCAGGATGACTATTGTTCTCATCTGCACACATGTCCTCTATGTTGAAAAAAAAGGGGAAATTGTAGCTTAAAACTTGTAAACCTATGTGACTATAGATTTAAATAAGTGTTCTTTGTCACAATTCTTTGTGTATGATTAATCTTTTTAGATCAATTTTACCAATTGTAGAAAGAGATAGAAGATTATAGAAGAATGAGACAAGAAGATAGAAGTGACACAACATATACGTGGAGAACAAGGTTACAACAAGATTACAATAGTGCTTGTATTATTTATCCTTAAAACAAGATTACAATATAATATTGTATCAATCCTAGATTTATATGCTTCCTTGCCTTCAATAATCCTTTTTCACAACCTGCACAAAACTCTCATACAATTTCTGTAGCACAAGCTATCCATGCATTCCATTTGACCAAGCATGAATCCACACATCCCATGCCATGCTTTAAACCCTCACACATGCACAAGCCCAACCTACATAACCTGCTACAAACTCTCATTTACTTGCTGCAATATATAGACAACAATGAACATGTAAAATCAATAAGAGTTGTACAGAACAAGAGCATAAATCTCCTCACAAAAATCTATGCCTAGATTGTGCAAGTAGAATTCCACACTGCAACATGAAGTCAAAACCAAAGTCCCCTTAATTTAGGTGCCCCAAACTGAACACTTAACTGATCGTTGGTCAAGAAAATATCTTGCAAGCATTACCTCAAAGTTGGCACCCAAGAATGGGCCCACTTAACTGAGCCTTGTAAATATCTTCTCATGCAAAAGGTGTTAACTGAAAGATGCCAACTTGGGTACCCAAGGTGGGTCATGTCGATATTAGTTAATTGAAACATATCTCTCCACCAATTCATGCAAACATTATGCATGATTGATCATCCCCACTTAACTAAATGTATCCACCTATTATTTGTCATGAAACTGAAGCCATTAGTCATGCAACTCAAGTCAACTAAAGTCAACTAGCATTCAACTCAAACTAACTACATGCAAATGAAGATAACTGAACCATGACTGAATTGAGCTGAACTCCACTCATGTAAATATCAATCCCTAACTTGTAGGATCTTTACATGCATTACTAAAGTGTTATCAATCCTCCAAATAGTTAACTTAAGTAAGGTGGGTTCCACCTTCTATATGGGCACCCCATGTGCTCCTATTTCATAGGAGCTCTTCTTGGGAAACCCCACATGTTCCTTTCATTTAGAAATAATTACAAATGTCAATTTACATGTTCATTTCATTCGAGTTTAACCTTTTTCTAATCCTATTGTTGGGAAACACTTTCTAAGGACTTAGGAGATACATGAAATATGTTTAGGATTGCAATTAAATGGAATCCTATTCCCAACATTCTCCCACTTGACATTATACATCACAATTACTCTAAACAAGGAATCATTATTATAAATCAAGTACAGGACTCAAGGCCAATGGCCTTCCTGCACCAAGAGAACTTATCTACAAAATTGATCAAAGTGTCAACTTTCTCAATCAATACATTTCCAAAGTCTCTGTAACCAAAAAATCATAGGTAGAACTTCATGCTATCAACATAACAACCCAAATTTGCAAATAGGTCCCTGTATATCCATCATCCTTCAAAATAAGACTTCAAGGTAATAACACACATAAACATGCAATAAAAAACCTCTAAAGTAGCTCACTGTAGTAAAATGTAACCAGTCCAAGAGAGGTTCCCCCTCTCATATAGAACACATATACCTTTTGGAACTCCCACTACATAGGTGTGGACAATGATTTTGGCACCCAAATGCTTTCTTGCACTTCTAGGGTGTTTCACCTAAAAGGAGAAAGAAATGGGCCAAAATGGGAAATTTTCTACACTCAATATTAATGTAAATGAGATGTATTATGCCTAATTAAGATGCTCTAATGCTCTGATCTGAAAATGAAATGATCTAATGATGCAAAACCTAAGAAATGTAGCTTGTTTGAAAACACAATGTGATATGAAGAAATGCCTAAAAATGTAAGTAAATAATGAAATAACAAAACATAATTGAAGAGGTGCACCTGGAATATGGAATCTAATGTTGGGAGATTCTGGAATCCTAAAAAATAAACTGAAAATATCGACTAGGACACTTACGCTAGGTTGGGCGACTTAGTCCCAGTTTCAGGAAACTTTGCCCGAACAAGAATCTTCCAAATGGGTATCCAAAAATGTCAAAATCACTTTTCAGACCCGGAAGTGGGACTAGTCTACCAGTAGTGGCAACTTAGTCCTCCTGCAAATCTCGAGAGTTTTGGGACAAAATCTTGTAGCCTCAGGTTTGCACTTGCTTTCTTGACAGGTGTTCGCACTTAATTCTATAGAAAACGGGGTAAAAAGTCTCTCCAAGCTTGAATTAGGGTTGTGATGACTTGATTGAATTTGAAGACTTCTTGACCACTTTTCAACACCTATTTGCTTGAAAAATATGCATATAAAGTCTGCAAACACACATGCAAAAGGGGGAAAATGGTTGAGGGTTAAATTATAGGGGTTTGCCTTTGCCAAACCCCGAATTGGTAATCAAACCCTATAAAATGAAATGAAATGGAAAGAGAATGATAAATGAATGACATGCAATGTCATAAACTTACCAATCCCTTGATGTAGAAATCTGAAGATATGCAATGAAGTGCTCCAATGGATGACTTGATAATGCTTGATTGCTTAATTGCTTGAGAATTATGATTGCTTGAATGCTTGATGAACTTTGAAAAACCCTTATTTATACTTGATTTTACTAAAATTTCCCAAAAATAATACACCACAAGGCAACCTCAAGGGTTAGAGGACAATATCCCGCTAGAAATTTATAATTATTTTGAGTTTTGTGCCAAAAAGGACTAAGTCGCCCCTATTGGAAACTTAGTCACACTTAAGAAAATTAAGTGGGTGTCAAGAATTATGGGGCATTAAATGTTTTCCAACAGGAGTATCCTCAAAAACACACTTAAAAAGGGCCATAAAGTGTATTAAAGGGTTATTTATACATGAGAAATGGTTGAATTAGTGATGACAAGTCTAGAAAAGCATGAAAGTGAGTTACAACACTTTACAACACTTTGAAATAAGACTTGATAAGTAATAAAAAGGAGTTATTTAGGTAAATTATGATGAAAGGGTCCTAGAAAAGTTTGAAAGTGGGTTACAACACTTCACAACACCTTTACAAGACAACCTAGAAGTCTTAATGGTTCATGAAGTTTCAAGACCTAATGTGAATGTGTTGGCCACATTACAACATTAGACCTACGCAAAATCAAGCCAAATTCCAGAAGAGAGACTCAAGTGAGCATAAAAATGTCAACTATACATTTTTTGGCAACACAATAGGTAATGCCAAATTTGAAAACAAGATCACAACATTAATAAGTCCTTCTATAGCACTTCACATAGAGGATGTGGCTAACTCCTCTATCATAGTGTCAAAGAAGCATACAATGATATGCAAAATACATCTCTCATAACACAAGAACCTTCAAGAAGAAGACAATATTCCCACAAAGAGAGAACCTACAAATCAAACCATGTTCTTTTACCACACTAACATGTGCCAAACTATGTTATTTAAGATCTCCTTCAACACTCCCAAACTGAAAGGATATCAACATGTAACCATTCAAATTATAATGAAACATGGTAGAACTTAGATATAAACCTCTCACAAAAAGTAGATCAAATTTAGCCAACATTCCACTAGTGGAATTTGGCAAATAAATGACTACGTGACTAAAAATATTAGTCACATGACTAAAAGTTTTAGTCACGTGACTAACACTAGTAGAATTTGACAAATAAATGACTAATTTGGTCATTTATAAGTGACTAATTTGGTCATTGGGTAAAATCACAACTAAATGACTAATATTAGACAAAGAAAAATGACTAAATAAATGTGCTCATTATTAAAATCTTGGCCATAATTTTCATTTTAATAAACATACTCTAAAACCTTCGTCAAGACCTTATTTTCAATCGTAGCCTGCCATAATTAATAATAAAATATTACAAATAAAATTACTAATTAATAGTTTTTGTGGAATAAATATTTTGTTTTTGTGGAATAAAATACTGGAATAAAATTACAATAATCTAAAAAATGTACTTATTGCCCCTTTTAGTCATGGTCTCTGTCGTCAAATCCCACTCAAAATGGCATGGGCCTTAATAATACACAAATCACAAAGCCTAACACTTGAAAAGGCAACAATCAATATCAACAATGTAGATCAGTATGACCTCACATTAACAACTATTTCTAGAGTGTGTGAACTTGCAAGCCTATGCATAAAAATAACCTTCACATTTTAATTATTTATATTCTAATTAAAAATTATGTATCAATAAATTATCTTTATCTTTATTAATAATTTACTTTATATAAAAAAATAGTCACAATAATACTCAAATATTTTATTTAATTATATAAAACATAAAAGAAAGTTATGTGTAATTAATTTCCTGAACTGTAATGATTTATTTCAACTTGAACAATTTAAGAATCCATTTGAAATTCATTTCTTTTTCAAAGGTTGCCAAGAGCTCTACTATAAGCTGAAAGTTCGGGCTTACACTTTCTGCATCAAACAATTCCAGTTTTGAAGCAACTCTATGCCGCAATGCCTGTGGAAATACTTATATTTCATCATATGCTATAAGGTTTGAAGAAATAAAAAATCTTGCCACAATTTGGAAGTGCACTTCACACACATGACATCCTATTATACAGTTAATTTCTGCCTTTGGACTTCTCTTGCCCTTTTATTGTGCGGATGATGCAAACTTTATGTATCTGATTTCTATTGATGCATAATTAATCAAGCTTTTTAAAACTGATGCACAAGCTAGTTTTGCATGTTTCCAGATTCTTGAATTTTTTGTTGCTCCTTCCCACATAGTTGATAAAGTTTGGTTAATCAAGGAGACATATGCAAGGATGTGCATAAACAATCCAACACCTATGCTAATTGAGGAAAGCTATGACTTTTGTGTGCTAATGCATCATGTTCTTGTTTTTTTAAGTGTTTCAGTCACATCGGGTTGCCTTCTATGAAGTCAGGTATTAATCCTATGCTATTTTCATTATGGGTTTCTCGGTATTTAAGATTGTTTCTTGAATGGTTGAAGTCTCTTGCTCCTCATCAGACTATGGATGTTGTGTACATTCAAGCTACTCCTCAAGCAATTGTCTCCAAGAAGTTGAATACTTGATGTTGCTTGAATCATGAATGTTGTGTTCAAATCAGGTTATGAATGATTTACTGTGTTTTGATTTTTTTCATCTTTCTTTAGCATTTTGGTTTTGCTCTAAACCTCCAGTTTCTAAGGAAATGTATTAGCACTACTCATGCTAGAGCCCATTATGATACATTAGCTTCTCTTTCATTTGAACCAAAATTGCAACTAGTTAGGAATTCTATGTATATATTAATCCCAGAATACATTTATAAATATCAAATGTTTATCATTAGAGGAAAACTTTCTTTTCATGTACCTATTATTTATTCATTTTATCAACATTGTTGCAAAAACTTATTAAACACAACAAATAAAAACATTACTATTTTATAACTTTTTGGGAGGAACTTTGATGCCTGCAGCTCTTGTTTATTTCCCTCCCAATTTTCTTTTTCCCTCCACATTGGACATTACCTTCAATCATGTGTCTGCAGCTTTCAATATGCTTTAATTTCATTTTCATTTCAGAACAAAGAACACAAAGAGGGAACAGAACAAGAAAAGAGGAATGGAGGCACCGCGAGGAACAAAGGCACAACACATCATGCATGAAGAACAGTGAACAAAAGGGGGGTTTTTCATAAACGACAAGGGATTTCTCATTAGAAATGACAAGGGGTTTTCAGAAAATCAGGACACGAAGCTCAAAGCAAAAAGTCACAAGCAAGTGGGTCCAGGTTCTTGGGCAAGCAACAACAATAAAACCTCCATGAAGGGCCTTTCAGGAACAGACCAGGTGTGCCCCACCTTTGTCTTTTTCTGTTTCTTGTCTCTTTCCTGGCATCAAACTCTGCAAGCTTTATGTAAAAATAGACACGAATGTTTTTCTAAAAATGATTTGAAGAATGATCTGAATGTTATAAGGTACGATCTTTTCATACGTCCACGAAGACCTCGACCAAACCTACTTGCCATCGAAGGCCCTACAAAATAGATAATACTAACAAATCCCTAGGTTTTCTAAGACCCCATAAAGCAGATAATTGGATGGCAAAGCTCTGTCAGCCTCTACCCACCCTCTTTTTCTTATGCTGTGTTGCTTCTTTTCTTTTATCCTCTCATGTAGGAAGACGTAGCTTTGAGTTCCCTCCTTTGGGAGATATAGAAATCAAAAATCATGCCCAAAATCAAACTGACAGTGAAGGAGTAATGCTCCAGCTCACCAGCGATGAAGTATCGACGATCCAAATCGAGAGCAGTGGCTGGGAGTCTTCTAATAAAGACTACAAATTAATGATTGATAGAAACAAAGGGTTAGATATGTGAAATGCTTCAGGTTCCAGAATCAATGGCTCGAACATGCAAAGGATTGCATTATTTAAAACTGTTTTCCAATGGATTCTATCAAAGCGTCTATAGTCCTGCCATAGTAAGGGATAGTAGTCTCTATTTTAGAACACCCTTCCTTTACAAAGAACTTTAGCATATATATATATATATATGACAAAACACAAACAACACAAACTGTGGCTATGGTATAACAACTTTCTAATACATTTTGCATGCTCAGAAAACAAGAAATTTGTTCACTTGCCCTCCTGTCAATTCTCTTAAATAATACAACTGAGTTCATGTAAACAATCAAGAAGTAAATTTAGCTTAAGAAAATGTAAAGAACTTGTGACGAAGAGAAAAAGAAATCCTCTTCAAGCTGGCAAGCCATTGTTCATCTGTAAAAAATATCACAATTGTAGCCAGGCATTCTTTCAAAAGGATGAAAAGATAATGAAGTTGACACTCCAAAAAGAATTGAATCACCATAACCGCAAGTTCCTCTGCTTCAGAGGTTATTAAAATGGCTTTCGATCTTGCTTGACTGAAAGCAAACATAATGCTACCAAAAACAGTTTGAAGAATGATTATAACAAGCTGTGAAGTTATTTGACTTGGGAAAAAAAAAGGCTACAGATACATCAAGGTAAGGATGTTTTTAGCTCAGAAAACTTAAAATGCCTAAAATCCAAAACAGAGAAAATATTGAAGAACTATAAATGGTCTTCCTGCAGAAGGGCGTAATAGAATGCATTTTTTGTGAAACAGAAAAAGCAATGACTGGGTGAGGGTGAAACAACAGTCTTTCGTTAGTTTTCTGGTTTAAATAATAGGGGAGAAATAGCTTGCAAGCATCCCCAATATTTTTGGGTTCTCGTCTATGTTACCAGAAACAAGAAACAGAAATCGCAACGACAAGGCAACGTGACGAGAAACGAGATATTTAAAGGTTGTGTATAAGAAACTGATTTTTACATATATATTTTCAATCAGATACATTATATAGATTCCAGACCAATTTGAAACTTTTCCTATATAGATTCCCCATCATCAAAATTTATGTGATTGTATTCATATGTTATGATGGTTGCCTCCCTCATTGTGATTGTGCTCCTCTTTGATTTTACCTTGGGTTTTCCATACACTGTTTCAAAGTTCCCATTTTGACAGAAGCTGGAAGATGTTCGCATAGGTTGATTTGCCAATTTCATTTGCTCGAAAGTTTCTAAAATGGTAAAACCTTCTTTTCAACTCTTCAAATGGTGAAAACTATATTTAGTGTTCTTTTCCCTTCCTTGGAATTGTTCTAGTATCTATTAGTAATAGATCCAACATACAAGAAATATTAGAAACTGCAAACAAATCTTGTACAGTTCAAAGCTCTGATTTAGCTATCAATTCGATATGCCTAAATCTATTGTAAATGGATACTGCCAAAGAGTCATATTTTAGGGGGGAAATTTCTCTTATAAGTGATTTTTTATCATATCACAGACCTATGAGCCAAAATCGCTAGAGGTATGGAGTAGACCCGATGCAAATCTAATGGTCACTTATATTCACAAATGTGAAATTGAAAGATGAGTAGGTAGGGAATTACTTAGAAATTTCAAATTCCTCTAAAGATAAGTCATTCCTCAATTTTAGCCTTGTGAATCGTCCTCTAGTCTTACCTACTCTTATTAAAGGCTAGGGAGATTCCTCGCACAACTAAGGAGCAACTTCCAAATCCTAATGAGGGTTTGTGATCTTCTGGGTGATTCTTGTTTGTATTTCTTCCAAATCACCAACTGCCTCCTATCCCAATCCCTCACCCCTCACTATAGGGAAAGAAAAAGTCCAGTCTTTGATCAAAATAGCCAAGATAAACAATGAAAAGAAGTAGGGCCAAAAGTATGAATTCAATGTCATTGACGGTCTCCTAATACAAAGGAGTCTTTGGATAAACCAATAAGATTAGGGGCAAACCAGTTAACCTTTAATTAAGGATATAAAAAATCTCAACCATTAAATCTTAGTTGAACATTTCATTGAAGTTAGATCCTAGATGTAGATAAAGGTTAAAAACCTTGTTTGTTTCACATCCAAGCATTTCATGGTGACCTAGAATTTATTCATATGTATGTAACAGGGAATATGCTAGAGGTAAACCAATGATTTCATTTTTCTAGATGTGACTGTTGAATTTGCTTATTTATTTTTATATGGTTGAATTTGCTTACTTACTGTATAGAAAACAAGGAGGCTATAAAGATCTATCCTGTTTCCCTCAGAAATTTTGTGAAGAGGATTGTATACAATATTCAAGAAGAAAAGAAAAGAGGATTAGAAAACATGGTAGCATAAAATGTTCAAGAGAATAAATAGCACGTGTTGTACAATTAGTCAAAAGAGTCTGTATAACTAGACTATAAAACAATTCTATTATGGGTTGCTTGGAAGTGTAAATGTTTGAGCTATTATGTTGCATATACTTGAGAAGATATCCCTAATAACCAATTATCTTCCTTTGTAATTTTCCAACTTGCATTTTATCTCATTCTTTTTTAATTGTACTGCAAGAACTTGTATGTAGCTTTCTGGTTCATGATCTAACTTTTGAAATATTTTGAATATATTATATAAATCATACATATTTACTTAGTACATCATGTTGTTATGCCTTTTTCTTCCAAACATCAAATGTTTTTTCAATGGTCTATGCTGGTTCCATTTGCTGCTTCGTTTTTCAAATTGACTCAGAGTTTTTGGAAGTAATAGCATTGAGGTATATCCAGAAGATAAACTTCTATAATATTTTCTTTTATACTTTTGATGAGCTGAACATGATAGCAACTTGTGCACAATTTCTGGTAGTTTGAACTAGGTGGATGACTTCCTTTAGCTCGCTCAAGGAAAGTTATACTTTGATATTTGCAGATATGGATTGATGCCTTTTTTGGTTAGAAATATAATGCAAAACATAATTAGTATCAGTTAAAATTAAGGCATGCCACTGCATTGAGCAGCTTGTGAATGCAAATATGCCATTATAGTAAAAGCATATTGTAAATTAAGGAAGTCACATGGATCACAACCACCAGCTCAAGAGAGAGAGCCTTGAAGCAAAATCCACTGTAACTATTTTCATGATTTGGAATGTACAATGATACTTATATTAATGATACTGTTTTCAGAAACAATCTATCACACAGATCCAACCTTCTATCCATAGTTTACTATTGCCCACAAATATACTATGTAAAAGGTGTTGCCTCCATTGTCTCATACAGCACCATGTAAAAAGTGTTGCCTCCATTGTCTCATAAACAGAGATATTTGTAATTTGTTTCATATACTTGTAATTTGTACAGAAGACCATTGTCTACAGATATTTGCAATTTGTTTTCATATACTTAAAAAAACTGGTTTCACCGTGGAAGATATGCCGCACGAAATCTTTAGATATCAATAGCTGCAAACATTTCTAGATTTAGCAGCAAACACAGGCTCAACAATGCCTAGCAAATTATAAAAACTATCGGCGTATTCCTTGCAACTCCCCCGACTGCAAGCGCTAGTATTTGTAGTTCTTAAATTCTACTTTAAGTTAGAGTATGAATCATTCTGGTAAGGAAACAGTTTGATCTTTGTGGGTTGTTGAAGTGTATTTTTTGTTTGACAATTACTATAGCAAAGAAATCCAAAATGGAGGAGTTGCATGCACGGGTGACTGCATTGGAAAGTAATATGAAATATGTGACAAAAAAATCAACAATAGTTGGTCCAACAACAAGAATACATGACAAAGCAACAAATAAATATTATTAAAAATGGTACAAGAACAATCTTTTGTCCGTGACGTGGTGAAAGCTATTGCCAAGAAATAAGAGCATTGGAGATTAATAAGATATAAAAAGTGAAGATTTCTTGAAAGAGCCATTTGAAGATTTAAAAGGGAAAAAATAAACCAATTAAAACTATAGATGGGTAAATTAATGCTGAAATGTTGGAACCATGGATTAAAGAAATGGAAGTATGTTTTGCTATGCATAAAGTTGATGGGGCACAAAAAATATATTGTTCTTGCCTTAAAATCAAATGTCACTCTCTTGTATGGTGGGATAATTACATAATTAAATGTGAAAAGAGGAATATTAAATAAATGTACTATAGACAAACAAATAGGCAATGCGTGTAGGATTATACTATAGAGTTTGAAGGCAAGCCATGTTGAATGGCATGGATTTGGATGAGAAGGGCATGCTCAAAAAGTATCTTACAGGGCTTCATACCCACATTTAAGGGAGGGTGGTTACCATGAAGCCAAAGAACTTGGATGAAGCACATGCCCAAGCATATTATGTGGATGAAGAGAATAAGAGAGGTGAAGAAAAGTCTTCCAAACAAAAGAACAAATATTTCTAAGATAAATGGAAGATAAAAAATGATAACTTGTTGTACAAAAAAATAAAGATACAAAGAATCATTGTAGTCTTTGCAAAATTGTTGTTTACGGAAATTATTGAATCTAAAGCTGAAACCTCTTGAGAAAAGAAAATATCTTGGTCCTCTAGCAATGGAGTTATATATTGAATGAAATTACCAACTTCCTCTGCCATCAAATTTTCTATCTCCGGTTATTCAATAGATACTACTTGAACAACTTGAATGATCTGGTCTTGACCTTCATCTATTCAGTTTTGTACAGCTAAAAGCAAAATAGTAAATAATTATCTTATTTTTATTAATAAAAAAATATATTTTTCATTCTAAACCTTTAGATATTTAACAATAGCTTATATGGTTTTGACTCATTGATTGGTTTGTGGGAGTAGATAATTTTGATTTGTGGGAGCAGAGAATTTGGCGATAGGGTGAAATTCTGGTCAACTTTCCAAAACAAGGGGTGTCCAAGCTAAGAGACTATTTTCAAGATATGTCTGTTGGGTATGCAGGTATGAAGTTAGATCTCCCAAACAAGCCCAAAACACAAACAATATTTTGTTGAATTAATTTTTCAAGCTAGCTGAAAAAGTATGAAGCATCATGTTTGTTATATATCTATATATCCTTGCTGGGGTGGCAGAGTTGTAACACTATTTTTTTACTGTTTTGTACTGTTTGCAAAATGTAGGGAAGCAACAAGGGATTACCATTAATAATATGGTAAGGAGTTCAAAAATTATAGAACCAATTATGTTTCTTTTATTTACTTTTGGTAGGAAACATTACTCTGAAATTTTTCTAGCACCATGTCATAGAGCCAAAATATTATCTAATGGTGGAACTTATCCCAAACATCAATATTGAGTTTGTCAATTTCACTTCCACCATAGGGTATGCAGGCCGTTAGGGAATACATCAAACAAAAATATCATAAAACTCCTGTGATTGTTTACGAAAATGGCGAGTACATTTCTCTCAACAATCCTTTGGTACAAGAAACTCCTAGGTAAACATGGTCGTCAAATAATTTGTAAGATTATACTCTTATGAGGATCATGAAACAACTTGATTGGTAAGCATGGTCGTCAAATAATTTGTAAGATTATAATTTTAAAGTTTAAGAAAAGAAAATTTGAAGAGCCTTGGAATTTAGCTACACTTTTATGAGAGTTATGAAGTAGCAGCTTGATGAATTCTTCTTGGTCCAAATTTTTTCAAAGAGAAAATTTTGAACGCGTCCACTTGTGTTGGGAATTGCAGTACAAAAAATGTAATTTGATCTGAGGCTTTTCTTCTCTTCAAAGCCGACTTGAATAACTCATTTGAAAGTTAGGTTGGTGGGGGAAGGGAACAAATTGCTGCCATAGAAAAACCAATTAACTAAGACTTATTGATATCATGAATCCTTGATAGCTTAGAATAATTTGAAAAAAACTGAGGCTGCACAAGCTATGGGATATGATTAGAAGATGGGTGCTATTATGGCAGCAATCTGTTCACTCTGCCCACTAGCTCAATTAGCCAGAATAAAAGCGATTCAAGCCAGCCTTGAAGAGAAGAAGACAACCCACTTCCCCTTTCGTCATATACCAGCATAATAAAACTATGTCCAATGAAGCCCATAGCCCTTAGGGAGATTGCCTCTCTCTTATTGTATTCCTTCTAGTATTACACCAATAACACAAAATAATGTTAGCCATACAATATTAGAGTCTAGAACATTTCCACGCTAATGAAATAGACTGCTTCAAATCTAAGGATAGCATTAGTTGTCTAACCAATTAGCTTTCATTAGAGAGGATAAGATTATGCTTTCTTATGTCATCACTTGCGCAATCATGTAGATGGCATCTTTGTGACAGAAAAGTCACTCTTCAAATGTTTGAACAGCTTACAACAACACTAATTATATATGTTTATTTAATTTTTTTATTTTTAGAAGTGAAAAGTGTATATTTAGCATTTTTTTTTTATCGTTTTGGATTTTTTTTACTTTTGTTCCTTATATAATGGCATCAGGAAAATTCACCATGAGAAAATTCACTGCCAACAATTCACTGCGGGAAAATTCACAGCCATGCCAAATTCACCTCAAGGAAAATTGACCACCAGCAATTCACTGCCATGGAAAATTAATTGCAGATTTTTAATGCGATGAATTTTCCGCGATGGTGAATTGCTGGTGGTGAATTTGTCATTCCGATTGTGAATTGCTGGCGGTGAATTTTCCTAAAGCCTTATATAATATTGTCTAGTGTTCATTTTCTCCATTTTTGTGTAAGATTTGGTATTTAGCTTATACTTGACCTCAATTTGAATTGAACCTAAGACCCTAATGGTTTTGGCCACTCTTTAATATTCTTATTCTTAATTGTAGGTTGAGATCATTTGAATAATCCTTGTTCTAGATCAAGATTGTTAATCCATCCTTGATCTTGGATTGGTATTGTTAGGGTAGCCTTGACTATCATTCTCCAAACCTAAATAGTAAAATTAACTATAGGCCCAAGCTAACCTCAAACTAGCTTATTATTGTCAATTAGAAAATATCATTTTGATCAACAACTAGAGTAATCATTGCATCATGAGTATGAGATTATGATTAGTCGACATGTATTTTTTTTAGTTTTGTTCTTTTATACTATGAACCTTAATAGAGGGTGTTGGAAATTAAGGTTTACAGTAGTAATCAAGTCACCTTAGTGACTTACCAATGTTAGCTTTTTGTTAGTTATTGGGTGTTTACTCTCTATAGGAAAGTTTGAGAACTTATATAGGAATATAATGTTTTATACACATTTGTATATTACTTTGTAATAGACCTTAAATAAAATAATAAAATTATTATCATTTAATGTCTTGTATTTGTCATATTATAATTGTTTAACATGTTCTTACATTTTGCTCTTTTGTTTCTGAATTCTAAGATACTTCACTTCAAAGTTGTACCCAAAAAAAAAATTAAACCTATTCAAACCATAAGAAACTAGTGATTTGTTCAAAAATGGCTCCAAAGCTAAATGTATAAAAGTGAGCTATAAATAGTGTCTTTATGCTTGTGTTAAGCATATCCATCTACTTCTTTTATAAGAGTTTCTATTCAATAAAGCTGGAAAAAGAAATTTAAAACAAGCATGCTACAATCAAATTAGATATTCCAACTGCTACAAATTGGATCATATTAAATATAATGAGATATTCACCTAATTTGATATTTTGTTGAAAATATATTTTAATGAGGAAAGATATTCAGCCATTTTTTAATTTGATGCTTGCACTATATTTTTAAGGATAAGTAAGTATTAAATAAATTTGAAAATAAGTGTAAGTTTTTTTTGTATAAACTACAACATAACATTTTTAATGAATTTTGGATAACTAATGTTAACTATGCGCTATTTACTGAAAAAGTACTATAAACTATAGTGTTTTCAGCAGTTTGGATACTTTGATATCACATGCATTTAAGTGTAAGTAATCTTTGATGAATTATAACCAATGGACAAGGCCTCTATTATAACAGATGCAATTAAGTATATTAAAGACTTGCAAAAGTGGGCCAGAGACATTGAGGCTGAGATTGCTTCCTTTTAGTCCACCAAGAATGAATGCTCTTTCACTTCTTCTCTGACATCTGTGACTGCTGAGGTGGATAATAACAATTACCAATAACAAGTCACTTGTCACATCTCCAAAACCAATCCCAATGCTAAAAGAAAGGCTCCCTGCCATGGGTACAACCCTCTTCATGTAAGCATTTCTCAGCTATTTTGTTTTTCTTCTCATCTTTTCGATGGATCTTGCGTCTGCTGCTATAGCCATTAAAACTAATGTTTTTTCCCATCTTTTTGATGGTTTTGAGTTGGCTCTCTCATCTGCTACTATTTCCACGGTGTTTCACTCGGGATGCAGTTTCTTTTGGCGGTAAAGCTTACAATGGGTGTGGCGGGAAGTGGTCATTGTATTGGCTTTTTAATGATGAGGATATGTAGAAAATATTATGCCCTAGCTTCTGTTTTCTTCAACCCGTGGGTCATCTGCAAGCAAAAAGGTAATATTGTTAAAAACCCCAGATCTTTATGCAAAACAAACTCGTTCTAAAATAGATTGTTGTAAATTAATAGTCTATTAATTGTCTATTTTCATTGTTTATCTCAATAGATTCGATACAATTAGTGTTCTCAAACTAATTTTCCACCTACTAATGACAACTATAAATTCATTCCTAATTATTTCATTTTATGGTGGTGTGACTGTGAATACACAAGCAATTCAGTTATGAGAATGGTGAATTTAAATAAGAACCTTCAAATTTTTCACATTTGTTTTCAAGTCTGTTTTTGATATCATAGTAGACAAGATGAAAAAGATCTAAAATTTTACATACAACACAGGTGAATGCATAGGTGAATGTAAAGATAGAGATACTAGGAATTCAAAAGGTTATGGGTTTTGCATCTACTAGGTGAGCCTTTATGCTGATATTTTTGTAAGTTCTTAACAAATTTTATTTGAAATGGAATTTTCAGTACTCTGACACAAGTATCATTATCTCTTGTCATATTCAAGATGCTAATTACTTTTATCAAAAATATTAGGATCCAATTGTGACAGACATTGCATGTGCTTCCCTAAATTGGGAGATAAAACTTTGATTGTTCGCTGTGCTACAGCCAGGTATAGATATGCATGAGGCTATAATACAATTGAATCTATATTATTTGTTTTTAATTTGTACTTCTGACAATCTAATTGAGGCCATCTTATTTCCTTCTCATAGCAGTGGTCAACCAAAACTAGACCAAGAGAATGTCTTATCTCATGCTCAACAACACATAGCTTTACAGGTAAGACTGGGGAATCATCTTTATAGTGAGAAAATAGATTTGGATTCCTTTTCTATTGCGATTCTATGTTTCTTATTCATGTATGGTAAGCAAAGCATTCTTTTGGTATATCTATAGAAGCTTGTACTTCAAGTTGGGGCTTTTGGACCTCCAGAAATACCTACAAAAGTTGTATGCATGACACAGGTATGACTTGGATTTCCTTTAGCTATGGTATGTGAAATGGCCACATTGGTATTCTATTGTTGTGTACCATATTTTAACTTTGTAAATGAAACTACATGTTTCATTTGTATAACATAGGACACAAGACAAGCATAGGACAAGCACCCTACTGTGTCCAACACATTTCTTAGTTTTCTTTGAGAAAGAAAGATTACTTGAAAATGGTAGTAAGAACAACCCTTAGCTGTTTCCATCAGTAGAGACCTAAGTTATAGGGTTCACTGAATTTAATCCACAAAGTTTGAAATTCAGAGAACTTAAAAAAACCTTAAAAAATTGTTTCAGTCCACATGCATCCATCTTGACTGTCCAAACTTTACAATCTCTTATCACTATTATTGAATCTTTTACAATGTCACTATCATCCTCTATCTCTTGATCACTAGCCTCATTATGCTTGATTTCCTGTGTGTAGAGTCTCCCCAGATTTGTCTTCATTGCATAGTGAACTGTTATTCTTGCTTATACCATCTATAAATCTGCCTCCTATGCTTTCAACCTCTTATATGTTGTCTCTTTCAATAGGTTGTCTTCCTTAATGACTGTTAAGACTGTCACTTGTTTGATGATTTATTTTGTATGTATCTATAAATGATGACTTGTGGCTATCAAGGTGGGATAGAGTCTTAAAAGGGCATTAGGTCTCCAAGGTGTTTTCCATCACAGAATCAAAGTGTCTAGAAACTATTTTGTGAAAGCTATCTAAGGTGACTCAAAGGTTAGAAGTAGTCTTAAAGGTAGGGTTACTATTGTTGATGTTTGAGCAAGGTGGTTCCTATGTTCTCATAACAGTATAGTAAACTACCCCTCAATCTATGCACATTCCACTTCATATCAATTTTAAAGGACTGTCCCTTCACACACAGTCCATTAATGACTGTCATAAACTTACTCATTTATAACTAATCTTTTGCATTTATGACTAATTTGTGAAGCCTAAAAATTTCCCTTGCATTTAGTTGACTGTCCTTTCAACCACATTCTGTCAAATAGCTCTTCAATAGGAAGTTGTTCCAAAACATTCAGAGAAAGTACAATTCAATTACTTACATATGCACTTGCATTAGGTCCTATTAGCATTTTTGAAGAACAGGGACATTACTTTGCCTCATACTGAAGCCAAAATCAGTAACTTTTTTGGCATGAAAGGTGACTGTGAACTTTGATATGCTACCTCTTAACAGATTCATGGTGAGTGTTCATTTCTAGGAACACATACTCTAACAAATGACCCAACTCATGAGAATATTGATGTATGCTATCTAAATCTTTGCTTATAGACTATTGTAATCTTCAAAAATTCATATGCCCTTCTTGTAAGGTGATACACTTTTAGGGTCTTCATGTTGCTTGAGGTGAACCATTATTGCTTTCCTTGAAGTCTGCCCCTGAACCCTTTCCTTCGTTAGTTGGCAATGCCCATCTGTCTCTCAGCTCCTCTCAACCTAATGAATAATTTTTTGCATAATCCAAAAAACACGAAATTCAATTCAAAGAACCTTGGCCGATGTCATTTTTTCAAAGAGATCAGGAAATAGGACATAACAATCATGCTTTAATGTTTAAGAAACATCACAGACAACACTGACCTATAGCTTTTACCGATATGCTTCAAATAAGGCCATGCTCTACAATGACCGCAGGGAAACACACTTAAAAATAATGGCAATCATATATTGGTTGTATCCATAAATAACCGAATTCAATTTTTCTTTACCAGTTAAAGTCATAAATTTGTGATAAGCAATAGATTTAGATTTATCCTCTCAATCAAACACCAAAGCCAAAAAATGTTTACATTAAGAAAAAAATAAAATTAAGGATATCATGAAATCCAAGCTATCAGGAGGTCTACATAATCCATACAAAAGCATCTGGGGCTTCCATAAATATTTAACAGAAGCATGCAAGTACCGAAGGCATTACAAAAATTTTCCTTACCAATCACATTCCATTGCATAGCCTTTCTTTAGCAAAACTTCAGGGGCAATATAATCTGGTGTACCAATGGTAGAATAAGCCTGAAAAGAAAGATAACCTCATTAATGCCATTCTTAGACAGTGAATCAAATAGATATATGAATGTTAATAGAAAAACATAGCAAGGGCCAGAAAATACAAATACATGCAAAAAGTATCAAAATTTTGAAATTCAAATAGATGTATTGAAAATAAATCTACTCTCTCTCTCTCTCTCTCTCTCAAACTATCAAAATTTTGAAATTCAAATAGATGTATTGAAAAGAAATCTACTCTCCCTCTCTCTCCCTCTCTCTCTCCCTCTCTCTCTCAAAAAGTATCAAAATTTTGACATTCAAACAGATGTATTGAAAAGAAATCTACTCTCTCTCTCCCCCATGCATCCTCCCTCCCTCTCTCTCCCTCTCTCTCTCTCCCCCATACATGAGGATCAACAACCAATGTTTTATTAAAAAACAAAAAGACTAAATGCTCTCTCTCTCTCTCTCTCTCTCTCTCCCTCTCCCTCTCCCTCCCTCCCATGCATGAGGATCAACAACCAATGTTTTATAAAAAAACAAAAAGACTAAATGCTCTCTCTCTCTCTCTCTAGTAAAAGACTAATTGCTGATGTGTATGCACAAGCAGGTTGATGAGAATGGGTTTGTAAAAAGATCAGCTACTAGTATGTTGAGTGGAAAGCAGCTTGCTTCTCCAAACACGGTGAGTTCTGTGATGACCTCAGTGAACACATTTTATCATATTTTCTGTGTTCTATGGTATTGAATATTAAATCTTACAATTTTTTATTTGTCTGAATGAGATATTGATTGAGCTGCATGTAGCTACTATAATCTAAAGAGAAAATTGTACAAGTTTATTAGTTTAGGTTAATCATGCATAAAAAATTTCTGGAAGCCTTTATGCAAGTTTAGTAAGAACATGGATGAAGTGCAACTTTTGAATATCATAAAAACTCAACATATCTTCCAAGGATTGTTATAGATCAAATATAATATAAGTTGAACGTCATGCTTTGGATTTATTTTTGGCTGCCTTGTGCATCCTTTTTTACTAATCTCCTTATGTGTGGATGGAAACCAACCCTATACCTGGTCAAATCATTTTTTCAAAATGTTAACTTCGAGTTTATTAGCTGAATTGAAAATTTGAACAAAAATTAACTATCATCCACAAGTTTTGGATAAGAAATTCTTTTTTCTTGGTTTTTGACTCCTCACATCTTGGTAGAAATGTTTGTTTTGTAATTTTCTCTTGTTTTCTAATATGTTATAAGGCAAGTTTGTGATAAGGTTAATGAACAATAGTTAATATGGAATGCTTGTTGATATTTAAATTGCTGATGTGTATGCACAGGCAGGATGATGAGAATGGGTTTGTAAAAAGATCAACTACTAGTATATTGAGTGGAAAGCAGCTTGCTTCTCCAAACACGGTGAATTCTGTGATGACCTCAGTGAACACATTTTATTGTATTTTTCTGTGTTCTATGGTATTGAATATTAAATCTTACAATTTTTTATTTGTCTGAATGAGATATTGATTGAGTTGCATGTAGCTACTGTAATCTAAAGAGAAAATTGTACAAGTTTATTAGTTTATGTTAATCATGCATAAAATTTTTTTGGAAGCCTTTATGCAAGTTTAGTAAGAACATGGATGGAGTGCAACTTTTGAATATCATAAAAACTCAACATATCTTCCAAGGATTGTTATAGATCAAATATAATATAAGTTGAACGTCATACTTTGGATTTATTTTTGGCTGCCTTGTGCATCCTTTTTTACTAATCTCCTTATGTGTGGATGGAAACCAACCCTATACCTGGTCAAATCATTTTTTCAAAATGTTAACTTCGAGTTTATTAGTTGAATTGAAATTTTGAGCAAAAATTAACTATCATCCACAGGTTTTGGATAAGAAATTCTTTTTTCCTAGTTTTTGACTCCTCACATCTTGGTAGAAATGTCTGTTTTGTAATTTTCTCTTATTTTCTAATATGTTAAAATGCAAGTTTGCAATAAGGTTACTGAACAATAGTTAATATGGAATGCTTGTTGATATTTAAATTGTTGATGTGTATGCACAAGCAGGCTAATGAGAATGGGTTTGTAAAAAGATCAGCTGCTAGTATGTTGAGTGGAAAGCAGCTTGCTTCTCCAAACATGGTGAGTTCTGTGATGACCTCAATGAACACATTTTATCATATTTTCTGTGTTCTATGGTATTGAATATTAAATCTTACAAATTTTTATTTGTTTGAATGAGATATTGATTGAGCTGCATGTAGCTGTTGTAATCTAAAGAGAAAACTATACAAGTTTATTAGTTTATGTTATTCATGCATAAAAATTTGTTGGAAGCCTTTATGCAAGTTTAGTAAGAACATGGATGAAGTGCAACTTTTGAACATAATAAAAACTCAACATATCTTCAAAGGATTGTTATAGATCAAATATAATATAAGTTGAATGTCATGCTTTGGATTTATTTTTGGCTGCCTTGTGCATCCTTTTTTACGAATCTCCTTATGTGTGGATGGAAACCAACCCTATACCTGGTCAAATCATTTTGTCAAAATGTTAACTTCAAGTTTATAAGCTGAATTGAAATTTTGAACAAAAATTAACCATCATCCACAGGTTTTGGATAGTTTTTTTTTTTCCTAGTTTTTGACTCCTCACACTTTGGTAGAAATGTATGTTTTGTAATTTTCTCTTGTTTTCTATGTTATAAGGCAGGTTTGTAATAAGGTTACTAAACAATAGTTAATATGGAATGCTTGTTGATATTTAAATTGCTGATGTGTATGCACAAGTAGGCTTATGAGAATGGGTTTGTAAAAAGATCAGCTGCTAGTATGTTGAGTGGAAAGCAGCTTGCTTCTCCAAACACGGTGAGTTATGTAATGACCTCAGTGAACACATTTTATCGTATTTTCTGTGTTCTATGGTATTGAATATTATATCTTACAATTTTTTATTTGTCTGAATGAGATATTGATTGAGCTGCATGTAGCTGTTGTAATCTAAAGAGAAACTATACAATTTTATTAGTTTATGTTATTCATGCATAAAAATTTGTTGGAAGCCTTTATGCAAGTTTAGTAGGAACATGGATAATGTGTTATTTGTTGGAAGCCTTTATGCAAGTTTATGTTATAATGTGTTATTTTTTTCTTTTTGCAGGAATGTATTGATAAACTCAAAGGAGATAAAGTTAAGGTGTTGGATCTATTAGATGGTGATGTTGTGGGCATTGGGCAGATTCACTCCCTATCTATTGTACATGAATTCAACTTGAAAGGAACAATGGATGCAAATTGAAACATTTTAAAGGTCACAAGTAACATACCCCTTGTTTATGAAGAAAAAATAGATGGAGTTGTTCGTCTGAAAGAGAAAGAGGGAACCTTCACACAATGGCCACTAAAATATTTGCAAAAAATAACATAGTTGAACATATTTATCATGTACTAGTTGCTAGACATCTTGACTCACTACTTTATGCAGTATTTTGAATATGTTGTTCATGGATCTTAATTATCATGGTGTATTTGAAAGACTTGGAAACTCTTAGACAACTTTGACATTTTTTATTATATTTACATATATACTCTTAGACATCTTTGACATCTTATAACTTGATATATATATTGATATATATTTGCATTAAATTTTTTATTGTAGATTACCTTTATTTATCATGATGTTGAATCAATCTTTTAATTTTAGTATGTTGTAGCTTGTACACATATGTAATATTTTTATTTACTTTTATGTTTTATTTCAAATTTAATATTATGTTAGTTTTGCATTATAAAATTTATGGTATTTAATAAATTATTTATTTCATGATTATATTTACTACCAATTAATGGAAACTAGTAAATAAAATGACTAAATTAATGACTAACTGTATGATTAAAGTAATGATTAAATTAATGACTAAATATGACTAAATGACTAAATAACTAAATATATGACTAAAGTAATGACTAAAATAATGACTAAATATATGACTAAAGTAATGACTAAATTAATGACTAAATATATGACTAAAATAATGACTAAATATATGACTAAATAAATGACTACCTTGACTAAATAAATGATCAGTTAACAACAATTAATGACTAAATTAATGATTAAATATATGACTAAATTAATGACTAAATATATGACTAAATATATGACTAAATAAATCACTACCGTGACTAAATAAATGACCAGTTAATAACAATCAATGACTAAATTAACGACTAAACCAATGACTAAATTAATGATTAAATCAATGACTAAATTAATGACTAAATCAATGACCAAATTAATGACCAAATCAATGAGTACAAATCAATGACTAAATAAATGACTAAAATAGTTTAGTCATAAATTTGGACGCGTTATAGATGACCGACAATAAACTACTAATGGTCACGTGACCAAAATTAGTCATTTATATGCAATTTTTAGTAGTTTATTTAGTCATATATTGTTGTTTGTGTACTAGTGTTCCCACAACAAAAGGGAATATGCCCAAAGCCACTATCTCCCATACCTCTCCTACCCAAATCCTCATAACTAACTCAAGTTCAGGATTGCAAGGAGAACAATGGAAATACATAAAATCATGCATCTACTTCTCAATAATCCCCTAGAACTCAATTTTCAAGACTAATGCATAAGAGAAGTCAAGATACATATAAATAATGCATCTAATAATCAGGTGGGAAACACCTCTTAGATCATTTACTTGCCAATTAGACCAAGAGTGGGATACAAGATTGTCCCGTGCATACAACACTAAGCAATATAGGCTTTCAATAAAGACAACCTTCTCATTAGGTCTATGATGGACTCACATCCATTTCCAGGTGTAGGCTCCTTGGTTTTTATTGTTAATTTTTTTTCATAATAAGTAACCATTCCAACACATCTCTCTTAACATAAGAAATATCCAACCTAACCCAAGTCTCTCTAGTATCCATGAGCACCCACCAATCAATCCATGCCAACTTCAAATGCAACCTGCATAATCATGAAGCTCCAAGCAAATGATTAATACTCAAAACCAAAAAGAACTATATCCTGTCCAAAGGAAGAACAATAACACCTTTACCAAAGACTCTAAGTGTCCTCCATGAAACAAGATGTTAAAACCTCTTCAAATTACATGAAGATAACCATATCCTACCAAAGCTCCCACTAAACTGTAATACCGAGCTATACATAGCAACAAGATAAACATCAAACCATCACTGCCAAAAATTCCCACTAAAACATGTAACCAAGCTATCCATGACATCGTGATAACCATCTCCTAAATGAATATCATTCATGGCCTCAACACAATCAAAGAATCTACTATTAACGACACAACTCCCAAAAGGTCAAGAAAGCCATAATCTCTAAACCAAGAAGATAAAACACAATTCTTTTACAAATCTGTAATAACACAATAGTAAAAGCTCCCACTACAACCAAAAAACCTTCAAACTTTTAAGAGAAAGGCATCCCAAACTCTACCCAACTATTAGCTCTGATACCAAATGTTGAAAATGAAGATGAAATTGTAGCTTAAAACTTGTAAACCTATGTGACTGTAGATTTAAATAAGTGTTCTTTGTCACAATTTATTGTGTATAATTAATCTTTTTAGATCAATTTTACCAATTGTAGAAAGAGATAGAAGATTGTAGAAGAATGAGACAAGAAGATAGAAGTGACACGTCATATACGTGGAGAAACCATTTCGGGAAAAAACTCCACCACCAGAATCAATAGTGCTTGTATTATTTAGCCTTAGAACAAGATTACAATAATACTGTATCAATCCTAGATTGATATGCTTCCTTGCCTTCAATAATCCTTCTTCACAACCTATACAAAACTTTCATACACTTTCTGCAACACAAGCTATCCATGTATTCCATGTGACCAAGCATGAATCCACACATCCCATGCCATGCTTCAAACCCTCACACATGCACAAGCTCAACTTAAAAAACCTACTACAAACTCTCATTCACTTGCTGCAATAAATAGACAATAATGAGCATGTAAACTCAATAAGAGTTGTACGAAACAAGAGAATAAGGATCCTCACAAAAATATATGCCTAGATTGTGCAAGTAGAGTTCCACATTGCAACATGAAGTCAAAACCAAAGTCTCCTCAATTTAGGTGCCCCAAACTGAACACTTAACTGATCATTGGTCAAGAAAACATCTTGCAAGCATCACCTCAAAATTGGCGCCCAAGAATGGGCCCACTTAACTGAGCCTTATAAATATATTCTCATGCAAAAGGTGTTAACTGAAAGATGCCAACTTGGGTGCCCAAGGTGGGTCCAAGTCAATCTTACTTAACTGAAACATATCTCTCCACCAATTCATGCAAACATTATGCATGATTGATCATCCCCACTTAACTAAATGTATCCACCTGTTATCTATCATGCAATTGAAGTCAACTAGCATTAAACTCAAACTAACTACATGCAACTGAAGATAACTGAACAATAATTGAACTGAACTGAACTGAACTTAACTGAACTAAACTGATCTGAACTGAATTAACTGAACTCCACTCATGTAAATATTAATCCTTAACTTGTAGGATCTTTACATGCATTACTGAAGTGTTATCGATCCTCCAAACAGGTAACTTAAGCAAGGTGGGTTCCATCTTCCTTGTGGGCACCCCATGTGGTCCTATTTTGTAGGAGCTCTTCTTGGGCATCCCCACATGTTCCTTTCATTTAGGAATAATTACAAATGTCAATTTACATGTTCATTTCATTCAAGTTTAATCTCTTTCTAATCCTAGTGTTGGGGAACACTTTCCAAGGACTTAGGAGATACATGAAATATGTTTAGGATTGCAATTAAATGGCATCCTATTCCCAACACTCTATGGGCTATTCAAAAACAAGATCTTCACCACAACAAGATGCATTATTTCCTTTTGCTATACGATCCAAATTCATATCAACAAATCTGGAATAAGTACCATCACATAACTGAGATAGAAAATGATTTCCATACTTCTCTATCATCTTATCAATAACTGAAAGCCACTGATATATCACTCTAAGTCCATAAGGCTTCCATTTTTGTGGAAATGTACTCAAACCTGGATCAAGTATTTCACAAAATAAACAATACATACTGATTCATCAAGCCTATCTAATTCTAGTATATCAAACAAATCTTTCATGAATCTATCATGAACATTACATTGTGATTCACCATCATTGATGAGGCCAATTAATGGCTCAATTTTGATAGGGTTCATTATATATATTTGTTGTTTCTACCGTAGACTTTGACACTTGGTTGTTGATATTTTCCTTAAAACCATAGACCTTGGGCATAAGTTTATCCTTGTGACTTTTAATGACTTTATCATGTTATGTGAATTATCTATGTTAATTTTTACAAGTGGTTGAATGAATGTTACTAAGGTAGTTATAGATATACAATTGTTTATGCATGATAATGTTATTATGCAGGTTTCTACTAAAATGTTGATGTCAACGAAGCCTACCAAGTGGGAGAAACTCTTGCCAGCTAGTCGGTTACCAAGAAAGTCAAGAAGATGATCATTAAGAGGTCAAGGAGGGAAAATAATTATTGAGGGAAATTCCTAATTTGAATAAAAGAATTTAACTACCTTTTTAATGGTCATATTTATTGTTGAGAAAATATAGGAAGTGTGTTGTACTAGATTCCCATTGGAGCAAGTATACTTTGACCAATTTAGCGCATGCATAACTTCATATTTTTCTATGCTTTCAATAAGTGGCATCCTCCTATTTTGATGGAGTCGATTACCCTAGTAGTTCGGGTTAATCAATAGTTTTTATCTCTATAAATAATGGTCAGATGCCCCTTTTGATAAGGTTGGATGTTTTGAGTTTGTATTCGTATTTTCTAGTTTTAGTAAAACAATTATATTGCTTAGATTTTGTAATTAGATTTTCAAGAAATAATATGATATTCTGAGTTGTTGCATTTGAGTTAGTCTAAGGGAGATTCACCCAAGGGGGCCCACTTGGTGAGAATTCCACCTATTTAATTTAGAAGTTATTTTTTGTTCAATAGTTAGTTTCAATTTCAGCAACTGTTTGTTTCTGCATCCATTGAAATTATGTTCTGTGATTGTTCCTACAACCAAGGTAAACTAAGTAGTTTCCTATATATTTCTTGAGATTTACATTTCTATCCTTCATTTCTAGTCTAGTTGTTAGTGCTTAGTACAAATGTTGATTCATGCTCAGTGTTTAAGTTGTTTTCTTTCCAGCACTTCATTTCCAGCATTGTTTCTTTCTTAGTTTATTGATGATTACAATGAAGTCCTAGTGCACATACAGTGCTAACCCATTTCAAGTTTACGTCCTTGGGTTGACAATGAAATGCACCTTCATAATGAGTAAGATAGCTACTTAGTGTAGATGCTCAATCTCTAAGTCACAGCTCTAAGGGATTAGTTATTAAACCATTAGAGGAGGCCAAAATTTTTGGTGTCGTTGCTGAGGATGGTGTCAAACTAGGAAGTTCTTTGGAGTCATTGATAGTTTCTTTCTTACTATAGTATTTTTGAAAGTTTTCTCTTAGTATACCCTTCATTTAGGAAAGTAATGACCTACTATTCTTTCACCAATTCTTTGTGTGAGTTGGTTGATACTAAGTTGATAACTTGAAATCACATGCATAGAGGAAGGAGAAGAGATGCTTATGGGAGATTCCTTCCTAATGAACTTGATCCATTCCAACTAGTTGAACATCAAAATCTTCTAAGAGATGAAGAAGAAGAAGAAGAGGTACACGCTTTTACTGATGCATTTCCCAATTTGACTAGTTCTGACACTTCCTCTGAAGACCAAAATATGATTGAAAATCCATTTTCTTTGGAACTCCATCAAGCATGCATGGATGATGCAAATAGAAACAAACCCAACCAACCATATTTTCCATTTCCTATCACTCATTAGAATGAGGTTGATAACCTGAAAAACATCCATGCTTCAGTCCCTCCTATGTTCTATGGACTTGTCATAGAAGAACCTGACACTTTCCTGTTTGAGTTTGATATCCTCTGCATAAGTTATGACTATACCACTAATGCTCATAGGATTAAGTTGTTTCCTACCACCTTGAAATATGTTGCATTGAGCTAGTTTATGAACTTAGGTAGGAATACTGTAGAGACTTGGGATGACATGAAGACAAAGTTCCTTAAGAAGTACAAGGAATATTGTAGGGGCAGTGACATGAGAGGAGATGACATCTTTAGGATGCAACAGAAGGAAGATGAGAGTTTGGAGGATTACATTTCAAGGTTTTTGTTTTGCTTGCAAAAATCTCCACATCATACACTCAATGAAGAGTATCAAAAGTTTATCTTCCTTAGAGGAATCAATGACAGTTGTATTGATACTTTGGACATGATGGAAGGAGAAGATATCACCCAAGTTCCTTGGGATGATACTAAGAAGATATGTCAAAACTATTCCAGGGCAGCTTTAAAGAATGGAAGAGGCTACCAATCCTCTATGGATGAATCATCCACCAATGGAGTTTCAAGGATGGTGATTACTCACTTGTTGGAAGATTTCAAGAAAGACATGATAAACAATATGGCCACTCAATTGGATACACTTCAAGCAAAGAAGAAACATGAGGAGGCTGAGGCAATGTTGGCAGAATATTGCCCTCATTGTAGACAAAAGAAGAAGGATTGCAGATGCAAAATGGTTGCTAACATTGCCAACAAGCAGATTCCACCTGAGTTCAAGCCAATCCAGGGTGATGATGATCAAGTCTACTACATTGCACAAAGGAGACCATGGGCACCAAGAAAAGGTATGCCACCAAATCCATTATCTTTTGTTGGGCCTTCTTTCAATTCTTATGCATCTGGTAACCAATGGAAACCCCCATATCCATCCAACTATGGAGGATATACACCTCAGCCTTGGAATAACCCTCCAAATACCTGTCCCAAATCATCAAAAATCTCCACCCTACTGGTAACAACCTCAGGGGAATTGGCAGCAGTTTTAGGGGACTTGGCAGCCACCTCTAGGAAACTGGCAACAAACATTCCAATGGAGGGGAGGAAAACAATGGAAAAACTAGACAACTAGTTACATGCACCCACCTTCAAAACCCCAACAGTCTACCATAATTCCTCCTCCTACTAGCTCAAGTTCAAGAACACCTAGACCTACTCAGTTACCAACTCAACCCACACCTAACCTAAATAACAAACCACAACAAAAACTAGTCTACTCTACAGATCCTAATCAATTCCCTACATATGTTGTGATTGTGAGTGACATCCATCTACATTTAGGAACTAATTTTCCAACTCCTTCCACTCCTATCATCACTGATCTTCCTGTGGAAGAAGAAGAAAAACATCTAAATGTCCCCATTCAGCCAAGTGTGCCTAAAAATATTGAACTAGTTCCAGTTAAGTAGAATACCCAAGATTCACCATTTCCTCAAAGGTTAGAATTTGCTAAACAAAAGGAAGAGAAGAAGGAAACAACCTTTGACATTTTGGATTAGTTGAAACACATATGTGTTAAGATACCTTTGTTTCAAGCCTTAAAAGATGTCCCTATATATGAAAAAGCAATCAAGGAAGCATGCCTTAAAAATCCAGGGAGGAAAAAGAAACACCCCACTATAGTTCATGTGGTAGGACAGTTAGCAGATATCATGCTCGGGAAAGTTACTGTTCCCAAATACACTGACCTAGGTAGTCCTGTGGTAGGAGTTATTATAAATGGAATCCAAATCAAGAATGCTTTAATTGACTTGAGAGTAGCAATAAATGTGATTACTAAGGATATCCTATAGCAACTAAAAGTTGTAAACATGAGACCTACTCCTACTGTCCTGTAGCTTGCTGATAGTTCCATTGTTAAACCTGATGGTATAGTAGGCCTTGTGGTAACTCTAGACTCTTGGGAGTACCCAACAAATTTTACGATCCTTTCTCCTAAAGCTACAATCGGTGGGTATCCCATTATCTTAGGAAGGCCATGGCTAGCCACAAAAAATTCCTACATTGGATGTCAGTCAAGGGACATGACTATTTTTGATGAGAAAAGCACCAAAAAGCTTGTTCTCTACCCTCCTAATCAACCATCCCATGATATGGACAACACCATATGGCCACATGTTGGAGAAGAGGTCGAGGAAGTGAATTCAATGGCACAACTCATGATGTTAGGAAGAAGCTCTTTCATGCATCCTCAAGAAGAAGATGAAGTGTTGTCCCACATAATTCAGAACTATTATGAGGTGCATGAAGAATCATCTACTCATGAATCTAGTTCTGCAAGTTCAGTAAAGACACTTCTGCCTGCTCTTCCTGCAACTGAACTTGCTGTAGAAACTGATATGCTTCATACATTGCTGCCACATGAACTAAAAATGTAAAGCATTAGTGAAACAAATGGTTGAGTTAACTACACAAGTGCAAGTGTTAGAAGGAAAACATCTAAATATTAACGACAAGCTGAGTCAAGAGCAGTGGTTGTCCTTGACAAACTTGTTGAAGACCCACCAACATACATTTGCATGGGACTACCATGACATAAAAGGATTGGAACCCAAGCTATGTACTCATAGGATATATATTAGAGATGATTGCACACCAGCGAGGTAGCCACAAAGGAGAATCAATCTTGCATTGAGGGAAATTGTAAAAGGGGAACTACTTAAATTATTGGATGCAAGATTTATCTACCCTATCTCAGACAACCAGTGGGTGTCTCCATTGGTGATTGTCCCAAAAAAAGGAGGTAAGTGGAGAGTTTGTGTTGATTATAGGGAACTCAACTCTACCACCAACAAGGATCATTTTCCACTTCCTTTCATAGACCAAGTACTGGATTCCCTTGCAGGAAAGCAATATTTTTCTTTTCTAGATGGATTCAGTGGCTATAATTAGATAGAAATTGCACCTGAGGATCAAGAGAAGACAACCTTTATTTTTCCATTGGGGACTTATGCCTACTTAGTACTTCCATTTGGGTTTTTTAATGCACCTGCAACTTTTCAAAGGGTAGTCATTAGCATATTTTCAGACATCTCACATGATTCCATGCAGATTTATATGGATGATTTTACTACCTATGGTGCTGATTTTGCAAAAGCACTAGAGAATCTAAAGAAGGTTTTACAAAGATGTGAAGACCATAACCTGTCTTTGAACAGTGAGAAATGTTTCATGATGATGCGGGAAGGAGTAGTCCTTGGACACTGCATCTCTCAAAAGGGAATTCAAGTAGACCCAACCAAGATTGAAGTGATTACCAATCTACCTATTCTTGCAAAGCAAAAATATGTTAGAAGTTTCTTGGGTCATGTAGGGTACTATAGGCATTTCATCAAAGATTCCAGCAAAATGGCAACACCATTGTACAATCTTCTAACTAAAGATGTTGAATTCTAGCAGAAAAAGGACTGTGACAAAGCATTCTTTGATTTGAAAGCAGCTTTAACCCATGCTCCTATACTCAATGGCCCTAATTGGGAGCTTCCTTTTCACATTCATACAGATGCATTAGACTGTGCTATATGAGCTTTCTTGGGACAGAAAGAAGGAACAATTGAGAATGCTATCTATTTTGTAATAAAAAACCTACAAGGAGTTGAATTCAATTACACAGTGATAGAAAAAGAAATGTTGGCAGTCATCTATGCCCTTAATAAATTTAGGCACTACATAACATGCTATCAAATCTCCATTCATACAGACTATGCAGCCATAAGATACCTCATGAATAAGCCCTTGATTTCAGGAAGGCTAACAAGATGGTTGTTGTTGATGTAGGAGTTTGACATCACCATTGTTGATAAACCAAGAAAGGAAAATGTTGTAGAAAAATTTCTTTCTAGACTAACTGCATCAGAAGACACTCAAGGCATTGATGACTCTTTCCTTGATGAACATTTATTTTCCATCAGTGTGCATACACCTTGGTATGCTAATATAGCCAATTACCTGGTTACAAGGAGATTTCCTCCTCATTTCTCTCCCAAGGAGAGAAGGGTGCTCATTGAGAAAAATTTTCTTTTCTCATGGATTGTAGGTTGTTTATTCTACATTGGACTAGACCAAGTCATGAGGAGATGTGTAAGGGAGGATGAGACATATGATATATTGCATGCATGTCACAATGAACCCTATGGAGGGCATTTTGCAGCCAAGAGGACAACAATGAAGATTCTTAATACAGGATATTACTAGGCCACACTTCATAAGGATGCAGGCAGGTATACTAGGAAGTGTGATAGATGCCAGAGGATGGGTCGGCCAACTGAGTCTGATGAGATGCCTCTTTACCCATAGGTAGTCATCACTCCATTTGATAAATGGGAACTAGATTTTGTAGGTCCCATTGATCCTCCATCAAATGGTAAATCCTACATCTTGGTTTTCACTGACTATGTGACCAAGTGGGTTGAGGTTAAGGCTATGAAGCATGACAAAGATAATAAAGTTGCAAAATTTCTTTATGAGGAAATCTTCACTCGTTATGGGGTCCCAAGGGAGATAGTGACTAATCAAGGGGCTCAATTTACATCAACCCTTGTTACAACACTAGTTAGTGAATATAATGTGAGGCATAGGAAATCTACCCCTATCATCCTTAGGCCAATGGCCAATTTGAGGTGACCAACAGGGAAATTGAGGCAATTATGACCAAAATAGTGGTTATTCATAGGAAATACTAGGAAAATAGGTTGCCAAATTTTTTTTTGGGCCTATAGGATCACCTGGAAAATAACCACAGGTTTCACTCCTTTTGAATTATTGTATGGGAAAACAGGTATGATTCCCATTGAATTTGAGCATAAGACTCTTAGGACTGCACTAGATCTTGGGGTGGACATATCTGAGGCACAAAAGGACATAATCATGCAGCTGAATGCTTTGGATGATATGAGAAAGACAACCTTGCATCATACTGAGGTAGTGCAGAATTAAAGGGTCAAATGGCATCATAGGTACATAAAGGAAAAGAAGTTCTAGCCTAGTGACTAGGCACTCCTTTATGACTCCAGGTATCAAGATAATGTAGGAAAATTGCAAACTAGATGGTTGGGACCGTATGGAGTTGCAGAAGTATTTCCCAATGGTGTTGTACAACTCACAACCATTGACCCTGCCAGATTCAAAATTTTGGTCAATGGTCACCATCTAAGGTTGTATCATACGCCAAGGAGGAATTCATGCAGCAATTTAACCATCACCCAACCTCCAAACTTCCTCTAGCTAACGAAAGTGAACCTAATGTCCCTCCTTTTGACTCATCCAAGTACACATATAATCGCTTCATAATAAAGATTTCTACTTTTGTGGGAATCCACTTCTTCATTAATCCACCCATTTGCCCATCCATCTCCACCTTCTCTCTCTTCCATAACTCCACCATCACTCCACTTCGCCATCACTCTATTCCATCACCACTACATTAATTGCTCAATCGTACTTTTTAAAGGTAACTGATACTTTCTCCACATTCTTTGCAAAGATACTCCATGTTTTTAGGTATGTACGTGACAATTTGTTATCTCTTAATTACCTTTAGTGCATTTATTTAATTACTGTAATTTAATGTGGATATTTCACATTGCATAAAATTGTACTCTGCCCTGTAGAATTATAGTTACCACCCAACCTGTGCGGACACATGCTATAATTTAGGTTGGGGGGAGTGTCCAATCACAAGTCCACTTGTCATCCATGTCAGCAAATTTGAAATAAGCTAATTTGAATGATAAATTGAAATGACGGCTTGCATGTGTGAAATGTCATTGAACCACCGCCATTTTTCTTGATGATACCCTTCATTTATGAATATTTATTGCCTAGTCGTAATATTAAATGTCACCCAAAAAAAGGTAAATTGGTGAGCTACGTGTCATTGGCGTTAGCAATACAAAAGAATTGCAGTAAGAAGAAATTGGGGTTTTCAGAAAGAGATTGTAGGAAAAGGAAATTTAGTTGAATTCCTTGTGGACAACTAAAACAATGGGAGGTCAGCTAATTAGGAATGATCTTGTGGTTCATGATGTGGTAATGCAAGATGCACCTTCTCTGGCAGAGTTTAGAAATTGTGGGTGGCTGGATTATTTCTTGAAACTTGACAGCTACAATGAGGACATTGCACAAGAATTTGCACAGACACTTTCTGAGGGGAAGGAAATAGTAAAATGGTTAGAGGTGATCGCTACTGAGGAGAGAATTGTAGAGGTAACGAGTTTACCTATCAATGGAGAGCCATACCCTGCTACCAGAGATGCAAGGTCAGTCAGGGGTGAATTTACTGAACCTAGTGACCCTCCATTGGTTGTGGATAAACAAGGTACGAAGAGAACTTCTCTACTAGAGCAATGGAAAAAAGTAGTCATCCACATTGTCAAGTATATTACTTGTGAGGGTTTCCAGTCATGCCTCCATTCCATACACTTCAAGCTTTTGAAACATATGAGGCATGGAAGAAGAATGAGCGTGCCTAATGTGCTATATCACCTCTTTCCATCATGGTGACCAAAACACAAAAAGGTAGGGATAATTTTGTCTCTCAACATTGTTTAATAAAATTGTTAGTAGAGAAGTCTCTGTAAGAGGTGTTTGACATGACATGGGAAGAATTTGTAAACACTGATCAATTTAGACTAGAAAATGTACGTCTTAGATGTCAGTCTCAACCTCATAGGGTTAGTAGGGAAGAGAGGGCTGTTGAAACCACTCCTGGAGCATCAACCTCTGGTGCAAACCCTAGTTCAAACCCTCCTACAACTGAGCAGGCTATTGAAATTGGTTCTTTTGAGTCAGAATATTCAGATGAGGAAAGTTCATCCTCAGACTCTGATATTAATGTTCTTCTCAAAACCCCAATTTGAACTAGGGTTGCCCTTAGGAGAGAGGAAGCACATATGAAAGAAGCAGAAATGAGAAAGGGGAAAGCCTAGAAGCAAACGACAGAAAAAGAAACTCCAAGCCCTAGGAAATGAAAGGATGATAACACTATTCTTCCTATAGCTGAAGAAATATATAAAAACCCTCCTAATAAATCAAAACCAGTTGGGCCTGCTGCTGGTGTACCTCCAAAGGGAAGCCCTAGGCTTAGAAAAACATCTAGGGAGGAGATAGAAGCCCTAATAAGGTAGGTGAATGTTGAGGAAAAAAATATTTTTGAGGAACAAGAAAATATCAGATTAGTAGAGCTTGCTACCATAGCAGAACAGGTTGAGAAGCAAGAACAAGATGAGAATCCAGAACTCCTATAGCTAGAGCAGGATGAACAACCAGAATCACTGCAACTGGTGCCATTTGAACTGCAAGAATCAATGCCAAGGAAGATGTTGGTAGGAACACATAAACCTCTTTCCTTTTCATGGAATGATGTAGCTCTGAAACTATGGAGTGAGATGCAAAGAAATTACGAGGTATGGAAAAGGAAAAATGCAAGCTACAGAGTGAGATTAAAAAGAAAAATACAGAGATTGAAGAAAAGAATGCAAAGATTGTTGCCTTGAAGGAAAAGGTAGACAATGTGGTAGATTTAATACCAAAAATGTTGGCATGAAAAACTCCTCCAAGAGTGTATGCCCTACATTTGAAGGAGCAAAATCTTTCCTTTAAACTGTCAAGGATTATTTCAGGTTTTGAGTCCTTCTCTTGACACTCCACATGAATTTTTCCAGGCTTATCAGTTTACCCCTCCTGATGTTAAAAATTTGTTGTGTAAACTATACCTGCATAATTATGTTGTGTTTGATGATCATGATTGGAATCCCTTACTATATATTGGAGATCTCCATTTAAGGGAATTTATGTCCTAGATTCAAAATGAAATTAGTTGGGGACAACATTATAAAACTTACAGGGAAAGTGAATTTCTTACTCCCTTGCCTCTCAGGGCTAAATCTAGTAACCCCGCAGACATTTTCTAGACATGACATAGAATTCTTTATCGCCCAAGCTCCAAGAATAGGATTATGCTTGTTAGAGAAGACACCTACAAGGAATATGAAAAGGTAGCCAAAACTATAGGGATATCAGTAATGGGGTACTTAGCACAGAGGTGAAATAGTTTGAAAGGGGAGTTGAAACAAGTTGAAACCAACTCTTTACAAAATTATGTTGTAGCATGCAAAAGATTTGATAGATACATACAAATTGGAAGGTTGAGACATCAGTTTTGGCTTCCATTAACATTTCAGCCACCTACACTATTGTGGCATGTGCCAGATTACAAGTTTTACCAGTATGTCATAGTTGTAGAAAGGGTAAGATGGAACATACTAGAGAACAAACAAAGATTCTACTGGGATCCTAATTCAGACACTGTAGAGACCATTGTGGGACAACTGGTAGTTGGTGACTTCAGGGCATTGACTAGGCAAAAGAATAGTGCTCTTTTTGTTGGAGGACTAGCAAAATGTTAGGTTGGGGGGAATGATGAGCCCAATTAATGGATCAATTTTTATAGGGTTCATTATATTTTTTTTGTTTTTTCTACCATAGACTTTGACACTTGGTTGTTGATATTTTCCTTAAAATCATAGACCTTGGGCATAAGTTTATCCTTGTGACTTTTAATGACATTATCATGCTATGTGAATTATCTATGTTGATTTTATAAGTGGTTGAATGAATGTTACTAAGGTAGTTATAGATATACAATTGTTTGTGTGTGCTAATGTTATTATGCAAGTTTCTACTAAAATGTTGATGTCAATGAAGCCTGCCAAGTGGGAGAAACTCTTACCAGCTGGTCAGTTACCAAGAAAGTCAAGAAGATGATCATTAAGAGGTCAAGGAGGGAAAATTCTCATGGAGGGAAATTCATAATTCAAATAAAAGAATGTAACTACCTTTTTAATGGTCATATTTGTTGTTGAGAAAATATAGGAAGTGCGTTGTGCTAGATTCCCATTGGAGCAAGTCTGCTTTGACCAATTTAGCACATGCATAACTTCCTCCATCTTTTTCTATGCTTTCAATAAGTGGCATCCTCCTATTTTGATGGATTTGACTACCCTAGTAGTTAGGGTTAATCAATAGTTTTTATCTCTATAAATAATGGTAAGATGCACCTTTTGATAAGGTTGGATGTTTTGAGTTTGTATTCGCATTTTCTAGTTTTAGTAAAACAGTTATATTGTTGAGATGTAGTAATTAGGCTTTCAAGAAATAATATGATATTTTGAGTTGTTGCATTTGAGTTAGTCTAAGGGAGACTCACCCAAGGGGTCCCACTTGGTGAGAATTCCACCTATTTAATTTAGAAGTTATTTTATGTTCAATAGTTAGTTTCAATTTCAGCAATTGTCTATTGCTGCAGCCACTGAAATTATGTTCTGTGGCTATTCCTATAGCTAAGGCAAACAGAGTAGTTTCCTATCTGTTTGCTGAGATTTACATTTCTATCCTTCATTTCCAATCTAGTTGTTAGTGCTTAGTGCATATGTTGATTCATTCTTGGTCTTTAAGTTGATTTATTTCTAGCACTTCATTTCCAACATTATTTCTTTCTTATTTTATGGATGATTACAATGAAGTACTAGTGCACATACAATGCTGATCCATTTCAAGTTTACGTCCCTGGGTTGAAAATGAAATGCACCTTCATAATGAGTAAGATAGCTACTTAGTGCAGATGCTCAATCTCTAAGTCATAGCTCTAAGGGCTTAGTTTTTAAACCATTAGAGGATACCAACAATCAAATATTTCTATATCACATAATGCATCTAAGGGTGAAAAAATTTCAACCACAGGTTCACATTCTTCAAAATTTTCTTGACCGTGCAAAAACCTGCCATGAGATAAGCACTCATTATTCACTTCACCAAACTGATTCGTGAATAGTATCTCAAGCTCATGCCATGGACAAATAAAATGCAAAGGAAGATTATAAAACCAATCCCAAGCACCATTTTCTAAATTTCTTACAAAAAAATTCATGAAACCATCCTCCTTTGCTATCTGACATTTCACCATCAAACTAGTGAAAACCTGCAAATGTTTTGATGCCGATTCTTCATAATTTCCTCTAAACTTAGACAAGTATTCATTTATTTCTCTTGGGATAGAATGTGGATAACCTTGGATTTTATTGAAATCCAAAGGGTTATGTCTTTCATTAGAGAAATATTTTCTTTGAGGATATGACTGTGGTTCAATCATGGCAGAATGGCTTGTACAGGGGGAACCCATCTGGTTATACATATTTGCAAAAGAATATCTAACCCTCTATAACTATTTGCTTCATAATATCCAAATTTCTGAACTCCCTTCTCTACTAGTACCTTAAAGAATTGAATAAGGGACAATATTTACTAGAACTTTTCAAAGGTTAACCTTCATACAAAATGGTGCAATAGATAAATACCTGAAAACTTGTTGCAGCCAACTTTGTCGATGATGTAAAATTTTGATTGTAGAGTCGCCACCTCTTTGAAAGAAGAAAATATCTTCAAGTAGCAAGAAGCTCCTTCCAATATCTAGGTATTTTTGAGTTCTCTCCACCAACATTTAGCACCAAAATTCAAGAACACACTAGAAATGCTGCAACAGGTTCCTTCTTCAAGTATGAAGGTCAAAATTTCATTTTGGAAAATTTCTTGACTCTCCCAAATGGATACACCTCTATCTTCCTCAATGGAGTCACCAAATCTATTAGTGGCTCAAATAAAGTAGAGCATATTTTCAATTGCTCACCCAGAGATTCCTCTTCTTTTTCCTTTGTTCTTTCCCTAATAGAGTTGCCAATTTGTTGGTGTTTTTTCTCATTGAACCCTTAAAAACCTCTAAAGGATAGCCAACTCTTATACTCAAGGACTTCAAGATTAGGAGCCAATGAATGAGAGATAGGTCTAACACTTTTCTCCCTTGCACTTCAGGCTTTGCAGGACCTAGGTGGGTATCCCTATATGTAAAGTAGATAAGTTTCATACAAATGACAAGGGCTTGTAGGGATATTTACACACCTTGTTCTCATTTAATTTTAGGTATGAAGTAGGAAACATGAAAGAAAATATAAACTAAGAAATCAGAGAAAAGGTTTTTGAATATAAAGATTGTTTCATAGGATGGGGGAGGAAAACCATGCAAGATCGGTGCCTACCTTGGGCTACAAAGTAATATTTTATGCATTTTATGATGACAACAACAAACATACTATGAGGGTCTTCTACTAGATTATCACCTTATGATAATCAAACGTAGGAAATCCTATTATGCAACAATACTTAATAATCCCTAGCAAATGATAACATACCCATTAATTCATGGCAAGCACTTACTCCATCCCTTCGACAAATAGCAAACCAATAAACTAATTCAAAATATCAAATGTGCTTGAAAAAATAATACAACCCTTGATTTCCCAGCTTAAAGCATATCATCATTCACAGTTGGAGAACATTGCATGATAGAGTATATTCATATATGCCACAATTCATAATATAGAGGAGATGCCAAGAAATGGCTTATAAACATAGATCTTCACCTTTCAACAAATAAGAATTTTTGACTAGCATCCACCTTACCAATACATATAACTCTCCAAGAGAGAACTGACCTCTGAACCATAAGAAAAATAACAAAACTTACCTTTATAATTGAGGCATAAATCAAAACTTGACCAACCACAAACCCTAACCTAATTAGGGTTTACCCATGATTACAAAATATCTGCCAAGGTTACAAAAAATTGGCTAGATCTTAAGAAGGAACCCATCATCAATGATTCAAACATTCACGCCAAACCGCCACATTGATGAGCACACAAATCTTGACGAAAACCCCCACGAAATTTGTAGCAAATCGCCGCAAAGTGAAAAAATATGGTAGAAAGGACAATGGCACATAACCAAGCATGAGCATCACTCCATCATAATGGAAGTAGGTAGAAGCAATAATGAAGATAATATTTCCCTTTTCCTTGGTCAAAATTAGGTGGTTGAGGAGGTAGTTACAACAATAATGGTGCCATCGTAAAAAATGTGTCATTCATGAGAATTTTCAGACTTCAGAGCTTATTTATACCTCATATTCCATCAACACCAACACTTCGAACATCGCTCGTCGGAGTTGCCACGTACCTCCTGTAGCAAATCATTGAGCATTGAGCTAGAGGTCTTCACTAGGCATGCATTAGAGTTTGGTTACATGGGCTATCGCTTATCGTGAAATGGTAAGGGGTAGAGGAGGAGGGTGAAACTTGATGCTCGGAAGGTAGTTAGGGATCGAGGTTTCATCTTACGCCTTACCACTAGGCAGTAAGGTGTAAAGGGGAAGTTCGATCCCTGATTCCCAAAGGGTCATTAGAGATCAAACTTCAGGGTGTAGTCTTACCTCTTACCACTTAGTGGTAAGGGGTAAGAAGGGATCCCGAAGCTCGAAAGTTTGAAAAGGACTTAGGACTTCAAACTTAGAAATTAGAAGAAAAAGGACTTAGAAGGGAAACAAGAGGTTTTAAGAAGGAAAGGAGAAGTGAAAGAAGAAAAGCAGAGAGAAGAAGAACTTCAGGAGTCAGGAATAAGGGGGATGCCCTACACCATACCTCATAGAGTTAAAGGGGAAAGAAAAAGTCTTACCTCTGAAAGGCTGAAGCAAAAAATGATGTTGGGGGTTGGGGATATTGAATACTTCTTACCTTGGTTAAGGTAAGAGGTAAGGGGTAAGGACGACGCTTGATCCTTGAAAAATTGACATAGTCAATTTTTGAAGGGATCAGGGGGAAAGAAAAAGGGAAGGAAAGAAGAGGTAAATGGTAAGGGTTGAGCCCAATGGGAGAAAACCAAAATGAAAAGGAAAGAGATGAAAGAAAGGAAGAGGGAAATAAGAAGAAGGAAATCAAGGATGATAGAGGAAGGATGTCAGGAAGCAGACTAGCAAAAGCTTGAAACACCGAAATTTCCATACTTAGCTAATTTTGGAACTTGAAAATGGATCTTGAAACAAGAGAAATTTGCAACTAGAAGAGGATCCTAAGAATGATGCACCATAAAGATCTCTCAGATAAGATATAATTGATGAGCATCATGAGGGGGTGGCACAAGCTAAAAATAGTTTCACCAATTGGTTTGTAAAGTTCCATTTGTAGATTTAATAGTAGAAATGCATTCCATTTTGTGCTTCAGTTGGAGATAATGAAAGAAGAATTTTGATCCACAATCTCCATCCTTAATCTGTTGTAGTCGAGCTCGCACTTGAGCACCTCTGCTTTTATAAGGAACCATTTGGTGAAGAGAATTTTCAACATTGGTAATAGATTGCTGCAAGGTAATATTGTGAGGATTAGAAGCCAACAAGTTACACCCATGCTCTAATTGACCTTTGAGGGATTTTTCAAATCTACGATGCTTAGCCACAACCCTTTGACCATAATCATGAAGAAAGTTAACACATCTAGCTATGGTTTTCTCCCACCAACTAATCCATCTATCTTATTGAGGTTTTGGCTTGGTATTCCAAGTAGCTAAGAGGCCATTAATACAATCTAGGTTATTAATATGGGAAGTATTCAACTTGTAAGGAAGATCATTGCAAAGGGGAGTGTGGGTAGAGAGGGAAAGGGTGGTAAGAATGGGAAGGTAGTTAGACAAGGTGTTGGAAAGGTCCAATGAGACAAGGCAACCAATATGTTAAGGAAAAATTGGGTAGTTAGGGGAGATATAAAAGTGGTCTAGCCTGCTCAATTTACATAGGAATCCTTCACAACAGTTGCTCCAAGTGAACCAGTAGGGAATTCAGAGACTTGACTTACCTCAAATATGGTCATGCACTCCTAGGGAGTTTTGGGTCAAGGTCTAGGCATCAAATTTAGAATGAGATAAGTGAACATAACTGTCCCAGCTATGATTTGAAGGATGTTCAACCATATTAAAATCACCCCCAACAGCCATTCAACATCAGGAAGGTGGATACGAATCCACTGCCAAAGGGTTGTTCTATCAGAAGGATATTTGGGAGCACAAAAAGAACAAAATTCCACCAAAAAACCATTGAAGATTAGGATAGTAGCCCAAAAACAATGATGATTAGGATCTGAGATAGAAGCCACTAAATTCTTTGCCAACCACATGGCTAGGCCCAATACTGCACCACCCCCACCACCATGACTATGGTTGGTATGGAGGGAATGGGAATTATACCAAATGGAAGCAAGGGTAGTACCTAATCAAACAACAACTTTCACTTCTTGAAGAATGAGAACGTCAGTCTGATTATTGTACATAGAATGTTTGACATGAAATTTATGTGCAGGGATTGTCAAACCCTGCACATTCCAAGATAGAATGTTCACTTCATTAGGCAGAAGCAGGGATAAGTTCTTCATCTGCTTGTATCACACAAACTAGTTCCTTGGAGAGTAGGATTGCATGTTAACAGAGTGATTTGAGTGAGGTTGATCTAAAGATTCTAGTTGTGACAGGGCTATTGGGTTGAGAGGTAAGGATAGAGTTAGATGGAGGATTTTTATTGAGGGAAGCATCCTTTTTCCTTTTAGGAGCTCGATGGAGAACCAGTCACTACATCTTTGAAAGACTTGGTTTCAAATGAAAGGAATGGTTGGTGAGGGGAGGAGGGAGTGGAGGGTGAGGGGAAGGGCTTGGTGAAATATGGGGAGTTATCCAATATTGGATAAGGGGTGTGTGTTGAATGGATAGATTCCCAAATCAAGGAAAAGGGATACTTTTTTGTTACTACATTTTTCCACCACTTTAGTGAGAGGATGACCCCATGTCAAACACACACTAAAGTAGACATTCAAGACACTTAAGTATGCAACAATAACAAAGATACATGATCATACCATATCAAAGGACAAGAAAAATAAACAAAAAATGAAAGGATCAAGCACAACTATTTCAATGCGATGTGGAATGGGGTTGTTTGTTTGTAACATGCACTGCTCACTCTGGGGTAGTGGAACCTCAATCTGTCCACTAGATGAGTTGTCCCAAAATATGTGTATACTCACTCTGGGGTAGTAGAACCTTAGTTTGTCCACTAGGTGAGTTATCCCAATGAGGTGGAAAATGAGTGAATCATATTATCCTCTCATACCATACCGAAGTTTTCCTTCTAACAAATTTGATAAGGCACCATAATGTAATGCTTTTTGTAAATTCTTTTGTAATATCATGTGAAATTTTGTTAAAGTGGATTTTTCTTTGTTCATGTAAGGTCCTCTTCTTAGGGAGAATTGTTCGTAATGTCTCCAAGAGAGGATAAGTCAAGGGTGTCAGATTATCACTCATGGAATGCCTCATTCACATCATGCCATGAAGGAAGATTGTACACTCTTGGAGGACATCAAGCCCAATGACACCACCAAGAAAAGGACACTTCACAAGAAAAAAGAAAAATCATGCCATGAAATATGTTGAAAGATGTCATTGATGTATTCCCCCACTTTAAAGCAGTTGCTACACCATTATTGTGAGTAATTGCTTTAAAGTAGACAATGTTTTTCCTAGGGCATGAGAGATTTCCTTGAAAAACCCTATGTCAAGTCATATGTTTCTAAAATAAGTTGTGTCACGAAATAGGAAGGAAGGGTTTCCCCCACAAATACATAAGAGATCTATTAATTCGTGGTTAGTTTATCTTGGCTACAAAGTTTTATAGAGCATGGAATTGTCATCATTCCCCAAATACTCATAGAACTGGAAGAATGACGCAAAGAGAGTGAAAAAAAAGAAAAAGCCTTTCGGGTCAACATGGAAGAGACCTAAATGTCTCGACGCCTTGCATCATCCCCAAAAGGAAAAAAAAAGACAAATGAAAAGATAAAATGACAAATTTTGGGTCAACAGGTAAGAGACCTAAGTTTCTCGACGCCTTGTGTCATCCCCAAAAGGAAAGCACAAGACAAATGAAAAAGAGAAAAGGATAGCTATTGGGTCAACATGGAAGAGACTTAAATGTCTTGATGCCTTGCATCATACCCAAAAGGGAAACACAAGACAAATAAAAAATGATTATAACATAGAGAAGAATGAAGGTACATATAGAGGAATGCACAAAGAGAGAGAGGTACATCAAACAAAACAACACGGGGTATCACATTACACACATGCAATCACATAAAGAAAAATGAAAAAGACTAGTAAGGCACATGTGAATCAACCTATAGTAGGTCTTCTGCATCCCAATCTGGATCGGTATAAATGGAAGGCGAACAACTAGATAAAGGAACAAGAGAAAGTGTATTACTAGGACAAGGCTATCTAATTCTTGCTCCCATTGTGTGTAAGATAAGAATGAGCTGAGGTAGGTGATGAGGATGGGCTCCTTGCATCAAAAATAATGATTTGCAATAAGTGTAAAACATGTAATAGTGAGAATGTTTGAGATCCTACAACTATTACATGGCAAGGAGCGGAATGCATGCTTTAAGGGACTATTTCTATGATATAAAGCTATTTAAATATTCATTATAAAGAATGAAAATCATCGGTTCTATTCCCAAGAGTTCTATGGTATCAACAATGTGGAATATTTTCATCTTTAGGATATAGTTGCGGTGTTTCTCGCATAGGTGGTAATGTTATAAGTCCACGATGTAGAAGTATCTGTAAATTTCTTTCAATTGCAGTTGGTGGATAAGGTAATAGTAACTTCTTTAATTTGTAAGGCCTTCTATGCTTGCTAGATTCACCTATGTCTTGTCTTCAATTGCTAGGTTCTATTGGAAGTGGAATTACTCTGAGAGGGGGGGGTGAATCAAAGTAATATGTTTTCAAAACTTTTATGATATAAAATGCAAATTTGAACTCTTTTTCAACTTGAACTGGTTGTGACTTTAAATATTCAATGTAATAATTGAGCTTTGAATGATCAACATAATAATTCAATCAAATGCAACATGAATATCAAACAACTTAAACTGAACTTTCAAATGATAACCATCAACTTTCAGATTTTGCACATTTACAACTTAACCATGAACATCTAGATAAACTTGAACAATGATAAAGTATCAGAGAACTGCATGAAACTCAACATAAATGACTGAAGAAAAATAAAATTATGCAAGATAGAATCAATCCACACAAAAGAAAGACACATATATTGTCGAGTGGAAAACCCTTTCAGGGAAGAAAAACCACTCCAAAATGCCTTATAGGCTTAAATCAAATCTTCTTTACAATGTATTTTTAGAGCACCAACTTTGTCATAATGGTGGAGCAACAACTCAACACCGATTTTTGAAGTGCCAACTTCATAGGAGCATCAACTGCTTTGTTTTAGAGTTTTAGATAATAATATATGATTTTCAACAATGCCCACTAAATGTGTACTGAATGAAATAGTACAAAATAATTTCATGAAATCTTTGTGATCAAATTAGAGATACAAATCTTTCAGACCCTCTTTTCACTCTTTTTATTTTCAAAAATATCACTTTAATAGAAACAAAAACCCTTGTTCTCAACCAATATTTTCACTCTTGAGAAATGGCTTTCAACCATACATTTATACAATACAATACAGTTAACAATGGATTCCAAAAAGGAATAATTGAAGGATCTTTGTTGAACAATGAAACTTTATTCGTTAATCAACCAACTTTCTCAAACTGGTTCTCAAAGCAATGAATGCAGTTAGGGTTCCAAACATCAAATGCCATTTGAATCTCAAAACAACTCTCAAATCCTGATTAAGAAATAACGCATTTCAATTTTGAGCAGTTTATAAAAAATAAACTAACCAAAGTTATTCACATTTGAGCTCAATAACAAACCATTCTTACTTGAAACATATCATAAAAGGCTCAATAATACCTGCTAACAAATGCAGAAACCAGAAATGAAATACTTGACTTTGAGCTTTTCCAAACTGTCAATCAAATCTCTCTTCCATGTCAACTCTAGGCGGCTAGGGTTTCGCCTTCGGCAAAATGATAGATACAAAACTCATTTTTCCCTATTCCTTCACTCCATTGAATACAAAACTCAAGTGTATAATGATGTCAAATCCGAATGAAATGATATTCCATATCATTTGAAGCCCAACAAAAAAACATCATAATGAGTTTTGATGTCCGCCAACAAACACTACAGTCACTGCCAAGTCAATCCATAATGATGATGTCACTGCCAAATCAACCACAATGATGATGTGTCTACAACATGATAAGGCCAACAGTCATGTGTTACATGACTTTAAAATGATACAAAGGCTGATACAAAATAAAAGTAATATGAATTATATATCATATGGTAAGCCCAATATCATTTGATTTCCCTTTAAAATAAACACTTTCCATTAGAAACAATAGAGGCCTGATAACTATCAAGGGAAAATAAAATATATCCCCTTGTGTATATTTTAAGATCATTCCATGTAAAATGCAAGTGTCTACTTTTAAATCATAAAATGTTACTTTGAATAACCTGAATACTAACAATGCCAAGTCAAAGCCATGTGTGGCTAATATCATGTGGAAGCTCATTGATAATTTAATATCATATGCCAAGATCAACTTGAAAAAAAATAACTATTGAACCAATATACCTGAACATGTCAAGGTGACAATGTCATAAATCTGAAGCTGATGAATGCCCTGTTGAATATGTTAAAGAAATCCAACCTGTACTTTATCACAAGTCAGAAATCATAATCAACTGAAAACATAATCCATTCACAAGTTTGAAAAGATCTTAAAGGATTATTTGAGATACCAAAGACCTATACACATGAATTCCTCTGCACATAAATTCACCATGATCAGTAATGAATACCAAAACTAAAAGTAAATCACTGTCCACAATGATATGATAATCAAATGCACCCAAATGCATCAATCTAAAGCATGGTCCACAAAATACTGAATATGCCAAACTAAATACAAAGAGCACCAAGTATCATAATGCCAATCACCAATTAGTTTTGACATCAAGGACAATATACCACAAAGAGAAAGTCAAAAAACTCCCCATTTGTCCTTGATGGAAAAAACCATTTGAAACCATTTGAATTGAGCCACATTGAATCCAAAATCCATCTTCTCCCCCTTTTCGTCACAAGGACAAAGGAGAACTTGTGAAGTATTAAGAAAATAACTGAAACAGTAGCAGATGTAGCAATGAAGTAGCAAATAAAGAATAAAAGAAGCAACAGTAAGCTACTTAGAGAGCTAAAAATCTCCCCCTGAATTCATGATAGAGCATTAAGAGAGCAAGTATTGGGAGACAACCCCCAACCGAGAATGAAGTCTCTCAAAGAAATCCTTAGCCAAAGGCTTTGTAAAAATATCTGCAACTTGTGCTTGAGTGGGAACATATTGCACAGAAACCTCATTAGCCAACACTTTTTTCACAAAGAAAGTGAAATTTAATAGCAATGTGCTTGGTTCTTGAATGCATAACTGGATTCTTAGACAAATTTATAGCACTAGTATTGTCACAAAAGATATACATAGGTTTTTCAACAACAATACCCATATTAGAAAGTGTTTGTGCCATCTAGAGTAATTGAGTACAACAAGATGTAGTAGCAATATATTATGCTTTTTCTATTGAAAGTGAAATTGAATCTTGCTTTTTGCTATGCCAAGCAACAAGACAATCACCAAGATAAAATCAACATCAGTAAAAGCCATTAATATAAAGATATTACTTCGAGGATACCAAAGACCAAATCAAGAGTACCCTAAATATACTTGAATATTATTTTTACAACAATAAGATGGGACTGTTTTGGTGCAGATTGAAATCTAGAGACCATACAAACAACTTGCATTAAATCAGGTCTAGAGGTAGTTAAGTATAACAGGCTGCCAATCATTGACCTATACTCATATTGACCAACATCAGGAGAATCATCAATTTTAGATAACTTACAGCCAATCACCATAGGTGTGCTCACTGGACGACAGCCATCCATTTGAAACTTTTTCAACATCTCTTTGGCATATTTTGTTTGTGACAAAAATATTCCCTGTTCAAGGTATAAAACTTGGAGGCCAAGAAAGAATGTTAGTTCACCTAACATTGACATTTCAAATTCTGATTCCTTTGAATTTTTTTTAGATAAGGCATCATTGTTGCAGCCAAAGATTATATCATCTACATATACCTCACCAACCAGAATATCATTACCTTCCTGTTTAACATAAAGATTGTTGTCCACACCACCTCTTTTGAATTTGTTTGTTGTTAAGTGTGCATCCAATCTAGAATACCAAGCTCTAGGAGCTTGTTTGAGACCATACAAGGCCTTTTTCAATCTGTATACATGATTAGATTTATCTTGTACAACAAATCCTTCTAGTTGTTCCATAAAAAATTCCTCATCAAGATAACCATTCAAGAATGCAGTTTTGACATCCATTTGGTACACCTTAAAATTTTCAAAGCAAGAGTATGCTAAGAAAATTATAATAGATTCAATACGAGCAACAGGTGCATAAGTTTCACCAAAATGTATACCTTCCTATTGTGCATACCCTTTGCACACAAAACATGCTTTGTTTCTCACTACTTTGCCGCTTCATCCAACTTGTTTTTGAAAATCCATTTTCCACCAATAACATTTTTATCATCAGGTCTTGGGACTAGTTCCCAAGTTTTATTCTTCTCAATCTAGCTAATTTCTTCCTGCATATATTTCAACAAACAATCATTGTTTAAAGCATCATTAATAGTTTTAGGCTCAAACTCAGTAATTAAACAAAAATGCTCAACAATTTGAGCTTGTTCTTCAATTTTTTCCTTTCTTCTTGTTAAGATTTCTGCATCTTTATCTCCAATTATCAGATCTTGAGGATGATTTTTCACAACAATTTTGGAAGGAGTTTTAGGAGGTATTGGCTTGGAACTTGAGGTATCCTCCTATTATGACTCATCTACTACAACAGTTTTGGGAGTGATAATTGAATTTGCCACAAATTCCTCTTCATCATCCCGCACATGATCAAAATCTAGGTGCAATCTTTCATCAAACTTGACATTAACAGATTCAACAATTTTATTTAGTCTTTTATTGAAACATTTATAGGCTTTGCTATGAGTAGAATATCCTAAAAAGATACCTTCATCAGATTTGGATTGAAAGCTTCCTAAGTTGTCATCATCTCTTTTAATAAAGAATTTACAACCAAATATTCTGAAATGTTTAATAGAGGCAGATTTATCATACCAAATTTCATATGGAGTGAAATTGGATTTCACCCTAATCTGTACCATGTTCAGAATGTAAACAGTTGTATGAACAACTTCTTTCCAGTACATATCGGACAGTTTGGCTTCATCTAACATAGTTCTAGCCATTTCTTTCACTGTTCTATTTTTCCTTTCCACTACCCCATTCTGTTGAGGTTTCCTTGCAGTAGCATATTTCCTTTCATACCATGTTCCTCACAATAATCAACGAATTCTTGAGATGTAAATTCACCTCCCTTGTCTAATCTTAAGCATTTAAGTTTCATATCAGACTCTTTCTCAACCATCTTAGGAAATATTTTAAATCTGTCAAAAGCCTCTGATTTGTGTTTGAGAAAAGTTACCCAAACCATTCTTGTGTAGTCATCTACAAATAACATGAAGTACCTCTCACCATTCATTGACCTTGTCTTAGTAGGACCACATAAATCAGTGTGTACAAGCTGCAATGGCTTAGTAGAAGAATGTTCTTTAGAGTTAAAGCTCACCTTAGTTTGCTTGCCTTTGAGACATTCTTTACAAACTACATTTTTTGGTTTGCTTATGACAGGAAATCCTTTCATATTTTGATTTTTGCTTATTCTAACCAGATTGTCAAAGTTTATATGCCCTAAATGTTTATGCCATAACTAGTTGTCTTCCACTTGACCCATAAGACACATGCCTTCACTGTTTTCATAATTAGAAAAGTCAAGGAGATTGTAAACATTACTAGGAGTTCTCAAACCAGTAGCAACTGTTTTACCAGATTTGTTCTTAATTGCACAGCCTTATGAATTGAATGTAATATTGTAACCATTGTCATAGATTTGGCTAATACTTAAAAGGTTATGTTTCAACCCTTCTACATAGTACACATCATAGATTGGTGTGTCATCATTTAGAAGTAAAGAACCTTTACTTTTTATCTGAATACCTGAATTTTCACCAAACTTAACAAATCCACCTTCAAAATCTTCAAGTTTCAAGAATTTTTCTTTATCCCCAGTCATGTGGTTTGAACAACCACTGTCCAATTACCAGGATGCCTTCTTCTTTGAAAGAAAGGAAGTTTTCACAAGCATAGACTGCTCTACACTTGGAACAAACTTGGGTCTCCAAACTTTCTCTATGATAGATCTATTTTGTTTGCATTGTTTGGATGTATGACCAACAACGTTGCATTTGAAACATCTGATTGTATTTGGAAAACCAAAGAATTGTTTGTGACCAAATCTAGGTGTTCTAGACAATATGAATCTGCAATTGTTCACTTTATGCCCAAATTTATTGCAGTAAAAGCAATAGCCATGAAAGAATGCATTGAATCTAATATTGTTTCTATTATGCTCAAAGGATTTTTCTTACCAACTGTTTTGAAGTTCTAATTTGAACATTCACCAGTACTGAAACCAGTACCAGTCATATCCTTATGTTGTTTCTGCTTTCCAAGCAAGTCATTTAAATGCAGAGTGCTTTCATAATCTTCTACTTGTTTCTTAAGTGTGACTACTTCCTTTTCAAGCCTCTGGATTTCTTTATCTTTATCAACAAGAACTGATTTAAGATTGTCTACAGTTCTCCTAGAATCATCAAGTTCAGTTTGTAAAGATGTAATTACTTTTTTTGGACTTTGCTCTTGTGAAGCAACTTGTTTCTTTAATTTTTTGATTTCTTTTAGAGCATAAAGTAACTCACCTTCAATACTTACTTCTAATTTAGACTGATTTTCTATTTGACTTTTTGACTAATTGCTTGAATCCTTTGGTGTAGATATTTCAGCCATAAACAATGTTTCATCTTCATCATTTAAAGACTCATCTATCTCAACATCTAAGTCTTCTTTGCTAAAGAGACTCTTCTTCTTTTTGGGATTATTGTTAAACTTCTTTTTAGGATTCGAAGACTTTTTCTTAAACTATTTTTCTATTTTCTCATCATCATTGGTTTGATCTGGATAAGGACATTTAGTTGCAAAGTGACCAACTTTGACACAATTAAAACATTTGAAGGGCTCTTTTCCTTTATATTTCTTTGTCAATTTTCTTACTAAAAGGGATTTTAAAGAGTCAGACAATTCTGATTCACTATCCATATTTTCTTTCTTTTTTGCATTAAAATTTGTCTCTTTAGAAGTTGAAGCAGAACTTCCTATCCTCATTTCATAGGCAATTAATATGCCTTGTAAATTCTCTAAGGTAAGGGAATCAAAACGTTTCTTTTCTTCAAGAGAAGAAACTTTAGACTCAAATTTAGGATGTAAATTTCTAATCACTTTTTGAACAACATCAGACTCTGCAATTGTTTCACCTAGACCTCTTCTTGCATTGACAACTTCATCTATCCTTAAGAAATAATCAACAATATTTTCATCATCCTTCATTATCATTTCCTGAAATTGACTCTTGAGAGTAAGGATTTTGGATTGCTTAACTTTTTCATTTCCTTGATAAATGTTTTCAAGCTTTTCCCAAATGTCATATGCAGATTTACAATGCATGACTTTGACAAATACATCTTTTGTCAAACCACAAAACAATGCATGTTTAGCTCTTGCATTCATTTCATATTTTCTTTTCTCATCATGATTTATAGGTATGGTATCAGGTACAGTATATTTGCTGCACATTAAGTTCTAGACACCAAGATCTAGAGAAATCATATATGTTTCCATTCTAATTTTCCATAACACATAATCGGTGCCATCAAATAGAGAAGCTCTTGTAATGGATGAACCTTTAGGTGCATGTTCCATAATGACAAACTTCCAAGACCAGAATCAATCCTAGGTGATAAAACCTAATGCAGGACCTTATGCTCTGATACCACTTATTGGAAGTGGAATTACTCTGAGAGTGGGGGGGTGAATCAGAGTAATATGTTTTAAAAACTTTTATGACATAAAATGCAAATTTGAACTCTTTTTCAACTTGAACTGGTTGTGACTTTAAATATGCAATGTAATAGCTGAGCTTTGAATGATCAACATAATAATTCAATCAAATGCAACATGAATATCAAACAACTTAAACTGAACTTTCAAATGACAACCATTAACTTTCATATTTTGCACATTTACAATTGAACCATGAACATCTAGATAAACTTGAACAATGATAAAGTATCAAAGCACTACATGAAACTCAACATAAATGAATGAAGAAAAATAAAATTATGCAAGATAGACTCAATCCACACAAAAGAAAGACACAGATATTTTCAAGTGGAAAACCCTTTCAGGGAAGAAAAACCACTCCAAAATGCCTTATAGGCTTAAATAAAATATGCTTTACAATGTATTTTTAGAGCACCTACTCTGTCATAATGGTGGAGCAACAACTCAACATTGATTTTTGAAGCACCAACTTCATAGGAGCATCAACTCCTCTGTTTTAGAGTTTTAGATAATAATATATGATTTGCAACAATGCCCACTAAATGTGTACTAAATGAAATAGTACAAAATAATTTCATTAAATCTCTGTGATCAAATCAAAGATACAAATATTTTAGAACCTCTTTTCACTCTTTTTATTTTCAAAAATATCACTTTAATAGAAACAAAAACCCTTGTTCTTAGCCAATATTTTCACTCCTGAGAAATGGCTTTCATCCATACATTTATACAATATAATACAATTAACAATGGATTCCAAAAAGGAATAACTGAAGGATCTTTCTTGAACAATGAAACTTTATTCGTTAATCAACCAACTTTCTCAAACTGATTCTCAAAGCAACGAATGCAGTTAGGGTTCTAAACATCAAATTCCATTTGAATCTCAAAACAACTCTCAAATCCTCATTAAGAAATAACGCATTTCAATTTTAAGTAGTTTATAAAAAACAAACTAACCAAAGCTATTCACATTTGAGCTTGATAAAAAACCATTCTTACTTGAAACAAATCATAAAAGGCTCAATAATACCTGTTAACAAATGTAGAAACTAGATATGGAATACCTGACTTTGAGCTTTTCCAAACTGTCGATCAAATCTCTCTTCCATGTCGGCTCCAGGCGGCTAGGGTTTTGCCTTCAGCAAAATGATAGATACAAAACTCATTTTTCCCCATTCCTTCACTCCATCGAATACAAAAATCAAGTGTATAATGATGTCAAATCTGAATGCAATGATATTCCATATCATTTGAAGTCCAAAAAAAAACATCATAATGAATTTTGAAGTCTGCCAACAAACACTACAGTCACTGCCAAGTCAATCCATAATGATGATGTCACTGCCAAATCAACCACAATGATGATGTGTCTACAACATGATAAGGTCGATAGTCATGTGTTACATGACTTTAAAATGATACAAAGGTCGATACAAAATAAAAGTAATATGAACTATGCATCATATGGTAAGCCCAATATCATTTGATTTCCCTTTAAAATAAACACTTTCCATTAGAAACAATAGAGGCCTGATAACTATCAAGGGAAAATAAAATATATCCCCTTGTGTATATTTTTAGATCATTCCATGTGAAATACAAGTGTCCACTTTTAAATCATAAAATGTTACTTTGAAGAACCCGACTACTAACAATGCCAAGTCAAAGCCATGTGTGGCTAATATCATATGGAAGCTCACTGATAATTTAATATCATATGCCAAGATCAACTTGAAATAAAATAACTATTGAACCAATATACCTGAACATGTCAAGATGACAATGTCATAAATCTGAAGCTGATAAATGCCATGTGGAATATGTTAAAGAAATCCAACCTATATTTTATCACAAGTCAGAAATCTTAATCAACTAAAAACATAATCCATTCACAAGTCTAAAAAGATCTTAAAGGATTATTTGAGATACCAAAGACCTCTACACATGAATTCCTCTGCACATAAATTCACCATGATCAGTAATGAATACCAAAACTGAAAGTAAATCACTGTCCATAATGATATGATAATCAAATGCACCCAAATGCATCAATCCAAAGCATGGTCCACAAAATATTTAATATGCCAAACTGAATACAAAGAGCACCAAGTATCATAATGCCAATTACCAATCAGTTTTGACATCAAGGACAATATACCACAAAGAGAAAGTCAACAGGTTCACCAATTTCTATAGGTGGATATAGAGCAGGAGGACCCAAGATGACCTTATCTTCTTTATCATTTTCATTAGGAGGCATTGGTTGCTCTTTAGGAAGGAAAACACTTATGTTAGGAGGAGGATCTAAGACAATCTTACCATCTCTACGAGGTGTTGGTTCTTCGTTGGGAAGGAAAACACTTATGTCGGGAGAGGGATCTTGATATCCTAACCCTTTAGTATCTTTGGTTGGTACTTGCTCTAGGAGTTGATGAATTTCATGTGCACTTGTTGTATCAAATCCTTGTTTACTTAAGATTTTGAATCCTTTGCCATATGTCTCTTCGAGGTTGATTGATGTGTTGGTTACCTTATTGACATAGGATGGTTGAATGTTTTCTTGACGAGAAGAACTAGGTTCACCTATTGTAGGGAACTTAAGCTCAATTTGTGTCTTAGTTTTAGGGTGTAAAAGACCAAACATCTCAAGTGATGGAATGGTAGGGGGTGTTTGTTTTTTTAGTGAAGGGTAGAAGGATGCATTAGCCTCAAGATTGTTAAGGCAATCATTTATGAATTCATTCATGATGACATCATCTTCTCCAATGATGTCAACATCATGAGGAGGACATGTAGTAGGAGTTGTGTGAGCATGAGTAAGTTCAATTTCACTAGGGTCATTTCCAAAAACATAACTTGAAACATCAGCCAAGGAGAACAAGAAATTCCACACATTGTATAAACAGTTGTCCATTTTCAAAATTTAAGATCTAAACATATTAGTTTGTTGATTACACAATGCAATAAATTGAAAATGAAATGTTTGAATGAAATTTTGAATTTTAACAATGTATTGAAATGAAGCAATTTAAGCTAAATGCAATGAATTTGAATAAAAAACAAATCAGAAAACTAAAATAGCAAAGTAACAACAACAAACCGAAGCCTAAAACTGAGATTTTAATTTCTAGAAAATGCAGATCAGTAGCTAACAAGGACTCATTTACTAGTAAGGATGAATGGGTTCTAGTTAGATATTTCTGAGATGTTTCTGTTGACTTTAGAGTGATTTTTAGTTTCTGTTGACTTTAGAGTGATTTTTAATGCCATTTCAAATGCCAAAAGCTTCAGGTTTGACCTGTCTAGGGAATGATTCTATAGTAAAGGCGAATGGGTCATGGTTAGGTATTTTAAAACTATTTTTGGATGATTTTAAAGCTTTTAGTTCTAGGTCTAAGGCAATAGGTTATAATTTCAGATTTTCCAGAAATGCAATGAAAAGATGAATGCAAGGGAATAGGTTGGAATGCAATTTTGTTTTCATTTTCAAATGCAATTTTATGAAATCTAAATGATATGCACAATGACTGATTTGTTTTTGTATTTTTCAGATTTAGAGAGATGCAAAACAATGCAAATCTAAACCCTAGATGAGATGCAATTTTGAATGCAAAGCAAGAAACCCTAAATGAGATCTAATTTAATGAAAATCTAAATGCAAATGAATGCAAGATCTAACCTAGGATGCAATGGAATACTTCAAAATTAGAGAATTACAATGTTCAACACATTGCGTTCACCATTAATGATAAGGGTGGAAAAGTAGGGTTTACCAAAATGAATTGATCAAGATGACAAACCACTATCCTTTTCACCCTAATATTATGTGATTTTGTGTGTGATAAGATGCCAATAACAATAAGAAATACACCCTAACTGTTATAACAACTATGAGGGGAGTTTTTAGAGCTTAAAATGATGTGTACCTTGCTGCAAGAAGCTTGTTTTTAGGGCACAAAGGACTCATTCGCCTTTAGTGGTGAATGGGTCCTTGTTAGGGTTTTTGAAAATAAGATTTGGCTTATTTTACTTGATGTCTGCACTCTAGGATCCTCGGTTGTTAGCTCCCAAAAACCTGTAATAAATTTTGTAGCTTCAATTCTTCGTTCTTACACTATGAAGGTCAATCTTGCAACTTGACAACTTTTCTAATTTGCTTCAAACTTCTTCTCCACTTGATCTTCAACCTATAAATCTACAAATACACACTCAAGAGGAGAATTTTTTTTTTATTATTAGTGAATAGGGGTTTTCCTAAGTCAAACCCCCTGTAGGTAATTAAACCAAATGATGAAATAATGAAATTGAAGCATGAAACATGAAATATGTAATTGATGATACCTTGGAAGTTGTCTTGGAGTATAAATCTACAAAGTAACATGAAGTGGCCATGAAGAATGTAGATCTTGATCCTTGAATGAGATGTGTAACAATGCTTGCAAGTTGTTCTACAATGCTACATCCACAATCTTAGCTCAACAACATGTAGGAATGCACTAAACCTTAGACATGATGAAATGATCTTGAATTGTTGCAATAAACTCTTGATAATCCACCTTGAAATGCCTTTGAAATGATCTTGTAAACTCTTGTGTAAGTGATCTTCTGATAACTTGAATTTTGCTAGATCTTGTTAGGAAAAACAATGTGAATTGGCCCCTTATTTATTCTAAATCAAGAGATTAACCCTGAAATTCAAAAAATTCAAGCCGAAACAAGATCTGGAAATGAAAATTATTAAAATCCCACCAAAATAAAATTCAAAAAGGGAGTCCTCATTAAGGGAGGACCCATTCGCCACCTAGGAAGAATAGGTCATGGCACAAGTTTCCAAGACCTTGCCTTCAGGGGATGAAAGATCATCAAAAACCCATGTAGAATCTGCAAAGAAAAGGGGGGTCCTATAGAGGGAGGACCCATTCGCCACCAAGGGCGAATGGGTCCTAGCACCAATTTCTAGGAACTTAATATTTCCCAATTAAATGTTATGCAATTTGAATTATGGGTGTCGGGATAAATCTTTGAAAGGTGTCACAAATAAGGCTTAAATTTGAATTAAAGGGGCTAATTAACTCTAATTAACCACAATTAATTAAGAGGGCCCTAAATAAGTGTGAAAGTGTGTTAGAACACTTTACAACACCAAAAATAGGGTATAAATTAAGTACATTTTTTATTAAAAATGGGCGCAAGATCGATGTGAATGTGTTACAACACATGTTACAACATTAAACCTAGGAAAAATTAGGTTAATTCAATAAAATTATTTCCAAATTAAGTAAGGAAAATGGATACTTTTTCCGTTACTACAAACCTTTCTAGGAACCACAGTTGATTTCAACCCTTGTCTATACCTCGCTTCATGATATTTCAGACATTCACTCTCACTTGCAAGATTCTTGCAAAATAATAAAAAACCATTCACACATGTGTGGATGTTTTCATACCCTAAGCCTAGCTTAGTGATTTGCTTTTTACATTGACTTCGTTTTGTTGGCAATGTGGAGCTGGGTGGTAACAATGAACTTAATAATGCCAATAATTGATCTACACTCTCATTTTTCCCACCAAACACCACTTGCAAGTTAAGAATTTGAAGGATTGTTGTCAAACGACTTAACTTGCAATCAACATACACAGGCTTTAAAGTATCCTCCATCAACTTGGCCCAATCATCATTTAGACCCTCATTCAACATTCTATCAACTTCAAACCCTTCATCTAACATTACTGCCTCTTCATCTATGTTTGTTGCCTCTTCATCTCCCACACTCTGTAATTTTATCATATCTTCATAATAATTGTAATCCCAAGGGCTTATACCACTATGCCCATATCTTATCATATGTCAATAAATCAGACTTTTTTTCCTCACCTTTCCACCAAGAAAATCATTACATGGATATGGATATTTTTCCATGTCCCTCTCATTGGCTAATCTCTCATCAAATGCATGTTATTGATTCGTAGTCAACCTTCGACATTGATCCATCTATAATGTTCTACACATAGAAACAAAAAAATATAGACTAAGAGACAAAAACTATCTATTTTTTTTAATTGAAAGGAATTTCCATATCAATAGAGTTATGGAGAGAAAATAAAATAGAGAGTTTAAATAATGAATTGTAAAAAATAGATTTTGTAGTTTATATTCAAATTGTTGATTACATTGCATTGCAAATCTTTCAAACTCAAAGCATTACTTTACATTGCATAACTAATAACTAGATGTTGATAGATGACAAAATTTCAATTACAATATAGTTTTTACAAATTCAACCTAAGAATTTATGCAATTACTTCACATAACATAACTAATAACTAGGAGAAATTTCCAATTGCATTTGCTTGTCATGGCATTTCGTGAGGCCACATTTCTTTGAGGCATTTTTTCAAAAAGTTCACTGCCTTGTCTATGCTACCACATTTCTCATACATGTCTACCAAAACATTTTATCAAACAGTTCACTGCCTTGTTATGGATAAAATCCTAAAACAAGTTCTTTCAAACAAGCTATGGATGCTTGGAAAAAATATATCAAAGCATAATAGTAAGCAATAACATAGACAAGGCAGTGAATTGGTTGAAAAATGCCTCAAAGAAATGTGGTCTCATGGTGATGGAATGCCCTAACAATCCATAACAATTCGCTTGTCATGGAATTCCATCACCATGAGATCACATTTCTTTGAGGCATTTCTTCCAAAGTTCATTGCCTTTTCTATGCTACCACATTTTTGATACATGTCTACAAGGCATTTTATCAAACAGTCCACTGCCTTGCTGTGATGGCTAAAAGCCTAAAACAAGTGATTTTAAAACAGGTATGGATGCTTGGAAAAAATATATCAAAGCATAATAGTAAGCAAAAAGCTATGGTCTCATGGTTTTTGTTGGCATGAAAATTAGTGTGATTTTATTTGCATTTATTTGCAGGTTTTAAACACATTTTTTGGCAATTTTTCTATTTGAAATGGGGAAAAATCTCTTTGGTCAGTATTGTGCATTTTTTAATTGTACTATTCTCATAGTTAGTGAAAAAGGTAGTGCTCATGAGGGAATGCAAAAGATGCGTAGAGCCTTTGAATTATACCCATACTGTGCAATGACATTGAATCATTTAGCAAACCATTTTTTCTTCACAAGGCAGTATTTTCTTGTGGAATAGTTGACTAGACAAATCTTGTTTTAATTGATCACCCTCTCATGAAATCTCATTCATATTATAATCTTGCATGATCTTATCATAGTAAAGGTGATGATGACACAAGTGGCCACTACTACATGGCATCAGTCAAGGAAAGCTAGAGGCCACAAGATTTTGTGGACATGTTCAATTGAAGCTAGGAGATCTTAATAGTTCTCTCTCAAATTTTGAAAAGGTTCTGGAGGTCCACCCTGAGAACTATGAGAGCTTAACATTTGTAGGCCATATATAGCTCAACAAGGGCAGGCATAGAAGGCTTTAGAAATTTTAAGAAAGGCAACTCGCATAGATCCACACGATGCCCATGCATTTATCAAGATGGGTGAGTTATTAATCTCGTTAGACCCCAATGCAGCCTTAGATTCTCTTAAGATGCCAAAGTCTCTTTTGAAGAAGAGCAAAGAAGAAGTACCCATTGAATCGTTAAATAAAATTTTGAGCATGATGAACTATAGTTGGCTCAAAAAATTTTTATGGAGGCATTATGAAATGATGTTCTGCCTCTACATAAATCTCTATGGTCAGTTTTGTGCATTTTTTACTTGTAGGATTCTCATAGATAGTTAAAAAGATAGTGTTCATGAAGGAATGGAAAAGATGCACATAGCCTTTGAATTATACCCATACTGTGCAATGGTATTGAATCATTTAGCAAACCATTTTTTCTTCACAGGGTAGTATTTTCTTATGGAACAATTGATTGAGACAACTCTTGTTTCAACTGATCATCCTCTCATGAAGTCTCATTCATATTATAATCTTGCACGATCTTATCATAGTAAAGGTGATTGTGACATCATTGACCGCTACTACATGGCATTAGCCAAGGAAAGCCATAGGCCATAGGATTTTGTGGACAAGTTCAATTGAAGCTGGGAGATCTTAAGAGTTCTCTCTCATATTTTGAAAAGGTTATGGAGGTCCACCCTGACAATTGTGAGAGCTTAAAAGTTGTAGGCGATATATATGCTTAGCAAGGGAAAGCAAAGAAGGATTTGGAAATTTTAAGGAAGGCAACTCGCATAGATCCACGCGATTCCCATGCATTTATCAAGATGGGTGAGTTATTAATATCATCAGACCCTAGTGCAACCTTAAATTCTCTTAAGATAGCAAAGTATCTTTTGAAGAAGAGTAGAGAAGAAGCACCCATTCAATTGTTAAACAATATTGGGGTTCTTCATTTTGAGTGTGGTGAACTAGATTTGTCTCAACAAAATTTTATGGAGGCATTAGGAAATGGAATTTGGATTGAATTCATAAATAAAAGCCCCAGTGCCAATTCTACAGTTTTTCCTGTGCTCTTTAAGGATATGGAATTCTTCCATCGATTAGAAGATGGTGGTGTTTCACTTGAATTACCATGGGATAAAATCACACACTATTTAATATTGCTTGGTTGTTTGAACAACTACATGATACTGAAAAAGAAAATCTTTTATACAAGATAATATTGTTCAAGTTTCTTGATTATGTGGATGCATATCTATGTCTTGTAGTCGTGGCTCAGGCTCGGAATGAGATCCAACTAAGCCTAGAATTGATTAGGGATTCACTTTATAAGGTGGATAAAAACTCATTAAATGCTTTATCTATGCTTGGAAAAATGGAACTGAAAACAGATGGCTGGCTTAAAGTAAAAGAAATAATTAAAGTTGCACAAAGTGAATCAGATGCAAAGAAGTCTTATGTTTACATTTCGCTTGGAAATTGGAATTATTTTGTAGCTTTTCGCAATGAGAGGAGGGATCCAAAGGTGGAGGCACAACATCTTGAGAAGGATGGAGAACTGTATTGTAAAGTGTTGGCACAGAGACTAGGAAATGTTTATATTGCAAATGGGGCAGCCATTGTGCTAGTTGAAAGGGGTCAATTTGATCTTGTAAAGGAAATTTGTACACAAGTACAAGAAGTTGCAGTAGGAAACATCTTTGTCCAAATGCTTGATGTGTGGGTAAATCTAGCACATGTTTACTTTGCACAAGGATAGTTTGTGCTTATAGTGAAAATGTATCAAAATTGTTTGAGGAAATTCTATTTTGGTACTGACACCCAAATTTTATTATATTTAGCTTGAACACATTATGAAGCAAAACAATGGCAAGATTGTAAAAGAACATTATTAAGAGCAGTAGATTGTAACCACTGTAAGTTTCCAATCAGAAAGCTATAAATTTTTTGTTTAATGTAATGGGGGTTCAAAGTACCTTTGAATTCGTTGCAGAGGGTGTCCCCAAATTCAACTTCACTGTAGACTTCAAATAGTTTGCAACAAACACCCCACCTTTTCAAAATTCTCCAGGTCCTCTCCAAACAATCTTTATCGCCCATGTAAGTAGCTATTGCAACTCAAAATGCCTCAACGTAGTTTGCGCACCCATGCAAGTAGCCTCAATGTAGTTGTCAAGTGCCAAATTCTAAATGCGAATAATGAATCACATGCAATACACACCTGCAAATCATTTACCCAAAAAAAATTAATTTTTTTGTCTAATATGTATTCGCGTGACCAACTATTTATTCATTTTTATTTGTGTGACTAAATAATTTTTTACCCGGTGACCAAATTAGTCATTTATTTACTCATTTATAGCTGTGTTGCAAAAAATTAGTAGAATTTAGTCATTTTTAGTTGTTGTGACTAAATTTTTTAGTCACCTAGTCATTTATTTGCCAAATTCTACTAGTGTTGTCAACATAACACTTTGTTGATTGAGGCATTATACCACATTTGATTATATCTTTCCTCTTCACAATGTAGCACCGACTTTTTCGGACATTCAATATATTCCACACACTTAATTTTTCACAATTGTATGCTTCTCCACCTTGTTGTATCCAAAACGATCTTGCATTTATATCTACCACAACTCTTCAAAACTTCAATTAGGTTAGCCAAGAAGAAGATAATCAATGAATTCAACAAGTTAGCCACCAAAAACATAATGTAATCATATACCTAAGATAGAGAGGACCAAAACCAACCTTATTGCATCTTCCAATATGATCCAAGAAAATTCACACGTTGGTGCACATCAACCTAAGTCGACATCAAGGAAACATGTAGATGAAACTTTGAAGCACATAACCAGTCAGCTCAAAATCATACTTTCAATTGAATTAACTTGATACAATTCCAAACGGGATAGGGCAAGACCCAAATCTATTGTAACACATCTTCCATTGTTGGCCTAGACCACCAAGCATATGACACAAGCAAAAGTACAAGCCTTGTCATCCAGATATCCACAAATAACCCAAAAAGCCAACTCAAGACATAATGTGACACCAAAGCAGTCAATTAGAAATGTGTAGATCACATGGGGATGTTCCATGAACATCCAAACACACTTTCACTTCTTTCATATCGTCATGCCATCAACAACCACCACAAATCAAACAGTAATAGAAAATTATAATTCCAAAAACACAAAATGCTTAATCATGAGATATAATATTAACATATCAACTTATGGACCACTTCAACACTTGAGATTATAACTGACACTACACAAAAATTGAGAGCACATTCACCAAGCCACAGGAGCAGAGACATCAAAGCGGAGAAATGTGGAGTATTTCTTGGACCAGTCTAGACAACCAACACTGCCAACCTTCTGCAATTCACAAAAATTTCTTCAACAACATAGGTGACCTGAAAATATAAGAGTGCAATGTCCATAGAGCAATAACATTGAATACCAAACCATAAGAACAAAACTTCAACAACGAAGGAATACAAAGCATTCTCCTAGACATACTTCAATGAAACTTCCTTAAACATAAACCTTTTCACAACTTGTGAAGGCTAGAACCCACTTTCAACAACTCATACATTATTAGGAATAACATAAGAGAGAGCATAAGATATACTTCAATAACATCTCTCTACTATTAGTCACACTTATAATCCTCATAATAATATATCATTATAAAATAATTATGATGACAACAATAGTGCATCATATAACTTTTATTGGTATGGAACAAGGCATGACATCCAGCCATGATCTTCTGCAACTCTTCTTTAGATAAGGCATGAAATCCAACCATGAATTTCAACAACTCTTCTTTAGATAAGGTATGGCATCTAGCCATGAACTTCAACAACTCTTCTTTAGATAAGGCATGACATCCAACCATGAACTTCTGCAACTCTTCTTTAGATAAGGCATGGCATCCAACCATGAACTTCAACAACTCTTCTTTAGATAAGGCATGACATCCAACCATGAACTTCAACAACTCTTCTTTAGATAAGGCATGAAATCCAACCATGAACTTTTACAACTCTTCTTTGCATCATTGTTAGCCCAAACTAAATATAACAATGACAATCAATATTAAGGACTAGCAAGCTTACTTCTCAAGTGTTGATATTAATGACAACCAACAATCAAAACAACTATCAACAATCTCCTCAAGTGTTGACATCAATGACAACAACCAGTAATCTCCTCAAGTGTTGACATAAATGACAACAATTGCCAACAGTAAATTGTTGTTATATCTTAGTATTTATAGGTATTCATTTACATTCATTTGACACCTTGGGACATTCAAAAATCCTATCTCATCCTAAGGCGGAATCCATCAAAGAACATTTGGAATTGATACACCAAATGGATCTAGATCTACATATTCATCTCTGGAGCATGTGCATGGCTAAAGCTTGTTATTTTCAATACTTTACATAAGTTTTATGGGGATTTCCCTAGGAGAATATGTCTTATAACAACACATTGCCAATCATTTAAAGATATTTCTAAATACTTGCAACCTTGTAAGCAAATAAAATAGAGGCAAAATCAATAAACTAGATAGTGGAAACATGAGATCAAGGAGATCATATCCACAAAACAAAAGAATCTATCCACAAATGTGGAAAAGGTCAAAAGACAAAAACTTGACTTTAGAAACAACACAAGTCTTGTGTAAAATTCAAAGCATTCCACAAACACAGGTATCATTTTTAGACTAGTTACAAGTCTTGTGTGGATTTTATTTGGTTGTTTCTTCTTGGTTAAGAAAACTATTATTAGGCTCTAGATCTTGTACAAATGAAACACCACTCTGTCAAACTCTATTGTTTATTAATAATCTTAATATCATCCATAAAGAATAAACTTTCATAAATTTGTGAAAGGGATATAAAAAAAAGAAAAGTGGAGACGATAGATGGCATACACATCTTTAGGAATAAGTGAGTGGGAATCGCTTTCCTCATCCTTTAAACTTTAAGGGGACATACCACACATTTTTTCTTTTTCTTTAAATAAGACGACGAATAGTAAATTTGGAATAACTTTGGGAAGTTAAAGATAGACGTGTATTGGAATATAACTTTATGAAATTAAAGATATTTTCATGACTCGATTTAAGGCATAGATGAGTCATTAAAGTTGCCATGTTTTAAAGCGCAATATGTATATACTACAAAAATCAAAATGGCTTAAAGTTTTTATACAACAATTTAATCTTAGAAAATTCTTATATGTTTTATAATATTATTGTAATGGTTATCCTATCTATGTCATTTTATATCGAGTTTTGGCTTTATCTGTATGAAATATCTTAATTGTGTATTGACAAGTTGTGTGTTTCTAATGTATTTGTATATAGATAAGTGATATATTATTGTATTAGAGTAATTGCTTTTGCTTTTACTTTTGCATCCACTATCATACATTGATCTTTGCTTCAAGATTATCATGTATATATCCAAGTTTATTTCTACATCACATAGGATTAATCTTATACAATATGAAAATTAACCTAAAATTCAAACATTCAAATTCAAATTTCAATAGTTATGCCTATGTATACTAGTCAGTATAGACTAATTTGGTGTATGTTTGTGTGACATGTCACTATACCTTTATATTTGCAAACATTCAATGTGTCATTAATTCAAAATAGAAGGTAATATAAGAGATGTTAGTAATTACAAAATGAAACTATTAGAGCACACTTCAATTTTCTAAAGGAACAAGGAATCTCATCTACATATAGACCACTTGTATGTTGTTGAATGTTATCTTTGAGAATTTACTCCAAGCCATAAAGTTGACTCATCTAGGAATTTAATCTAGGAGAACTTGACCCTGGTAATCCAATAGATTCCCTAAAGATGTATGCTGACATTACAATCCTCAAAAGCTTATCAAACATCAAATATTAAAGTGAATAACCTTTAGAAGTTTGTTCTTTACCATTTTAGATTGACAAGTAAAAGTTGAAATTCGTAGTAAGTCATTACCAAATCCATAATGCTTAAAATTGAACTATAGGGATTTCTATGTCAAACCTAATTCTAACACCATTATCCTAAGGGTTTAATTATTATTTTTTGAGATAGCAAACCAAAATTATACACAATCAAGTCCAGAGCTAAGTACCCTAATCCTTTGGATTTTGTTTTTGACTATTAATTCTAATTATTAAAAAATTTAATTAAATTTAATGTAGATTAATTTGTGTTTAGTGATGACATTTATTTAATTAGTCTATGTTTATTTATGTTGTGTAATTTATTTTATTAGAATAATACAATTGCTACCATCTACTAGCATCAAGTTTATGGGGTAGTCAATAATGTGACTTATTAAAAGTGTATATAAATTATCTTTAATTACCATTAAATTTTAACCTTGAATTTTAACCTTGAGATGTGTGTAAGAGAAAAAAACAACTTACATAAATATGTTACAATTGATTAATTAAATAATAATGATAAATAAACAACTTTAGGGTTTTAAGTTAGAATTGATACTAAAATTGTAATAAATACTAAGCTTAATATTATAAGAAAATCAATCAAAACAAAGATACCTAGCTATAGATTTGATGTAAATTTTGATTGTGATAGGTGTCATGTAAACTAAGTCACTAATGTATTAGAAACCCAAGGCCTTCTAAATGATTGTTGCAAAATTAGTTAAATAATTAGACAACTGTCTAGTTATATGACCTACATGAGTGTGGAACTAAGGAACTAAGCATATGCATGTAACTAAATTTGGGTTCATATATCTAAACATCTCTAATCTGGTCACTATAACATATTTTCGTTTATGCATGTGAGGATTTTCCTAAACAAGGGGATTCTCCCTTGGTTAAACTCATAGGCAAGATGATTCAATAACAAACAAAGAAAGATTGAACATAGGATATAGTCATGTAATGTGCTTCTAAGGTGTTGATGCAATACAAATGTAACATTTTTTTATCTTTTTTATTTGATTTTTAGATGTATTCAATGGACTCTTAGATTTTTGGATGATCTGTAAATGAATAATGGTGTATCTTTGAATACACCATCCTAACATGTACTTTGGAATAATTTGCACTTTAATTAACTCGTAATAATTAGTAATTGGGGAAAACGTAGCCCAATTTAAAAGTACAAGGTTCAAATCTATAGAGACGAAAAATGACCTTGATCAAATATGCTCTCAGACCTAAATTAAGATGGAAAATAATAGATTCAGTAGGTGAGTCTAGATTATTGTGATGAGTAGAAATGAAATAAGCATAAGATTAAGTTATTTATTGAATTCCACATAAAACTATTAATATTTATACATTAATCAACAAATATAGAGAACCAATTTATTCATAATAAAGCCAAATCATAATGTAAAAGGACATATGTGTTTTTCACCATTTATATAATATTACATATGTTTTACAAATTTCTAATTCAATTTTAAATAAAAAACTAATACAAAGTATTTGAAAAGAAACCCTTACTCTAGTTGGGTCTGTGAGTGGCTTGGTGATAGGGTCAAGGCTATTGAATTGCCACAATTTTATGCTTAGTCTGCTCTACCAAGTGCATTTTAAGGTTCTTTAAATTTTAGATTTCAAATATTTTTTTTCTTGTTAGATTTATTTTGATGCTTAATATGGTACTTATGAGTGGGAAACGTGTGTGAAAACTAAGCATTGAAAATTTGTTCCTTAATTTAGAAAACTTTGCTCCAAGAGGAAGTAATGTAAAATGATATTATTTATATTCATTAGAGTAAGTATTTCTTTTAATACAAAAAAATAGTTTGGAGGTGAATGATGAGATGCATGATCTGTAAACAAAGACGTTAAAGTTTCCCAAAACTTAATCCAGTTACATATTTAATTCCTGATTGCAACAGTAATGCATGATTATGCAATAAACTCTTGAGATTATGAAACAGAGTTATGCTTTCAAACACTTTTAATCAGTTATCTATAATAACATTCATGAGAGAACATAACACCGAAATAAATGAGAGAACAAGAAAGAGATGGAAGAGAGACACAAACAATTTGATAACGGAGTTCGTCCTTGTGGACTACGTCTCCGGGTCCGTTTCTCAATGTTGGACCACTTTATTAAGATTGCCAAGCACCTGAAAATACCTTCTTACAATTCTCCAAGCTTACAATAGTCTCCTCACAATCTCACTCACAACTCTTTACAATTCTTGGTGTAATATCACCTTGTAAAGTTCTCCAAAAATTCCTCAAAAGAGCATAAAATTATCTCTCCACAAAATGCATAAAGACTCTATCACATCACCTCCTTTTATACATAAATTTTGCATATGGGATTAAAAACCACCATAATAAATAAAATAACAAATTAACCCCCTCCTTTGGATTTTATAATTATAAGCCTTACAAAAACCACACTAACCCGTTTATAAAAAAACAATAACTTCCCCATTTTAAAAATAAAACATTAAACAACCCCTTAATAAAACATTTGAAATTTGTTTTTAAGCCCTTGTCTTATTATATTCACGGGCTATTTTAGTTTAGTGGGTTTAGTTTAAAATTAAAATAACAATTTAATGTTATTTTAGGAGGTTTTTTTTTTTATGAGTTAATTTCTTTGATTTTTAGGAGATTTGGATCCCACCAAATCCGGTCGAGATCCCACAAAATCCGATGGATTTTTTGTGAGATAAAATAAGCCTCCACACGTTATTTTCAAAAATAAAGCATGGTACATGAATTTTTGTGAGATTTTTGCCACATCACCTGCAATTCCATGTCACCATCTAGTCAATTGTCATGTCACATGTTGGCATCATCATTTTGACTAAAACTTTGACTAGCTCTATTTTGCTCATACAGACTCCATTTTTGAAACCGAAGATAGTTCTGGAATCAACACAACAAGCACTACGACTTGGTGTCATTTTTTCTTGGATTTAAGACAATCAATTTTTCACCTTTTTGGACACCTGATTTGCCTATTTGACCGAACCTTTGACTAAACATAACTTCTGCATACAGACTCCTTTTGGGCATGTTCAAGTTGTGTCAGGACCGTGTCAGCGAACTCTATCCAATGATGCCAATTCTAAAAGATTCTGAGACTGTGATATTTTTGAGGTTTTTGGATCCTCCTGGATCATTCCTCCCCATTGAGAGGCTTTTGGACCTCCAAAAGGTCTATTTTTATTTACAATTTAAGTGAGGGAATTTTTTCCTCACTTGCCTAGTATCATATGTCCTTCCTTCTTGGAACCTGTACATCTGACTCGTCACAACAACAATCAAAATTGCACTGATATTGTTAAGTACATTAGCCATATACACATCCACATTCATTGTTTCTGCTACCAACCATACACTGCTAAAAAGTAGAAGGCTGGATAACAAAATTAAATTTGCGAACAAAAAAAGAATGTACCAACATCATGCTTGTCTTTCATAACTAGAACAACCTTAGGATTAGATATGTTTTTATGCAATGACACTTCTTATGGTACATACATAAGTGCCAAATTATTGCTTGCATTAACTACCCTTTTCAATTGTCCCATTGTCACAAAAGATTTATCAGTCTTAATTGGATGACAATGCACAATGTATTCAATTACTTCCTTAAATAAATGATATTGATTATGTTCCTTGTAGAAGATTTCTTTTCTATCATATAAGTACGGCCTACCCAACACAATCCCACAGATATCAAGTGGAACCACATCAAATTCAACCTCATCTATAAACTTAGATGTTATTGCAAATATTAAATTGTATTGCATTGTTACTCACAATCTATTGTCATTGCACACCCAACCTAATGGATAAGGTTTCTTATGTGGCTTTGTTTTTAATCCCAATTGTTTAACAAATTCTTTTAAAATTAGATTAACTTGGGACCCACTATCTATCAGTGCATCAATCTTAGTGTTCTTAGAAGTCACCCTTACATGAAACAATTCACATCTTTTCCTATCTTCAAGAACAACACAACTTTTAGAAGTAGAAGCACATGAAACATCAGTGGAAAAATCATTACCAACAAAAGCTAAACCTTTCAAACTGACAATTGTTATCTTTGTTTCATCATCAGAATCTGATCCAAGATCCTGAATGACAGCTGCGGCCTTTTGCTTTCCTTTACAATCCTTAAACCCTGAATGACAGCTGTAGCCTTTTTCTTTCCTTTACAATCCTTAAACCACTTTGGTTTCAATTCCAGATGCAGTTTCCAACACTTCGCATCTTCATGCCCTTTCTTCTGACAATGTGAACACGTAGGATTTTCACCTTCCTCTTTCTTCACAGTAGCTGCTTTCCTCTCTTTACCCTTCTTGTTGCCTTTAGTTGGAGGAACAAATTCCTTCTTTGAATTGAAACTTATGTTCCTTCCACCTGCTTCAATATGGGTTGCTTGTACACACACTTCATCAAAGTTAGATGCATTAAACATCAAGATTGTATGTTTCAAATGTGAATGCAAACCACCTATATATGTTAATAAAGTTTCTTGTGTATAAAGAGGAATTCCAAGAGTGATTGCTTTCTTCCTAAACACGTGTATACTCTTGCATTGTTTGTCCTTTACCCTGTCTCAAATTTTTCCAGTCCATAACAACTTGTTGCATATAACCTAAAGGATAAAATTGTTTCTTTAAAGCAGAAGTAAATTCATACCAAGATGAAATGGTTTTACCGTGTGTAGCAAGATCATCTTGAATCTTACTCTCCCACCAAACCAATGCGGTGCCTCCCATTCTAAGGGTAGCTAGCTGGATTTTGGAAGAATCATCCAAGATCTGTTGAACCCTACAATACACTTCGATCTGCTTAAGCTAGTTATCTAGTTTTTCTGCATCCAATTCATCATTATATATAGGCACCTCAAATTTAACATCCAGTGTAAACAAGTTTTTTTGCACAACTTGTTTCTTTTTAGAAGAGTTAGACAAAGAAGAAGACAATGAAGAAGATGAAGAGGATGGGGATGGAGGTTCAGGAGGGTTACGACCACCACCTCCTACTCCTTTACCTTTGTCATCTTTCATTGAGGATTCAACTTCCTTCTTCTTTCTATTCTTGTCTTCCTTTCTCTTTTGTCGTTCTTGCCTCTCTTGGAAAAGAACTTCCACCATTGACTTCATTTCCAGAAAAGCTTTCTGGAAAGCTTTCTCATTGAGCTCTATAGAACTTTGTTTAGCTGCCATCTCTAATCGTGGAAAAGTCCTTCATTTTCCAATCTCTGGGTTGAACTCTATAAGTGCACCTTCTCCTTGCTTCAGTTTCGACCTAGTTAATATTCACCACTTGCAATTTTCCTTTTAAATTGCTTTGATACCAACTTGATCTGTAAACAAGGACATTAATTTTTCCCAAAAATTAGTCCAATTACATATTTAATTCCCGATCACAAAAGTAATGCATGATTATGCAATCAACTCTCGAGATTATGAAACTAAGTTATGCTTTCAAACACTTTTAATCAGTTATCTATAATAAAATTCATGAGAGAACATAACACCGAAATAAATGAGAGAACAAGAAAGAGATGGAAGAGAGACACAAACAGTTTGATAATGGAGTTCGCCCTTGAGGACTACGTTGCCGGGTTCGCTTCTCAATGTTGGACTGCTTTATCAAGATTGCCAAGCACCTGAAAATGCCTTCTTACAATTCTCCAAGCTTACAATAGTCCCCTCACAATCTCACTCACAACTCTTTACAATTCTTGGTGTAATATTACCTTGTAAATTTCTTCAAAAATTCCTCAAAAGAGCATAAAATTATCTCAAAACATCTGAATTATCTCTCCACAAAATGCATAAAGACTCTATCACATCACCTCCTTTTATACATAAATTTTGCATATGGGGTTAAAAACCACCATAATAAATAAAATAACAAATTAACCCCCTCCTTTGGCTTTTATAATTATAAGCCTTACAAAAAACACACTAACCTGTTTATAAAAAATCAATAACTTCTCCATTTTAAAAATAAAACATTAAACAACCCCTTAATAAAACATTTGAAATTTGTTTTTTAAGTCCTTGTCTTATTATATTCACAGGCTATTTTAGTTTGGGGGGTTTAGTTTAAAATTAAATAACAATTTAATGTTATTTCAGGAGGTTTTTTTTTTTATGAGTTAATTTCTTTGATTTTTAGGAGATTTGGATCCCAGCAAATCCGGTTGGTATTCCACAAAATCCGATGGATTTTTTGTGAGATAAAATAAGCCTCCACACGTTATTTTCAAAAATAAAGCATGCTACATGAATTTTTGTGAGGTTTTTGCCACATCACCTGCAATTCCATGTCACCATCTAGTCAATTGCCATGTCACATGCTAACATCATCATTTTGACTAGAACTTTGACTAGCTCTATTTTGCTCATACAGACTCCATTTTTGAAACCGAAGATAGTTCTGGAATCAAAACGATGAGCACTACGACTTGGTGTCATTTTTTCTTGGATTTGAGACAATCAATTTTTCACCTTTTTGGACACTTGATTTGCTTGTTTGACTAAACCTTTGACTGGACATAACTTCTGCATACAGACTCCTTTTGGGCCCGTTCAAGTTGCATTAAGATCATGTCAGTGAGCTCTATCCAATGATGTCAGTTCTAAAAGATTATGAGATTGTGATATTTTTTGAGGTTTCTAGATCCTCCTAGATCAATGCATATCTAAATAGTGGTTATGATTACCAACAACCTTAATATAATTGCTACTGGTGGAAGAATATGGTATGTTTTTATTGAATAAGAATTATGTGCTCTTGGGTGGTATTTAAGAATGCAAAATAATTGTTGTCAATTCAGATTGCACCCGAATGCTAGAAAAGTTTAATTTCAGCAATCTGTTGAAACATGGAATGATTCTTAGGCCTGTGGGTTGCCTAAAATTGAGAATCAATCTCCAGAGAGGGCTGGTTCCCTGATGAAAACCTCCTAAAACTAATTGACTAGGCTGGGAAAGAGATAGAAAGCTTGCTTGAACTGAAATTCTAAAGCTACGAGAGGTGATTGCACCTAAATGATAATGACTTGCAATTATGACTCACAACAAACTTCTCAAAACTCTAATCTGCACAATCAGATTCAATAATTTAATCACTTGAATGATTTAAACAAAGGCTTTGATCTAATACAATATTGAGGGAAAACGAAGTTTTCACGACAAAAAGTATTAACTTATTAATAAGCACAGTGCATAACTAGTGATTTTAAACTAAATTGAATACATATATGTGAAAAAGATAGAAAATATCAGAGTTTTCAGAACTGAAACACAGTAATTCTTCGATCAAATTCTTCACAAAAAAATGATGCTCGAAATCTAGAAGGCAAACTCTAAAGTACTGAAATTCAAAGGAATCTTCTACAATTACACACTTTGAGCCTGTAAAAACACTGCTATATTAATTTGAAAGCTGAGTTACAAGATGATCTTCTTTGCTGAAGGAAAAGGTAGAAAACAATAACTAGATTGAAAAAGATAAACTTTTTCAATATATACAAAAAAGGCACTCCAAAGTGCATGAATAGTAACTGAAAGTCATCAGAAAGTGAAAAGATGACAATTACAATGTGAAATCTGAGCACAAGTGAAAATTCCTGAAAAAGTGGCTCAAACATGCAAAAATAGGTCCAATCAAGCTCAAACTCACTGCCAAGTTATAACTGATACATGCACTATTCCAACTGAACTGCAACTCCCTGAAAAAGTGGCTTAAAGCATGCAACATTGCCTCGTTTTTACTAATTTCGCCCATGGGAACTGAAACTCCAATTCTATTATCATGTGCATGATAAAAATATCTCTCACCTTCAGTTAACTTTGCTTGTTCTATACATGGATTTATAATATCTTTTATTTGCATGTTTAAAACGACTAATTTATTAAATGATTTATAGTGGATCATTTAATAAATTAGCCCTTCATTGAATAATGCTAAAAAAATACATAAGATTAAAAAAGAATCTTAACCCTTTGAAGTTGGTCGACCACCATGCATCAATTATTATATTCGACCACATCATTAGCAAATCTTTGACATTTGATAAAGCCGACCACATAATTAGCAAATTCTCTGACATTTGATAAAGAATAAAACATGATGACTTTAATAAAATCATTGACAAATATTCAAAGGCATTTTTAGGGTGAAAAGACAAAGGACCATCGAACCCTAAAATCCCATCATTATTCACATTTTGACCTGAAGTTTCTGGAAGAAAAAACTGGCCGCCATTCTGAGTAGGGTTTCAAGCTCGATTTCCACCTTTGTTTGTCAATTTCCATGATCTTTTGAAAGATTCTGGGCGTAAAAGGTAAGATGAAACTCATTCGCTACAAAATCTGAGTTCTTTTGGGCATTTAAATATCCTTTTTGTTGTCTTATGGGCGCGACTATGATGATATTCTGACATTTTTTTCATCTGCACCTATCCTCTATTGAAATTCCCTGCCATTGAGGTCGATGCTTGAAGATAATCTAAAGAAACACGGTTATCACAAAATATCTTGGTAAAAAATTTTATTCTCAAATTTGTTGCTTTGAATCACTATTAAGCTTGAACCCATTATTTTCTAATGGGTATTTACTCTTTCCATATCTCCTGGGCGCGTTGTTTTCTAATGCATCTTCTGTAGCATTCATTTCTGATATATCCTTTGATAGGAAAGGCCATGGCTCATTAACTCAAGTCTTCTACATATTCGTGCTTATTTTATGGCTTTTGATCTTGCTATGAAGAAAATTCACTTTTCTGTATCTGGGTATATGCACTGTACTTGATTTGTTACCCCGCACCTTCATGGCTTCTGCAAGTTTATTATCCTTGCTCATAAAGTGAAAATATTAACATACATTCTTGGAGAAATCAATATATCACTGTATTCCTAAGAGTATGCTTTATTCCCCCAAAATTTTGTTCCTTTGTATAGCATTCATTTCTGAATAAAGCATACTATTTTGTTGTGAAAATGGCAGGCTGAAATATCATTGTTTTCTCTGCCCTATGAGATTAGCATAGCTGTCTTCTGCATATTTTCTGTTAATATTGAACAAAACTCCAAGCCCTGTATTTCTTTCATTGTATTTTATTGCATAGAGGGAAACTTGATATAGGTGACAATAAATCTTGTATTCTTTAAAAGAAACCTTATTACTAAACAGAGACTGTTATATGAATACTTCCCAGGCTGCCATGAATGATATTAGACCTGGGTATTTTTGTCTCATCATATCTCCTGTTTCTTTTAAAAGAGCAGAAACTTCATAGCTGTAGTTATGTTTGTATGGCAAAGCATGCCTGAACAATTCCTCTTGATGAGCTTCAAGACCACGATAAAGAATTTTGTACATTGCTTCTTGCTACTGACTATAGATGAAGAAGATTTAACTTTTCCATTCCTTGTAAAATATTCTTCCTTACACACTGCAAGCCTGTACAGCTTATCTCATCAGAAAAAATTAAATACAACACTGTTTCAATGAGGCAGATCCTCAACATTTCGTAACTGATAAGAAGATTTAAAATGCACAAGATTGTCTTGATATTGGGCCATTCTTCTATTGTTGATGCTTTCTCACTTAGGAATTTGACTGAAAGAGAAAATGCCTTTCTCTTTTTTCGCTGTTTCATATTTGATTAAAGAGAAAATGCAATCTCTTTTAGCTGTTTCAATAAAAATGAAAGTCTAAAGCTGATTTGAATGGTCAATCATTATATTTAACACATAGAAATTCAAATACAATGATGATTCATGACAAAAACTAGTCCTGACATCTCTCATTTTGCATACTTCGTTGCTGCTTAACCAGTTCAAACTTCTCACTGTCCTTCAAAGTTAACTGACAAGGATGCTCTTATTTGACTTGGCACATATTTTCTAGCAATCTGTATTACGCACTGTAATTATGATGCTTTGCTCTTACTGTGTGTACCATTGAATGTGTTTTCACCATCATGCTCAGCAAATGGATAAGTGTTGTACTTTTATGTTGTTTTCTCATATTTGACTCAAACAAAAGTTTTGAGGTATTATGCATTTTCTAGAACAACACTCCTACTTTTGAATGTAATACTTTCATTTACTCAGCTCAATGTATGAATAAGCTTACTGTCTCCTTCCACTCATTGTTCTTTGCTAAACATGCAAATTCTTTTCATAATGCTGAAGTTAAACTATTATCTTGAATCTTTTGTAAATTGTGCATGCACTTGATGGTGTAAGAAACAAAACAAAATGCTGAATGCTATGTTTATCCTGTAATGAAAAGGAGCTCAATGTCCTATCACAATGTGAATGTAAATGAGAGATAGAGCTGAAATGAGAGTTGTTAAATGTAATCAATACTCAACTGCCATGCTACTTTACTGTTCCTTTGATTTGTGAGCAAAAGATAATTGCTCAATCAGTTCCATCATGCTGATTTAGACTGTTTTTATCATTTGATATTATAGTACAATAATCCTTTCTTGCTTTATAATTGAAAACCTGATATGTTGGGCTCAACCCTTGTGGGAGCCCATTTTACTCCACATATCTGATGAAATGAACTTGAATATGATAAACCTGTTCCTACACATTGAAACAAACATGTCAGCAAAATATAAGAAGCTGAAAGCTTCCATTGAATTATGTCTTTCCGCTCTATTTTTTTCAATTATCTGATGAATGCTTGGTTTAATGCAAATTACATTTCTGTCTGTAGCATAGACGTAAGGCAGAAAGTAATTCACCATTGCTTAGAGGATAACTCTAATACCATTTCATTAACGATTTTGTAGGTACATGGAGCGATGAAGCGAGGCTGCAACTGCTTGGAGGCACGACGGCTAGGAACACCAACGAAGTGATTCATCATTACAGGCAAAGATGAATTGCTTCTCTTTTTTACGTTTATGTTATTTTCAGCAGTGTAGTCTATCCATTTAGATTTAGTATTCATCTCTTGATTGTCAGAAACAAACTCAGTTACTCGCGCGGCTTGTGCGAGATTCAACATTTCACAAAATGAATAAAAATATCATTATGCAAATTTCTCTTAATTTTTTGTTTTGAACATTTGCACAATAAGCTTATGTCACATTTGTAAGATGATCTCAATGATGATCAATGAACACTTTATCAGCAAAATTTTGAAAATTTCCTGTACTTATAATAGCTGAACTTCATTCAGCTCTACCTATTGAGCGTAGAGTGAACAATAGGTAACAAATTGGCGACCTCTGCAGAGTGTTTGCCTACTAAACACAATAGACCAGTTGCCTAGCATATTCATTGGGCATGGAATCCTTCTCTGCTATTTGATTTTCTGAAAACTGTAACTCAGCACAAACAAAAAATGAAAGAAATTACTGAAATTCTATTTATGACAGAATCTGAAAAACAGGTGCAACAACTGCACTTATTGAAAACTAGGTAAAACTTGAAATAAAATGTGCCAGCAGGCACTTATTGAAAGCATACTAAAACTTGAAAGCTATTCTACTATGTACAACTGAAATCCTGAAGCTTAATAACACTGCTTCAAATGAATCCCGTTAACAGGGATTGGTAATACCTCACCATCCAACTTTGAGAGTTGGAAAGCATTGTGTTCCTTCTTTGCTGTTATAATATAAGGGCCATCCCACATGGCGTCAAACTTAGAATGTTTGCCAGGCCTACTCTTCAACTCATCCCATTTGAAAACTAAGTCACCTTCATTGAAGATTCGTGCAACTAATTTTCTGTCGAATGTCTTTTTCATCTGAGAGTGATGAATCTGAAGCCTTCTGAAAGCTTCTTTCCTAGTCTCGTCCAACTCTGTTAACTCAGCGAGCCTAACTTGCATTGGCTCCTCTTCCTGTAACTCTAGTTCTTTTATGTAGCTCAAAGTTGGGAATTCTATTGATATAGGCAGCTTGGCCTCCTTACCATAAACCAAAACATATGGTGAAAAACTTGTTGACCGTTTTGGGGTAATTCTATTAGCCCAAAGGGCTAATTTAAGCTTGTCATGCCATGACCTCTGATTATCTTCAATTGTCTTCTTAATGATCTTTATCAGATTTTTATTTGTTGATTCAACTTGTCCATTACCTTGAGGGTAATAATTGGACGAAGTGTTCAGATAAACATTATTCTTTACTGACCAATCTGAAACTCTTAAGCCAACAAAAGCTAAAGCATTATCTGAAATAATGGACTCGGGAGTACCAAACCTGGAAACAATGTCTTGATAAAAATTTAGGACTGAAGTTTCATTTGAATCTTTTAGAGCAACTGCTTCCGTCCATTTTGTGAAGTAATTTGTTGCTGTCAAGATCCACTTGTGACTTGCACTTGATGGTGGGTTAATAGGACTGATAAAGTCAAGTCCCCACTTCCTGAATGGCTGCTCAACCTGAATTGGATTCAGGGGCAGGGCTGCTAACTTCTGTTTTCCTGCAAAAAGTGAACATTTGGCACATTTTCTAACATAAATATGTGCATCCTTGAAAAGATCTGGCTTATAATAGCCTGCCCTCATAATCTTCAAAGCTGTAGTACGAGGTGCAAAGTGACCTCCAGCAGGTCCATCATGGAATTCTTCCAGAATTCTTTCAATCTAATCTGGGTAAATACATCTGAGGAATACTCCATTGAAGTCCTTTTTATACAAAACATTATTTATTACAGCATAAGGAATTGTCTGCAATCTATAATATCTTCGTTTAGATTTATCCATACCTTCTGGGCAATCTCCAGTAAACAAATAATGGACCATTTGATGAATCCAATTAGCTGAAACAGCTGAAATAGCAGATTCATCTTCATTTTTTAGAACTGCAGCAATCTCTTTACTGCTGTTTTCCTCATTTTCTGCAAGCTATTCACACAGTCCTTTACCTCGAACAAGCTTGGTAACTTTTATGTTGATGTCATACTCCATAACTTTGGTTATCCAGCCTGCTCGCTTGTCATTAATATCTTTATTCAACAGAAACTCTTTGACTGTTGGGTGAGCTACCAACAGATTTATCTTATTATTAGACAGCATATGTCTGAATTTCTTCAGACTTCTTACTATGGCAAGTACATGCTTCTCAATGAATGAATATCTTGTTTCATAGTCATGCAAGACTTGACTAAAAAAAGCTATGGGCTGTTCCATACCTTCATTATTTTGCTGACAGAGCATCGCGGAGATGGTATCCACTCCTCTGAATGCATACAGAATGAAATCTTTTTCAAAATCAGGATTTATAAGAGTAGGGGCTGCTGCAAGTGCCTCCTTAATCTGTTCAAAACTGCTCTTTCCTTCTTTTGACTAGCTGAATTGAATATTTTTCTTCAGCATGGCTGTAACAACGCTGCAACATTAGGAATGAACCTCCTTACAAAATTAATTCTGCCCAGGAAGCTCTGCAAACCCTTTTTGTGAGTGGGCAGCGGTAAGGCCAGTATGGTTGCAATGCATTCTGGGTCAATAGAAATGCCATCTTTTGAAACAATATAACCCAGAAGCTTACCTTCATGTACAACAAAAATACTCTTCTTCGGATTCAACGAGATTCCATATTCTCTGCATCTCTCAAAAATATGTCTAAGATGACTGAAATGATCATCAACATTATGTGAAAAAACAGTAATGTCATCTAGGTAAACAAGAACAAATTTGTTTATCAAACCTTGGAGAGCCATATCCATTGCTCTCTGAAAGGTGGCTCTGGTGTTTGACAATCCAAACGACATCTTTCTGTAAGCCATCGTACCCCACTTGGTGGTAAAGGCTGTCTTATATTGATCCTCTTCCTTAACCAAAATTTGATTGTAACCTGAATACCCATCTAGCAATGAAAATCTTTCTGATCCTGAAACAACCTGCAATATTTGTTCCATTGAAGGCAGCGGGTAATGATCTTTGAGTGAAGCTATGTTTAGATCACAGAAATCAATGCACAACCTTATCTCTCCACTCTTCTTCCTGACAGGCACCAAATTTGACACCCAAGAAGTGTGCTTGATTGGAAATATTATGCTACATTCGATCAACTTGTTTAATTCTGTTTTCATCAGTTGTTCTAACTTCAAGTTCAGAGGCCTCTGCTTCTGTCTTACCGGTTTTGCATTTGGCTCGAGCTCAATTGTATGCTAAGCTAATTCGGGATTAAAACCCTTCAAATCTCCATATTGCCAAGCGAATATGTCACTGAATTCTTGACAAAGTAAGATGAATGCTTGCTGCTCCTCCTTCGTGCAGATCTTTCCAAGCTTAAGGAGCTTATCTTTGAATATTTCTATCTGTTCGTAATGTTCTTGCATCACTGTGATACTAGATTTGTCTTTCCTAACCTGGTCATCAGTATTGAAAATTGACTCAAGAGTCACCAAACCTTTCGGCAGTTTATTAGATTTTAACTGCATGATCTGATCACCATATTGCTGATCAAACTTGCGCTGGTTTCCAGTAGAAAACTCTGCCTCCTCCATCAGAAAATGGCATATTTGTTCATCACTATCAAAAATCTGCCAACTTATGTTATTATCAGGTATTGAAGGTCTAACAACTACCTTCACGTACTGCTGTACCTCCACATTGTGAATTTCAGCTGGAATGTCATACTGTGACCCTAGAGCAACAAGTTTATTAGCTTGCTTATTCTGAAGTCTGGGCACCGATTGCAGATTAAATGCATCAAACTCCTCAATTAGGTTCCAAACACGATGTTTGTATAATTTTAGCAAATCATTCTTTGTTAAATTTAGATTTCTGACTTGATTTGCTATTAATTCTGAATCGCCAAACACCTGCAAGCACTTAATCTTTCTTTTTCTGGCCCATTCTAAGCCATGTATCAATGCTTCATATTCAGCAACATTGTTAGAACAGCTGAAAGCAAATCTAAACGCTGAATAATACCTATCTCCTTCAGGTGAAATCAGAACAGCTCCTCCACCAACACCAATTTTACTCCTAGAACCGTCAAAATAAAGCTTCCAAAGCTGCCCAAACTGCTGTACTTGCTTTTTTTCCTCCTTGACCAGATTTGGAATAACTGCATCAGGTTCTCGAATCATATAAACACCCAAACCTACTTCGTCTATGAGATTGAACAGATCAATCTCGTGATTTTCGACTGCCCACTCATCTAGATTTATGTCTGGTATGTCTTCTATAGGTACAGTGGGGTCCAGAGTCACAGATTGATCCTCCTGATCATGGAAAGCTAGGTTTGCGTTTATGGGGTTTGGAACATAAGGTTCAATATGGTCTTTAGCTAATGGTTCTGATTTAATGGTAACTCTGGTACCATATCTAGTTCTGAAAAATATGTGAGGCCAGTCTGATAACAAATAACCACCTAACTTTGCAGTGAAATCTCTAGATAAGCAAATGGCAAAGTAAGGAGGGAGATCAATAACATAAATGTCTTGTGATATTTAAAAATTTGGACATGCATGCAATGTAAGGGGTAGATTTTTGATAACTCCTACAGACTTAATAGCTGTATCGTCTAATTGAACTACCCCTTTTGACAAAGGTTCATACTCGAGACCTAACTTGTCTACCAGCTGCTTGGGCATGATTGAGCTGCTTGCTCCACTGTCGATCATGCAATTATGCACTATATTCTCACCAATTATCAAACTGACATAAAAAGGAAGTGGTTTTACCTCTTTAGGTGGCTGTCCTTGCTTTTGATCTGAACTTTTTGCAAGAACACTTAGTTGTTTTGTATTCGCTTTGTCAGAAATTGATGTTTTAGCCAATGCCTCCTGCAAGCTTTCTTTTTGTTCAGACAAACGTAATGCATCTATCATGGTGATGCCAATAGTTATTTTTTTCATATACTCAACGATATTGAAAGAAGAAGCACCAACCTTTGACTATACCTTTTGAACAACAGCATCTACTTGAGCTGCTTGAGGCTGAAACTGAACTTTGGGCTGCTCCTTTGATGGTCCAGCTTGCTATCTCGTTAAAACATGAACATTCTGAGCTGTTGAAGGCTGAACCTGCCCCTGTTGGGCTATAAAATCTTGATTTTTCTGGTGAACAGTAGGCTGTTTGTCTCTTTCTGCTTGTTGTTTATCAGGGACAGCTTGCTGTCTAAGGTCAAATGCTCTCTTTTTGGCCCTCGTATTGGCTGCAATAGAAGTAGCTGACTGATTTTGACCTTGCACGTGATTAACTCTGCAAAACTCACTTCCTTGCCAGTTCATCATGGTAACGTCAAGGTTAGTTTGCTGCGTTTCTTCACCCTACTGGTCACTATCCTCCTTATTTGTTTGTTCAGTAGCGACATAACTATTTTGCACCATGAGTGCTTGATTAATCACCTCGTTCATGCAAGTAGCCTGAATATGAGGCTGATTGCAGGGATAACACCAAACATAATCCTGCACTAAGTTGTTCTGTATTGGCATCAGCTTGCTGTCTAAGGTCAAATGCTCTCTTTTTGGCCCTCGTATTGGCTGCAATAGAAGTAGCTGACTAATTTTGACCTTGCACGTGATTAACTCCGCAAAACTCACTTCCTTGCCAGTTCATCATGGCAACATCAAGGTCAGTTTGTTGCGTTTGTTCACCCTGCTGGTCACTATCCTCCTTATTTGTTTGTTTAGTAGTGACATAACTATTTTGCACCATGAGTGCTTGATTAATCACCCCGTTCATGCAAGTAGCCTGATTATGAGGCTGATTGCAGGGATAACACCAAACATAATCCTGCGCTAAGTTGTTCTGTATTGGCATCAGCTCTTTTGAAGAGCTAGTAGCAGTTGGGTTAAATGGTTGATCAGGCCTAAAGTTAAAATTTCTCTTCTGTCCCTGGTAATCAGCTTGATAGGCAAGCCTATTTGCTTGAAAGCATGATTGATTAGGCTTGGAATTTTGACCTTGTTGGTTTTTAAGACTTACCAAATTGCTACTCACAGTTTGAAGTAACTTGGCCATTTGCTGTTGGTCATTCATTAGCTACTGTTGGGTATTTTTTAGACCTTACAAATCAGAATTTGCTGGAACAACATTATTTTGTACTGCTGCTTGGAAACCTAAGGTTGGAACAGCAGGAATAGCGACTATTAGAGGTACATGAATGGGAATATATGGCTGTACTTTAAGAAAAATTGGCATAGGGGGTCTTGGGGAAAGTTTACCGGCTTGTATGAGGCAATTCTCAGCTCTAATGGCAATGTCATATGCTATTGGTAAGGTTAACCCACCCATTGACTATATCATTAAGGCAATATCACTATGCAACGATCTAAGAAAATACAAAAAAGCGTGGTCAGGAGTGGGCCTTACCGTTGCTGAAATTCGATCCCATGTCCTTTGGAATCTGAAATTAAAGTCCATCATTTGTTCTTGTGGCGCTCTCTGAATAGTCGTCATTTGTTCAACTAGAGATAAATGATCGGACTTATCTGAAAATTGCTTTGTCAGCTTGTCTCCCAAGTCATCCCATGTCGGGACGCTACGAACTGGTAAGCCACGAAACCACTGAAATGCTTTTCCTTTGAATGATGCTGCTAACAATCTTAAGGCCACGTTCTCTTGAGTCACATGGTGAACTCCACATAATGAGGCTACGTCTCTAATATGCTCAATTGGTGTAGTCTGATCTTCACCAGTGAAGAAAGGCACACTTTTGAGTGCTGCTACTGGTATATCATCATGCAAAGCTAAATCTAACGGGCTGCCCCCATCAAACGGAACAAAAGCATGTGCTCTAGCTGCCATCAGAACTGCTGCTGTTGTGAAATTTGCTGCTTGTATAATCGGTACAGGCTGAACCGGTACTCTGTAACTTGGTGAAGTTGAGAAAGAACTTGGCTGCCTTGTTAACGATCTGCCTCTTCTTTTCGATGTATAAACTATTGGTTCTGCCCTTTGAATTGGAGAAATTGATCATTTTCTTGTAGTTTTACTAGATGTTCGCTTGGCTGTCATCCCTATTCTTTTTGGCGAAGACAGCTGCAAGTACTCAAATGAAGAAGAACTTCATGTCTGAATTTTTCTCATAAGTTGTGTGCACTTGATCTGCTAAAAACTGAGAAACGGAGTCGCCAGGTATATAAAAAAAATCCTCTGGAAGGCTGGAATAAATTGCAGTATATACCAAATAGTAGCTTGAACTATAAAACTTTGCTCTGAAAAGTGATTCAGAGTCCCACCGGGCATGCCAGAAACTGTTGTCAATTCAGATTGCACCCGAACACTAGAAAAGTTTAATTTCAGCAATCTGTTGAAACATGGAATGATTCTCAAGCCTGTGGGTTGCCTAAAATTGAAAATCAATCTCCAGAGAGGGTTGGTTCCCTGATGAAAACCTCCTAAAAACTAATTGACTAGACTGGGAAAGAGATAGAAAGCTTGCTTGAACTGAAATTCTAAAGCTCTATGAGAGGTGATTGCACCTAAATGATAATGACTTGCAATTATGACTCACAACAAACTTCTCAAAACTCTAATCTGCACAATTAGATTCAATAATTTAATCACTTGAATGATTTAAACAAAGGCTTTGATCTAATATAATACTGAGGGAAAACGAAGTTTTCACGACAAAAAGTATTAACTTATTAATAAGCATAGTGCATAACCAGTGATTTTAAACTAAATTGCATACAGATATGTGAAAAAGATAGAAAATATTAGAGGTTTCAGAACTGAAACACAGTAATTCTTCGATCAAATTCTTCACAAAAAAATGATGCTCGAAATCTAGAAGGCAAACTCTAAAGTACTGAAATTCAAAGGAATCTTCTGCAATTACACACTTTGAACCTGTAAAAACACTGCTATATTAATTTGAAAGCTGAGTTACAAGATGATCTTCTTTGCTGAAGGAAAAGGTAGAAAACAAGAACTAGATTGAAAAAGATAAACTTTTTCAATATATACAAAAAAGGCACTTCAAAGTGCATGAATAGTAACTGAAAGTCATCAGAAAGTGAAAAGATGACAATTACAATGTGAAATCCGAGCACAAGTGAAAATTCCTGAAAAAGTGGCTCAAACTCATGCAAAAATAGGTCCAATCAAGCTCAAACTCACTGCCAAGTTATAACTAATACATGCACTATTCCAACTGAACTGCAACTCCCTGAAAAAGTGGCTTAAAGCATGCAAAACTACCTCGTTTTTACCGATTTCGCCCATGGGAACTGAAACTCCAATTCTATTATCATGTGCATGATAAAAATATCTTTCACCTTCAGTTAACTTTGCTTGTTCTATACATGGATTTATAATATCTTTTATTTGCATGTTTAAAACGACTAATTTATTAAATGATTTATAGTGGATCATTTAATAAATTAGCCCTTCATTGAATAATGCAAAAAAAATACATAAGATTAAAAAAGAATCTTAACCCTTTGAAGTTGGTCGACCACCATGCATCAATTATTATATTCGACCACATCATTAGCAAATCTTTGACATTTGATAAAGCCGACCACATAATTAGCAAATTCTCTGACATTTGATAAAGAATAAAACATGACTTTAATAAAATCATTGACAAATATTCAAAGGCATTTTTAGGGTGAATAGACAAAAGACCATCGAACCCTAAAATCCCATCATTATTCACATTTTGACCTGAAGTTTCTGGAAGAAAAAATTGGCCGCCATTCTGAGTAGGGTTTCAAGCTCGATTTCCACCATTGTTTGTCAATTTCCATGATCTTTTGAAAGATTCTGGGGGTAAAAGGTAAGATGAAACTCATTCGCTACAAAATCTGAGTTCTTTTGGGAATTTAAATATCCCTTTTGTTGTCTTATGGGTGTGACTATGATGATATTCTGACATTTTTTTCATCTACACCTATCCTTGTTGAAATTCCCTGCCATTGAGGTCGATGCTTGAAGATAATCTGAAGAAAGCCATGTATGAGAATGAACTCTCTACCATGAAAAACGTGGTAAGCTTCCATCCTTCTATCATTCAATTTTTTAACAAAATATCTTCAGCTAAGAATTGACATAATCATCAGATGGGTCTATCTTTGGCCGCGGCTACCATTGAGTGAATTCGAGTTTGAACACTGACTTATTTTGCATGGTTTTAGAAACATGGTTATCACAAAATATCTTGGTAAATATTTTAGTTCTCAAATTTGTTGCTTTGAATCACTATTAAGCTTGAACCCATTATTTTCTGATGGGTATTTACTCTTTCCATATCTCCTGGGCGCGTTGTTTTCTAATGCATCTTCTGTAGCATTCATTTCTGATATATCCTTTGATAGGAAAGGTCGTGGCTCATTAACTCAAGTCTTCTACATATTCGTGCTTATTTTATGGCTTTTGATCTTGCTATGAAGAAAATTCACTTTTCTGTATCTGGGTATATGCACTGTACTTGATTTGTTACCCCGCACCTTCATGGCTTCTGCAAGTTTATTATCCTTGCTCATAAAGTGAAAATATTAACATACATTCTTGGAGAAATCAATATATCACTGTATTCCTAAGAGTATGCTTTATTCCCCCAAAATTTTGTTCCTTTGTATAGCATTCATTTCTGAATAAAGCATACTGTTTTGTTGTGAAAATGGCAGGCTGAAATATCATTGTTTTCTCTGCCCTATGAGATTAGCATAGCTGTCTTCTGCACATTTTCTGTTAATACTGAACAAAACTCCAAGCCCTATATTTCTTTCATTGTATTTTATTGCATAGAGGGAAACTTGATATAGGTGACAATAAATCTTGTATTCTTTAAAAGAAACCTTATTACTAAACAGAGACTGTTATATGAATACTTCCCAAGCCACCATGAATGATATTAGACCTGGGTATTTTTGTCTCATCATATCTCCTGTTTCTTTTAAAAGAGCAGAACCTTCATAGTTGTAGTTGTGTTTGTATGGCAAAGCATGCCTGAACAATTCCTCTTGATGAGCTTCAAGACCATGATAAAGAATTTTGTACATTGCTTCTTGCTACTGACTATAGATGAAGAAGATTTAACTTTTCCATTCCTTGTAAAATATTCTTCCTTACACACTGCAAGCCTGTACAGCTTATCTCATCAGAAAAAATTAAATACAACACTGTTTCAATGAGGCAGATCCTCAACATTTCGTAACTGATAAGAAGATTTAAAATGCACAAGATTGTCTTGATATTGGGCCATTCTTCTATTGTTGATGCTTTCTCCCTTAGGAATTTGACTGAAAGAGAAAATGCCTTTCTCTTTTTTCGCTGTTTCATATTTGATTAAAGAGAAAATGCAATCTCTTTTTGCTGTTTCAATAAAAATGAAAGTCTAAAGCTGATCTGAATGCTCAATCATTATATTTAACACATAGAAATTCAAATACAATGATGATTCATGACAAAAACTAGTCCTGACATCTCTCATTTTGCATACTTCGTTGCTGCTTTACCAGTTCAAACTTCTCACTGTCCTTCAAAGTTAACTGACAAGGATGCTCTTATTTGACTTGGCACATATTTTCTAGCAATCTGTATTACGTACTGTAATTATGATTCTTTTCTCTTACTATGTGTACCATTGAATGTGTTTTCACCATCATGCTCAGCAAATGGATAAGTGTTGTACTTTTCTGCTGTTTTCTCATCTTTGACTCAAACAAAAGTTTCGAGGTATTATGCATTTTCTAGAACAACACTCCTACTTTTGAATGTAATACTTTCATTTACTCAGCTCAATGTATGAATAAGCTTACTGTCTCCTTCCACTCATTGTTCTTTGCTAAACATGGAAATTATTTTCATAATGATGAAGTTAAACTATTATCTTGAATCTTTTGTAAACTGTGCATGCACTTGATGGTGTAAGAAACAAAACAAAATGCCGAATGCTCTGTTTATCCTGTAATGAAAAGGAGCTCAATGTCCTATCACAATGTGAATGTAAATGAGAGACAGAGCTGAAATGAGAGTTGTTAAATGTAATCAATACTCAACTTCCATGCTACTTTACTGTTCCTTTGATTTGTGAGCAAAAGATAATTGCTCAATCAGTTCCATCATGCTGATTTAGACTGTTTTTATCATTTGATATTATAGTACAGTAATCCTTTCTTGCTCTATAATTGAAAACCTGATATGCCGGGCTTAACCCTTGTGGGAGCCCGTTTTACTCCACATATCTAATGAAATGAACTCGAATATGATAAACCTGTTCCTGCACATTGAAACAAACATGTCAGCAAAATATAAGAAGCTGAAAGCTTCCATTGAATTATGTCTTCCGCTCGATTTTTTTCAATTATCTGATGAATGCTTGGTTTAATGCAAATTACATTTCTGTCTGTAGCATAGACGTAAGGCAGAAAGTAATTCACCATTGCTTAGAGGATAACTCTAATACCATTTCATTAACAATTTTGCAGGTACACAGAGCGATGAAGCGAGGCTGCAACTGCTTGGAGGCATGACGGCTAGGAGCACCAACGAAGTGATTCATCATTACAGGCAATGATGAATTGCTTCTCTTTTTTACGTTTATGTTATTTTCAGCAGTGTAGTCTGTCCATTTAGATTTAGTATTCATCTCTTGATTGTCAGAAACAAACTCAGTTACTCTTGCAGCTTGTGCGAGATTCAGCATTTCACAAAATGAATAAAAATATCATTATGCAAATTTCTCTTAATTTTTTGTTTTGAACATTTGCACAATAAGCTTATGTCACATTTGTAAGATGATCTCAATGATGATCAATGAACACTTTATCAGCAAAATTTTGAAAATTTCCTGTACCTATAATAGCTGAACTTCATTTAGCTCTACCTATTGAGCGTAGAGTGAACAATAGGTAACAATAATATTTAAAGAAAAAAATTAGGGTAAAGATAAAATTATTATAAGGCATAATGAGTAATAATGGTTGTGAAATAAGAGAGATTATAAGTAATTTTAATAAGTAATATATTGATAATAAAGAAGATGGTTGAATGTATTGCTTTATTTAAATATTATTTAGTTTAATGGTCAAACAATAAATAAAAAATATGCACCTCATTTATATTAGAAAATGGTAAATATGTATTTTATTTTTATTGTTTAAAATTTAATTTTTTTTTCAAATGATGAAAAGATAGTTATCTATATTAATTATAAAGATTAAAATACATATTCACAAAAAAGGTGGGTGGTAAGAAGGCACACCTTGAGAGTCATATGGGCAATGCCCAAAAAAACAAAAAACTTAACAGTCACATGGGCCTAGCATAGAAGTCCAAGATTACAAACATAAAAAGGTCATTAAGCGGCCAACACAATACCAGTAGAGCTAGGAGGGTCTTTTTCATCCAAATTCTTCCCCCATACATCAGCAAGGTCTAGAGTGATGTCAGGAGGTCGACCCCATCCATCATCAACATCTTTTTCTTTTTCTTTTTTGTCCTCATGCTGGGGTGAGATTGCAAACACTAGACGTGGAAAACATTTACCAAAGTTTGGCCAACCAGAGCCACTAGTAGGAGTGTTATCAAAGGGCCACCCGAAACTGCCATCGCTACTCCCCATTGCTCCTCCAAAGGGCCACCCCTGGCTAGCTTGCGGAGGAGGAGAATGAGACCGTCGAGGAGGGCGAGAACCATGCCAAAGAGAAGGCTAAGAGCAGGGGCAAGTAGAGCCACTCTGTTGCTGGCTGTGAGAGGGCGACCAGACATGAGAGGGCGACTGACCACAAGAGGAAGTGGGCGAAGCGAGCACTCAAGCCACAATACACAGGGCATTGCCCCAATGATCCAAAAACACCTGAAGGTGAGCCACCTCAACTTCAACCTTATTAGCTTGAACTTGAATCTGCAAGAGCACATTAGAGAAAATAATAGCTTTAGAATACAAAGAAACATTTTTATCCATTTGGATGTGTAGACATTGAAAATATACTGATTGACATCGTACATCTCATCTTGACTTACTAACATCGTTTCTTCCTAAATCATCCCTCGGTCTAACTATTTAATCAAATTCCCCTATCTGATTAAATTCATCAATATCCTCTCTTGATTAAATAAATCACTTTATCTGAATCAAGTCATTTCTCTTGTTAATTAAATCAATCTATCTTATCTAATTATCCCTATTTAATTAAATAATCAATTTATTTGATTAAATCTTTAAAGTCTATCCATTAAATTAAATAAATTAAAACATTATTTGATTTAATCTAACATCATCCCTTCTAATTAAATAAATCAAAATCCTTATTTAATTAGTCTCTTATCATATTCCTCTCTTATTTGATTTAAATAAATCCATAAATCTAAGTCAAAATAAGTCACATCATCTAATCTCCTGTTAAATTAATTAAACCTCATCTCATGTCACATCCTCTAGATAATGCAAGTTGCACATGAAAATAGATTTAATTCATTTATTAAATCTCTATTTTCCTCACAAGGCATCTTTTGGAATATTCTCTCAATTTGAATTCAAATATTCCAAGTCAACATGTACATCCAACAAGGCAATAAATTCATCTTACATGTCCTTTGCCTTGAGCCAAGTGGCATTTATTGCATTTTCCCTTCCCTCTTACATGTCATTTCAACAAATTTGAATTTCAAATATTGGCATTTATTGGCACAAACCCCAAATCTTGCACATCCATCATCCATTCATACTTGACAAGTGGCACCATATCATTGGATGAATGTTAGTCCCACATTGCTCAAATTTGGGCATTCATCCATCTTGAAATCCTATAAATGAAGAGCTCCTCTCCTCATTTCATCATCCACAAACATTGCAAAGTTACCATGCTAAAATACTTAGCCATTCTCATCCAATGATATGGTGCCACTTGTCAAGCTGTGAATGGATGATATTGATCCACTTTTGATGAAAGATGAGAACTCCAAGCCAAATCTGCAAAAGCCTAGCTAAGAATTCAAATGATGGATGAGAATGGCTAAGTATTTTAGCATGGTAACTTTGCAATGTTTGTGGATGATGAAATGAGGAGAGGAGCTCTTCATTTATAGGATTTCAAGATGGATGAATGTTGGTCCCACATTGCTCAAACGGACATTCATCCATCTTGAAATCCTAAAAACTCCTCTCTCTCATCCGTGCAAAGACCATGCTAAAATAGCCATTCTCATCCATCATTTGAATTCTTAGCTACATTTGGCTTGGAGAATCATCAAAAGTGGATCAATATCATCTTCAACATATCAAGATTTCATCATAGGAATTGGGAAAGGGCCAATTTTCACATCAAATTGGCACCAATTCCCCCATGGGATCAAGTGTTTGCTTCTCTAATTAGGATTAAATCTAGTTTTATCTTTTGTATTGTGTTCTTCATCAATTTCTTTCTTATTTTGAGTTTGCAAATGGATTTCATGGGAAATCCTTGTTTTAGCTTGTAATTCCTTGTCTAACTCGTTTATTCATGTTGTTTTGCAGGTACTAGGAAAAGGGTTCGCACATTTGGTGCTAGAAGGAGGGCTTGACATCATTATTTCTAACATTTTCTTAAAATTTCTGTTTTTTCTTGACACATAGGAATTCCAACGCGGGCTTGTCAGCGTCGCTATTTTTGGCACCGTGAGCTCATTAGCGTCATTGTTTTAGCACCACGTGAACATAAGTTGCGCCACTGGACTCATCCTGGCAAAAAAATTCAAATTTTTAACTCTGCCGCTGGACTCAATGATCTACAGAAGTTTTCAAAAAAGTCTTAAACTCTGACGCTTTCATAAACTCTGACATTGGGAAAAATTGTGACGCAATCATGCTCTCTATCCTGACACAGAGCGCCGCTAACTGGTAAGCAGAGCTGTGAGAGCGACGCTGGGAGAAAAATCAGCAACGCCTTCACGAGTTGCGACGCTGGGAGACAGTAAAAGGGAGAATTTAATTTTTACCAGGTGCTTTTAATTTATGATTGCTTCTTCCTCTGTTTTCTACTTTTTAATTTTTATTTTTTTCCATAATCTAACTCTTTTTCTTCTTTGTAGGTTGGAAATCAAAAAAAAAGGAAGGAGGAGCATGGTGATGATACTTTGCCCTATCAAAGTTTTTTTTAACACTTAAGTGTTTTTTTTAACACTTCTCTAAGAATTTGTCATCTTCTTTCTTAGAACACTAGCTTTCATTTGGGTTTAAAAAGAGTTCTTTTTGTTTATTTCTTGCAAAAGGATTAAAAAGAATCTTAGGATCAACAACTTACTAGATTTTGTTTATGGGATTAACAAATTGAACAAATGTCTTTCACTTGTGATTTGGTACTCTAAAATGAACTCACATATTACTTTATGGATCTAAAAAGAACAAGTGTAGCTTTGTTTTTGTGAGGGATTACTTAGACTAAAGCCATCGAAAAAGGACGTATGCGCTTTTCTCGTGCTTTATAGTGATATTGAGAATCAAAAGGCCTTTTTCATGACTTTGGTTTAAGACAAAACAATCACCTCCACACTTCGATTTGGGCTTAAAAATTGAACAAAATCTTGTGCGAGTGTGAGTGAGGACTTTGTTGCGTATATTCTCTCTCCTTGTTGCCAAAAAGGATTGATCGAGTTACGAATATTTTTCTTCATTCGCTTTTGTTTATCCTAGAGGGCTTTCCTTGGGGAAAAAGTACTCACCCAAGGGAACGACTCAACTAGTAACACTCTGAACCCGAGAGTATTTCCAGCTGGGATATAAATGTGGATATTGGAAGAAACGCCAATATCACGCGGTTGACTCCGACAAGATGGATCCAAAAGGGGACTCTTGCCACGTTGGGTCAACTCCTACGAACGAAAAGTCCTTATTAAAACCCATGTGCTAGAATTTTCCAAAATCCTTTTATCTATTTGGTGGTGCAAGAATGATCGTTCTGAAGCCACCCCACACTTTTACGGTCTTCTAGTAGAGATGGAAAACATGCCATGGGAGTTTCATGGGTGTTGATGTTTGGCTGCCCCGTATAAGTGAGTGCCATGGAGGGGAGCCAGTGGGGTCAAGCATCTAACCATTCGCTAGAGATAAGTGTAGCTGGACTTGTCCAAGTGGGAATCCAACAAATATTGTCTTACACATCCATAGGATTGTACTTATTCTTGGGTTACAAAATGCATTGCTTTATCGAAAAAATCTCAAAAACAAACACTTAACATCATCCAAATTTAAAACCCTTTTGAGGACAGATACAATTGACCCAATCCATATGTTATTGCTTTCCCTTGGGATTCACGTCCTAAGCATTGGATTGTATCTCAATTTGTCTTCTTAAGTAAACAATAGGAAACCCTTGCCTTAAGTTCATTAAATTTCCACATAACATATCTTGTGGGGTTTGAGGAATTTAAGACATTGGACATCTTAGTTTGGAAACTTAATTGAAGAAAGTGTTTTTGGTCAAATATAGACATTAAGCAAAGCTAAGCAAAAGAAACTTTCATATGTGTTGAAGACTCCAAATCCCAAAAGAAAAACAAATCATTGATTGGAAATCCGAAAATGAATGTTCAAAATAAATCATTTCTTGGTTACAAAGGTCATTAGAAAGCATTTGCATGCTCTTCAATACCTAGGTCTAGGAAAACAAAGTGTACCTTTTTAGGTTCATCTTAGGATCAAAACATATCAAAATCTCTTTTCATCCATCCTCCAAAACATCAAAAAAAATTCCATCTCATCATCACCTTTTGAAAAATCTTTAAATCATCCTTGATACTAGGCTTTGTGGAAAAATAAAAATCACCAATATCATTGAGACCAAAATCCTTGAAAACATTAGCAAAAAAAACCTTCAGCTAGGTATGTGTAGATGCATCCTTTTGCATATACTTAGTCAAAGTTATTGTTATCACCTAGAAATGCACCCTATGCAAAGTTGAAAACTGAGCTTTCTAGTGAAACATTGGATCAATCTGAGGCTGTGGGTCACCTGAGATTGGAGTGAACCTTCGGAGAAGGCCAACTTCCTTTGTATTATCATCTAAACTACTGATTCTTTGATGGTAAAGGGAGAAGGAAAATTCATAAAAATGGAACTAAACTTATGGTGATACACTGTATTAATAAGAAATCATGAAACAGACACAGGAAGAACATACACTTGAAAGCCTAATAGCTATTCTCAGAGCAACTTCTTTCAGACTTAATGCTTTAGTCCTAACAGGTTTGGTCTACATACACACCTTGGGAAGGAAAGATTAATTTCACAACCTTAAGACATAAGTGCAGAATTATAAAACACAGTTAAAGACTTGCATGTTCAAAAGAAAGATACAGAAATGAGAATTGATACAAACATGAATACAAACTTCCAAGGTAAACTCTATGTTGTATTCAGGATTCCAGTTGAGTTACAGAAAAACATACATTAATTGAGAAATGATTGATTAAAAAAAAAATCACTAACTCTTCAAAGTGTGTAATCATAACTGTTTACAAAAAAGGAAAAAATACCTTATATATCAAACTGTATCGGCCCCTCATGGATTACAAAAAATATCTGGGGCCAGAAAAACTGCCCCTTAGATTTTTATTGAATTTCAAGCTGCACCCTGCGTGTCCATGTTGGTGTCAAAAATTTCCTTCAAGGGACTCCCTTCTTGAACATCCTACAACCACCGCATTCACTTATGTTGCTCGTGTCGATCTTCGAACCTCCCTGTTGAGCGCCTCCAATGCTTCTGAGCTTAGAAAAGATACACATTGCTTTTCATTCCGTTGGTGTTCTTTAGATTTCCATGGCTCGCTTTCAGATCCCTCTGGTTGGTTGAGTGAAGTCCACATAGATTGTTTGGGTAGTCAAAACTCCTTTGATCAGAATTGCATCTCGGTGAGACACTGGAAGTGTCTCACCAATGCAATTAGGTGTCTCTGTAGCTATTGGCATATCATAGAACAGTCAGCAAGACCTCATGGCGATGCCCCATAGTCATACCGATATTTTCTTTTGTTGTTGAGACACCCACACTTCACCGAGACCTCTTGTAGAATTTCTTTTCCTTCGGAAAACTTTTCATTTGGCAAGACACCCGGTGAGACCCTTTGTTATTGGTGAGATATTGGCCTGTCAGCCAGACTTCCCTCCGGGCTCCTTAGCTCTTGGTGATGAGCTAATTTCTTTTGGTCGGGGAGACATCACTACTTCAGTATAACCTTAGGCCGATGCCAACCGTTCTCGGCGAAACCTTTTCGTTGTTAGTGGGACTCCTGCAAAAGGCAACCACATCGAGACCACCTTTTCTTCTTTCGGCAAGACCATCTTCACTCGCCGAGACCACATGCCGATCCCTTCGCCCTTCGCCGAGCTCTGATGTCGACGAGACATGACAATTTGGGGAGACCCTATCTTTAGTGACACCGCTTTCCTGTTGGGGAGACATAACCTTTTCGCTATGACCCTTCACCAAAGCCTTAAACTCCTGCCGATATGTTCCATTCAACCTCCGATTAGTGAGACAAAGCAATTTCGCTGTGACCACATACCGACAGTATAACTTATGCCGATATAATCCTTTTCTGTTGCCAAAACAAAAGAGAATGTCACACCGATAGATGCTAGAGATGGATCCCGATCGCTGTGACATCAAATAAGTCTTGCCAATATGATCTTTCCTTTTCCAATCAGAAATACACAAAGCACTCAATGAAACAACATGTCGATAGGGATTACCTACGTTGATGAAGCACCTCATGAGGTAGTCAGTGAGACTCGACTCATTCGGTAAGACCTCTCAGCGGTGAACACAACTCATGCTGATAGATCTTTCCACTGTCACCAAGACCACGTGAATGTCATGCTGAAAGCCACCTATATGCAAAAACAAATCGTTATGACATCAAAAATGTCTTGCTGATAGGCAACACAGACATTTCAAAAATGGATCAGGGGGACCCTACCATTCTCACGCCGATATGTTCCCTGGTTTGAAGCATAGCTACAATGTTGTATAACAACTCAAGAGAACACCAACACACATCTCCATCATGGAGTTGTTAAAAATCTCATCAGCACATAAAAAGATTCTCGAGGAAGCATTAGCCTCATCCATTGTCCCCGCAGATCTCGATGCGGACCAATTCCAAGCTATGGTCAAAAATATCATAACGCCTAATCTCCTTACATTCTCTGACCAAGATTTCCCCGCCCGACCATCTCACAACCGTGCACTTCACTTGGAAGCCATTGTAAACAAGAGAAAAATCAAAAGGGTCCTGGTAGATGGAGGTGCAGGTTTGAACATCTGTTCTCTCGGCCTCATCAAGTAGTTGAAAATATCTGAAGATTCCATTGAAAAAGGAAAGGGCATCACGATAAGAGCATATGATGACCAAGAAAGAGTGTCTCAGGGCACGATTAAACTCCCTATCCAAGTAGGGCCAACGCTCATGGAAACCACTTGTCAAGTCTTTGACCTCGAATTACCATATAATATCCTCCTGGGATGCCCATGGATCCATGCGATGAAAGTTGTAGCATCAACCTTCCACCAATGTGTGAAATTTACACATAATGGACAAGAGGTTACCATCCACAGAGATCCTGAACCGTTCTCATATTGCAAAAATCTTGAAGCCAAGTATTACAAAATCCCCCAAGTGCTAAAGAATGATGAGGGCCCATGCACATCATATATCGACCCCACCACTCTCGCGTCCACTTTTGCAACAGAGACACCCGCCATCCCCGCCATCCCCACCATCTCCGATATCAATCTCATCATCCAGGAGGACAGTTGTGGAAGCTACAAACTCCCTAACAATGCTTTTGTGATAGGAGAGTTACCACAATCTCCTAGATCACGGGGACACCCACAAGAAAATCAAGCTTCCACATCACGAATCCATCCTCAAAACTATCCTGAATTCACAAGATGGGGAGACCTTCAAGGTCATGAGGTTATAAAAGCAGCTCCATCTCACATGTTGTATCAAGATGAAAGATCGAAAGCTAATTTACCAATGGACAAAAGAAGCAAGGGCCTACAAATGATGCTTGTAATGGGCTACGACATAAATCAAAGACTGGGACAAAATGAATATGGGCTCATAATACCTATCATGCTAGAGACATGAACCATAAAAAATCTTGGTCTTGGACGTACCCCTCTGAGCATAACCATACGTGGCCAAGGTCCTCCGATTAGAACAACTAATGTTTATCCTTAGCCAGTACTAGTACAAGTACACTCACCAATAGTGACAGGTAGGGACACACATAATTTTATAACTGAGCCCTATATTAGTAGCGATGACGAAGATACCTTGACCAATCTACCTAGGTTATTCGAGGACACCACCCTATGTATGATTAGCACCCTGTCCTTTGAATTTGATCATCAAAATCATGAGATCTGTTTAGTGTACCCCCAACTAATCGACTATGACCAATGAGGACCACTAGTTCTCGATACTTTCGAAAACAATGAGGCACTCTCAGAATTCATGGGATTGAGTGATAACATTCCAGATGGGGATCATAAAGTAGGATTTATAATGGAGTTGGAAACACTTGCCTATTATAGGGAAATGATTGAATCCTTCACTCGCAAAAGTGAGAAACTAAGAATCATATCCAAGTCCTTGAGTGAAAACCACATTGTGGCACTCTCTGACAAGAAAATAGTAAAAATAAAGGATGTATCCAATGGTGAAATCCTCTCTAAGGCACCCGAGGATGAAGGATTCAATCTTCCTCTAAGAGCTATTCATCAAGAGAAGTTAGTAGTCTTGGCCAAAAAATGCAATCCAGTCAACCTAGGAACAGAGGAGTCCCCACATATCACATTTTATGTGGAATCATTATTATCAGAAGAGCAAGAACTCCTAGCAGCATTCCTAAAGGAAAGGAAAATAAACTTCGCATGGAGTTATGCTGACATGCCAGGGCTAGATCCAGAGACTGTGGTTCATCATTTAGCAGTATATCTAGAAGCGAAGCCGGTCAAACAAAAGCTTCAGAAAATGCATCCTCAAATCACTTTGTTAGTCAAAATGGAGCTCAAAAATTTGTTAGATGTAGGATTTATCCGACCAATTGATTATCCAGAATGGGTGTCAAATTTGGTACCCATTTTAAAACCTGACGGAGCCATCAAAATCTATACGGAATTCAGAGACTTGAACAAGGCATGTCCCAAGGATGATTTCCCACTTCCCAACATCGACATGATAGTAGACATGACAACAAGGCATGAGATGCTATCACTAATGGATGGATTTTTAGGATACAACTAGATCATGATAGCAAAAGAAGATCAACATAAGATGACTTTCACTTGTCCATGGGGGACCTACTACTGGAACATGATTCCATTTGACCTAGAGAACATAGGAGCAACCTATCAAAGGGCCATGACACTGATATTCCACGACATGATTCATAAAATAGTTGAAGACTATGTTGACGACATTCTAGCTAAGTCAAGGAAAAGAGATCATATAGCAACCCTAAGCGCTATATTTGACAGACTAGAGGAATACAAAGTTAGACTAAATCCCAAGAAGTGCATCTTCGGAGTACAATTAGGTAAATTGTTAGGATACATAGTCTCCATGAGGGGTATCAAGGTGGATTCGGTAAAAGTGAAGGCAATCCTTGAGATGGAAGCACCAAAGACATTAAAACAATTGAGAGGCCTCCAAGGCTGACTTCAATCCATCTGACGATTCATAGCACAACTGGCAGACAAGAAAAACCCATACTCTCACCTACTCCACAAGGGGGTAGCGTACAAATGGGATACAAAGTGGGAAGAGGCATTTAAAAAAATCAAGGAATATCTACTGACACCACCAGTTTTAATGCCATGCATCCAAAGAAAGCCATTGATCTTATATGTGTCAACAATAGCAGCAGTCCTTGGAGCTCTCCTAGCTCAACATGATGAAAACAGAACAGAGAGGGCCATCTACTATATCAGCAAGACAATGGTCAGTCATGAGATAAATTACTCATTCATTGAGAAAGCTTGCCTTGTAGTAGTGTTTGCATCCCAAAAGTTCAGACATTACATGTTGGCACACAAGATAAAGCTCATTGCCAAAATTGATCCCCTCAAGTATCTATTATCAAAGGAAATGTTAACCGGTAGAATGACAAAATGGGTAATGATACTGTCTAAGTATGATATCAAGTATGTGGAGAGAAAAGCCATTAAAGGTCAGGTTATTGTAGATCAACTGGCAGAAGCACCCATTTATTCTGAGAACCCTCTTGTCTCAGAATTCCCAGATGAATCCATCTTTAACCTCAATGTAACTGACCATTGGAAACTATACTTCGATGGTTCATACACACAACATCGATCAGGAGCTGGTATCTTCTTCATCACCCCACAAGGGGATTGTATATTGAAGTCATACAAATTGGCATTTCCTTGCACTAACAACATCGTAGAATACAAGGCTTTGACTATAGGCCTCAGGATAGCAGTACAATGGAATATCATAGCTCTCAAGGTGTATGGGGACTCTTAGTTGATCATAAATTAGGTCAATAATGAATATTAGACTAGGGATGATAAGTTCACTCCATACAAGAAATTGGTGGAGACTCTCAAAGAATCTTTCATTGACATAACATTTGAGCAGATTCCAAGAACCAACAACAAAGCAGCAAACGCCATGGCTACAATTGAGTCTCTATTAGACATCCCTCATAACGTGCTGAAATATGAATTTCTGATTGAGTAGCTTCTTGTCCCCACATTCGAGGTACCACAATCGGAATATGTGTGTGAAATCATTGGTACTGGTGATCCTTGGTACCATGACATCTACACATATCTTCGCATAGGAGTTATACCTGCTGACCTCCCATCGAGCCTAAAACGAACCTTTATCAAAAAGGAATCTAGATTTGTCATCCTAGGTGATACCTTATACCATAGAAGCATAGAAGGTACCTTTCTACACTGTTTAAACGCTGAGGAGGCATTAACTGCTCTAATCAAGGTTCATAATGGTATTTGTAGTTCACACTCGAGTGGAATGACCATCGCCAAGAAACTACTGAGGATGGGGTATTACTGGCCCACAATGGAAAGAGAAGCGCATGATCATGCTAAAAGGTGTTTACAATGTTAGCAGCATGGGGATGTCATCCATGCTCCAGCTCAAGAGCTTCACTCGATTATCACACCATGGCTCTTTTCACAGTGGGGACTTGATCTCATTGGCAAAATATCACCCACCTCATCCAATGGCCACAACTTTATCATCACTGCAACTGAGTACTTCACTAAGTGGGTGGAAGCCATACCCATGACATATATCACTTGGAAGAAGATCTCAAAATTTATCCTGAACTATATCATCTATCGTTACGGTGTCCCACAAGCCATTATCTCAGATAATGGGACACCCTTCAAGAACCAGGAGGTTCGTGATTTGTGTGAGAAATTCAAAATCCAGCATTGCTTCTCCACCCTGTACTATCCCCAAGGTAATGGCCAAGCAGAAGCTACGAACAAAATAATCCTCAAAATCCTCAAAAAAATAGTCAATGACGCAGGTCGTGACTGGCACTTGCAGCTTAATCCTGCCCTCTAGGCTTATCGAACCAGCATCCACACACCCACTAGTGCCACCCCATTCTCCTTGGTCTACGGATCAGAAGTCGTACTCCCCATTGAGATCAAGCTCCCATCCCTCAAAATATCATTACAAAATCTCATCACTGATGAGGACTACCAAGTGTCAAGATTAAACGAGTTGGAGCTACTGGATGAGAGACACAGACACTTTGAATCATCTGCAATTCTATCAGAATAGACTCAAACAGAGCTACAACAAAAAAATCAGAAGCAAGACTTTCCAAGTCGAAGAACTGGTCTTAATCACTAATACATTTGACTGCAAAATACGATGAAACTGTCTGACAAAATATGTAAAATTCGATATTCGTCGGGTGCTTGTAAAATTTGATGTGTAATTTCTATTTTTTTTGAAAGTTTATCCCCAACGTTCATCGAAATTTCGACGAACCTGGGGTTCGTCAAAATGTCGGCTATTATTTTCGTCGAATGTTTGAAAAACATGAAAAATTAAAAAAAATCAAATTGTGGCCGACATAAAGAAAAGTGAGTTCACGCTGATTTATTGCGACAGTGTTTTGCTCTACTTAGACGGTTTGTGGAGAAAGGGCGATTTTCTTAGGAAAAATTAAAAAATTCAAGAAGATATCACCGGGTTAAGGGTAGTCATTGTCTTTTTGCGAGAATTCAATTGTGAAGTGGATTGTAGTTCTAGGTTTGAAAATCATATTTTAAAGCAACATCTCATCGGATTTCATTTTTAGAGTTAAGGGTTTTGAGAATTTCATGTCCATATTTTGTTGTGTGGAATCACCATAAGATCTAGCGGAGAACAGATTCTTGTGGCTGTAATTATGTGATCCATAATTACTTATTAGTCATGTGCACGGTTGTGCTATAACAAATCTGAGGATGCATTCATGTGTGACCCAAGTTTAATGTGGCTATGTTGTGATAGAAATGGAGGCACTCATATAATGTAGTTAATTCAGGTTGTATAATGTAGGTGTCAATAATCATTGGGTGCATTCAGGTTGTCTCAAGTTTAACAGGATAGGATGTAATTATAGCATGATCGAAGAGTGATTACCTCTTGCTGCAATAAAGAGCCTATAACTCTGGTTGATATGCAGAGTGGTTGTGTTATATCAATTATGTAGTGCATTCAAGTACAACCCATGTTTAATGGGCTATTCTAGAGAGTGATCAAGATTTTCTAAACCTTATGAATGTTACTTGACATATATTTGCATAATCTCAAATTCTTTAGAGGCTTTTGAAGTATCAATGTATCCTATATAGGGTTTAGAATGATTTATTTTAATTAAAAAAATAAATAAATGATGCATTTCCCTGTAATTAGATAATGTGGAGATCTCCTAAATCTGCCCCAGCACACTATCCTCTTTGGCACTGTATTCATTACTCCAGCTACTAGGGTTTTGCATATGACATCTTTAATATCTTCATGACCATGGTTTTAAATAGATCTGATCTTTGCTTTAATTCTTTCATGGCGGAGTTCCATGATGCCTTCAATCTCTCTTCTAAAGAGCATCTTAAGATGAAACGCATAGTATGCATATAAAGCAAGTCCTTCATACCTACCATTGTTCCAAACCACCACTCACTGCCTTGCTGAAAATGTTGCCTCCATAAGCACAATAGCATGTTTTAAAATCATGGTTGCCAGTGATTGACCATTAGGCTCACCACTTTCATCATGAAGATACAATGAAATTTTTGTCTTCAAACTCAAGGCATTATGGAAGATAACATTGTGAATTGTTTGTTGTGTACGATTCGATTTTCTTGCACATTTACTGCTTTGCTAACTTCCTTTAAGACTGGGTATTGCACCCTCAGCTGCAATCTCAAACAGCTCACTCACTATCACTTGAAGATTCCTTTCATGGGCATCCTTCTATAAAATCAAACTATGCCCTATAGACTGCCTACTTACTACAGGGGACTGATTGTTTCGTGGTATTGTAGATCTTAAGATCCTTCAACCTTATTGACACTGCGCTTCCGGTCCACAAGGTGTATTCACTATTTTCCATCGTGATGCAAGAAACTAACTTGCTCAAACATGCAATCCACTACCTCCATTATACAATATTAATGGCTAAGAAGAAACATTGAACCTATGATTACCAGCATTTACTTCATTTGAACATCATTCGATTGCATTTTCCTTGTCTAACACTACCAAAAGCATTTGAGAAAAACCCTTAAAAGGTTAGCAAAGGGGTAAAACTCATTTATTAAAATCTCCACTTTACTGTAGGGTTTGAGCTTTATTATCTTGTCACTCTTAGCCCTGTTGCAGTATCATCTCAAGTGACTATCATTCTTCTTACCATAGATTGCATTTACAAATGTTAGTAAGCTACATAGTGTGCTTGTTATTGGCTACAATCTTTAGATTGCAAGATTTTGTTATTACCTACATTGTCTCAATCTTTCTGGTATTGCAACCTCACTAATCCGTTATAGTTATTGTTTATGTTTCTACGGAGGCCTAGGGGTTGTACCCTAATCATGCTCTTACCAATGCTTCTGTTGTTTTTTATTAGTCTCTCTCAATGTTGAGGGCCCTAGGGATAAGCTCGTCATAAGAAGTGACAGATTGCATCTTTAACTAAAAGGATAAATCTATATTGACATTAGCAATGATGATTCTGACTCATTGCTCCATAGGAATGGGTCACTTGCTCTTACTAGCTCGCTACCTCCATTGTTGTAGAAATTTTGTGATCAAGTTCAATATTCTGATTTTAGGAGTCTTAATAGTTGGAAATCATAGTAAAATCAGAATTTAATAAGTTTTGGCATTAGCATTGTAAAGTGTTTTTTGGGGTCATTAACTTCAGACTATCTTCTCTTTTGCAGGGGTGGTTGCATGCCAAAATTTTTTGGTGTAAAATATCAGAATTATTAGACTATATTACCTGTCTATGAATAAAAATTATTGGAATGTGAGTTTGATATTTTTTGAAGATCGAAGTAGTCAAGCTTGGAAAAGAAAAATCATGTTAGATACTATTAGTCCAGAACAAAATGAAGAGACACTTGATAGATTGTGGGCTAAATTGAAAAGAAAGGGTGATGGGAAATGTTATTGTCCTTGCAATAATTGCAAGGGCTTAAAGACAAGAAGACTTTTAATCACAACAGCTGAGAAACATTGTAGGTAGCATGGTCACATTGAAGGGAGGCATGATTATCGTCATTGGTAAGTTGATTCATTATATGTGTTTATATTGATTGAATTTGTAAATGTTTATATTGTTTTAACATTATATATATATATATATATATATATATATATATATATATATATATATACTCTCTATATATATATATATATATATATAATCCTTGATCATGATCATATTTATTTGTGTCTATCATTATTATAAAGGTGGGGTGCCCTAGGAAGATGATATATGGATTATCACAGCCTGGAGAATGTGGTTTTGCAAGCGGATGAACATGGAGTTGTGAATATCGAAGATGAAGTTAATGATCCTATGGAAGAAGATGATCATGCGCCAGAAAACACAGTTGAAGATGATGGTACTAATACATTGATCTATGCCACATTTAGTGGCAGAGCTGATCATGATGATCAAGATGACTTTGATGATGTTCATGATTTACCTGTACTTGACAAGGCATACGAGCCCCTATATGAAGGCTCTGAAACAACTCTTCTCTCTGCTGTATTGTTGCTGTTGAACTTTAAGGTTATGAATGCTTTATCAAACATGGCAATCTC